>JAQIUQ010007432.1:555000-657364 GCA_030378365.1 Hybognathus amarus | reverse complement strand
CATGGGCACATGAGCAGCACTTCAGTGACTATTCTTCCAAGGAAGCCGCCTGTGACCAGAATATCACTGCTGGAGCATATTGACGCTGACAGACAACTGGAACGGACAAACTGGGAAACATCAGAACAAAATAAGAAGTCTGAACCATTACAAGACAGAAAATAAAGCATCATTCACTTGCCACAGGGTTAGAAACTTTCAGTCCCATAACTGCGCCTGTTCCAGTCTACTTGTCCTCTAAAAACAAATTAACAGCTCTGAATCTGCAAAGAAGAAAGTGGGAAAAGTACATAGGAACCAGTAGGAGTCTTACACCGAAGCAAACTTACCTAAAGCAATCTATCCCAAGACAACCAAAATGACATTAAGAAGCTCAGTAATTGAAGTTGAAATTCAGCATCTCAAAAGAACCTGCATTTAATTGCTTTTGCGTTATGGTCAGAACACTTCAAAAATGGTGAAACATTTATTAGTCTTACAAGTTGATTGGGAAGGCACAAATTAGGATTCATGGAGCAACTTTGAAATTAACTGCCAAAGACACAACAAACTCGTTCATATATTGCATGGTTGCGTTTGAAGAATGATGGCTTCAACCAAGGGTCATTCACAGCTAGCCTGTTTGTTGCCTGACTGTGAATGAGTTTGTCTGCTTCGATAGGAAGGTCGAAGGTCGCTGAACATGATTTGCTCTTCTCAGGTCGCTCTGAAGAGCCTTTGCCCTTGAAACAAAGAGGAAAGATTTATTAGGATTATAACCACAGCAGGTTCTAGATGGAGTTTTCTGCTGTCATCTGTGTCGAAACGTCAAAAGTGTTAGGAGCTGCTGTTCACACCAGCAGGACCTTTCTGTTCTTAGGCGCGATTCAGCAAAACCCATTCAGAAACCCCATAGGCTTTATGAGGGCGGGGGAACCCGTGATGGTGCTAGAATGCTAGCTCAGCTTCCGCGTTTGGCCTACGAGTGACCATCGTGCATTGGGGCACTCTATAGGGCTTTGAATTTAGAAAACAAACTTGAATTAACTTTAAAATCATACATACCCAGGGAATTTGCAGCACTTAACTACACATCTCTTCACTCACCTCATAGAGTATGCAGCCCAATCGAAACAAGACTGAAAGAAACATCAATTTAGGGCAACAAGCAAATTCAGTACTCCGTTAACCAGAGAAACTATTTAAAATCTGGAAAGCTTACCTGGCAGCTGACAAGGCCAGTGCACACCAAGAGAAACAGGAGGATGCTCTATTCGACTCTCCTCCAGCCACAAACATGTTAATGTACATAAATGGGTAACACTATTACCATTACTCACCTTTAAGTTTACAATGAGCAGAACCCACTGACAGTCCTGGCAAACAAACCACTAAGCATATTTATACTCCGTGACACCACCCCCAAAAGTGCGTATTATAATATCTCCTAACTTTAAATCTACAGCACAACAATAACAATATTCTTTATAGGCTACATTTGGATAATAATGTTTCATAAATACTAGATAAATAAAGAGGGTTATCTACGTAGCTATGTGCTCCTCATAGTTCCCACAGGCGAATTAGGTGCACATGACCTTACAGAGCGCCATATTTTTAAAAACGCTAAGTATGTTACATCAGTTTTTACAAATTTCTAGGGAATGTCATTTTAGAACAAATATTTTATTTTTGTTTATATTATTATGCAAATAATTGAAAAGACAAAGTGAATATATACTTATAAAGAGACTGTAAAAAGACAAGAGAAATTTCATTCATAAAGAATGGTGTAAATCCGTATGCAGTGCACAAAGGGAGCCTAAGCAAATGATTATGCAGCTTGCTTCAGATACAGAGTATTTTCATGTGCTAAGCATCTCTGGTATTTATGATTGAGGGTTTGACACATTGTGAGCAAATTTAAAGTCTGGAAATCACTGGAGGGCGTGAATATTGATTAACGTAGGTTGGTTCGATGGCATTTGTAGAGTGCAAATCAATGGAAAGTAACTTATAAATCACAAAAAGCATGATGCTAATCAAAGAAGCCATAGCCTGCACAACTAATCATGTTTCCCCTAAAACAGTCACAATTGCTTTCTGTATTGATTATGCATGTACTTGCGTCGTCATGGTTTAGGTGCATGAATATGAATAAATGTTTACATAATAATAATATTAATTAAAAACTACATTATACAGGAGATATAGGGACATAATCTGAGGTCGCAATGCTGGAATGTGAGATTCAAACAGTGGAAACAAGGTTGTTTTGTGTTTTAATCCTGAGTCATTTTGTTCATACAGGACATTTTTCAGAACTGCAATGTTCACTTGTACATGTGCTAGCTCGACATTAAACACAACATTGTGCTTGTTGCAAACAAATTCTTGACTTGAGTAGATTTTATTATTATGCTGGCAGCCATAATCTCCGTCATTTATTCAACAAAAAGCTTAGTATTCTGTCACATCCATCAGATTTATAATGACAGATCCATGTCCAATCCCGGTTTATGTAAACTTCCCAACACGTTTATCATCCATTGACCCACAGGATGAACATTTTCACTATATAGCACAGAAACTCATTTCACTTCATTAAGAACTCGTATTGTTTTTACTTAATGTTCCCGCAGCAATGGGCCAGAGCTAACAAATGCCCATATGTCGTGACGTAGTGTGGGAACTATTGTATAGCCTCATGTGATTCATATCACAAACTACTTAAATGTATTCTGTATCTGAACATTTTAGCATTTTTAACTTTGCATTTGTCACTGCTTTGTTTGTCTTTTTCATGTTTTTTTTTTTTTTTTTTAATTTTTTGTATTTAGTTTCTCAATGTTAAAATAGTATTTCACATGACTTTGATTTACTTTATTAACACTGTCATTTCCGGATGGTATTCATAATTAAAAATAAACAAGTTCCCTCTTAAACTCTCCTCAACGTAGTGCAGGTATTAAATAAAGCAGTTACATAAATGAATGACAGTGGTAATAAGACTGCTAACGCAAATTACGAGGCAAAAATAAAAAATCATTTAGATTTTCATTTATTTCATTTCTAATTTCGCGCAGAGTAAAATTGAAAAACAGGAGAAGAAAAAGTACATGATAATGCAGCTGGAAAAACAAGAAAATGAATGTATGTGGTTACCATTTTTCCATTTGCCGTTTATAATGGTCTGAAAATTGAATATAAAGAGTTTACTACGACCCTAGGCTACCCTCTATTTTTACTTTATTGCGTAGATACAGACGCAAACACTAAAAGCCAAGTGGCCTATAATTAAAACACATGGCTCTACGCTTATATTTTTGAAGGAGCACTTGTTTAGAATGCATTTTTTACACAGGCACTTACAATTTGCATAGATGATCGTATATACTAATGTATGAATTTGGAATACAGGAATATTGAGTACTAATAGTAATTAACTACATGTACTTTTACAATTATAATTTACAGTAAGGAGGTCATGTTACATGTATCTATGCATGATCGACTATGGAGACTACATGTAAAATTCGCAGTGTTACCCAAAAGAAGATGTACAGGTTTTTGTTCAAACGTTTCTACTGTGACGCCTGCGTTCTGTGCCTTCGTATCTAAATGAACAGAAAAAGCAAAAGTTTGATGATCTGAGCATGTTCTTAGGTCAGCCCCTGTTATCATCTATTGCTGAGAAGCTATGTTCCAGTCAAACTTCCAGCGCAACGATGCCAAAGACAGCCAGCCGTGTAGGAGTTCTACAGCGAGAAATATGTGTGAATTCGATCAGAAACAGCACAACAACATCGACATTATAGTAATAATACAGATTACATAAAGCCTAAAACCTGTGTTTTGCAGGTATCTTAGAGCTGAACAGCCATGATGCAGCAACTTCTGAACACACCAGACAGCTAACAGTCAGATACTACAAATCCCGAGACAGAAGAACCGCATGATCTGACCTTCACTTTTACCTTTGCAGCTCCTATTCCTTAACTGAAACAGCTCAGTGTCGATAGGACTATGATTTCGTACCCTGCAGACATCATGTACATTAAAAAGTGAGATACGCAGTTCTAATCATGTGAACTAAACGTTCAGTGTTTCATGTTGCAGTTGCAAGAGCTGGAAATACGAACTCGAAGAAAGAGCGGCAAAGAAGACTAGCCTGGAGTCGATAGAGCTGAAGGAGCGGACTGAAAGCCTCCAGAGAACACTGGACTTCCTGAAGGGAGACACGACAGACTAGGGGGAGGACAACCAGATGAAAGATCACTGAGGATGATACATGCTGTAGGATTGCTTATGCTTTGTGTGGGACTGATCAATTTAGGTTTTACTGGCTCTAGATCTTGACAGTATGTTTGATAGTGACAGAACTTTCTTTGTCCAGCTAAATGTGTGGCAGTACATGACCTTTGCACTCTTTTTTATGAAATAGAACTTTTTTGGAGTCGGGCTTACCATCGCAGATTTGAGCATAAATGTAAACAATACATTGTAATTTATTATGCACGTTTGTTTAGAGCAGCTTTACATAACATCAACCTCAAAGCCCAGAAATGAACTGGGTGACTGGCAAGAAGAAGACTACCATGGCTTCATCTTAAAAGCAATTTGTCTAGTATGCTCTTCTCTGCTATATGAGAAGGTGAAAAGAGTGACAGAAGAAGTATCTCTGAATTCACAGTCCTCATAAAGAGTAGGCAAAAGGTACCCGAATGACCTACTAATTCTCCGCAGAGACTATAGAATGCGACATATATATGGACACTCTATGCCATGAGTAGGGAATGTATAAATGTTGATGTTTAAAAGAAAAAACTGCAGTTTTAAGTGCTTGAAAGCATATTAAAATACTGGCACAGTGGATGAGACACATGCCCTTGGTATGAGAGACCCAAGGTTCGGAATCCACTGTGAGACACCAATGTGTGCCCTGATAGACACTTAACCCATCAGTCTGCTCCAGGAGGTGTCCGAACCTCTGACATATATGCAACTCTAAGCAGTGTTGTGCAGTTCATCCTTAAAGAACTAGCTCAGAAGTTCAGTTCACACAGATGATAATGAACTAGTTCATGTTCAGTTTTTTTTTTTTTTAAAGGAACTAGAGGGCCATGTGACTTCAGATCTGAGTGCAAAAATGGAGGCTCATCTGACCCTTCGGAGCTGAGATATTGAGATATTTATAATGGCATAAATGCTACGTGGGATCTCAATATCTCAGGCTCTGAAGGTCTAAAGCTCTCATTTTTGCACTCAGGTCTAGTCCTATGGCCTCTATCTGCAGAATCCAGAGTTTCAAGAAAATTGGAGAAACTTTTTTTTTGCACAAAAAAAAAAACAACAAGTGGTACCCCTTATGTTTTTTTGTGCGAAAAAAAAGTTTCTGAATCTTCTTGATACTCTGGATTCTGATAGAGGGCCATGTGACTTAGATCTGAGTGCAAAAATGGAGGCTCTAAGACCCTTCCAGAGCTGAGATATTGAGATATTTAAAATGGCATAAATGCTACATGTGATCTCAATATCTCAGCTCTGGAAGGGTCTGAGCCTCATTTTTAGCTAGATCTAAGTCCTATGGCCCTATATCAGAAATACCAGAGCTTCGAGAGAATTGGAGAAACTTTTTTCTTTGCACAAAAAGAAAAAAGCTTTCTCCAATCTTCTTGAAACTCTGGATTCTAATATAGAGGGCCATGTCGCTTAAATCTAGAGTGCAAAAATGAGAGGCTCAATACTAGACCCTTCCGAGAGCTGATATTGGATATTTATAATGGCATAAATGCTACGATGGATCTGAATATCTCAGCTCTGAAAGGTCTAGAACCTCCATTTTTGCACTCAGGGTCTAGTCCCATGGCCCTCTGTCAGAATGCAGAGTTTCAGAAGATTGAAAATTTTTTTGCACAGAAACAGAAGCAGACTGAGAGGCTTACATTTTTTCATTTTCAAGAAAAGAACAAGCTTCCATGGTAAAGTGGTGTGCAGAACATGAAATCCACAGGGAGAAGTTGGATCCAGGATCCAACTCCTCCCACTCCTGCACATGGGAAGAGTCGGATCCAGATCCAACTCCTCCCACTCCTCCACATGGGAGGAGTCGGATCCAGATCCAACTCCTCCCACTCCTCCACATGGCCCCCTGGGGGACATAGAAATCGGAAAAGTAAATCCGCATAACTCCTGAGACCGTTTGAGCTCGGAGATGCGCGATTTCGCATCACTGCGATCCCTGGCTCAAGCCGAACAAGATGTATATCTCCGATTTCCATTTCGGGGACCATGGCGCCCGCCCGAGGCCACACTGAAAGGGGAGCAGGGCGGGCGCCATGGGGACCATGGCGCCCGCCCGAGGCCACACTGAAAGGGGAGCAAGGGCGGGCGCCATGGGGCCATGGCGCCCGCCCGAGGCCACACTGAAAGGGGAGCAAGGGCGGGCGCCATGGGACCATGGCGCCCGCCCGAGGCCACACTGAAAGGGGAGCAAGGGCGGGCGCCATGGGGACCATGGCGCCCGCCCGAGGCCACACTGAAAGGGGAGCAAGGGCGGGCGCCATGGGGACCATGGCGCCCGCCCGAGGCCACACTGAAAGGGGAGCAAGGGCGGGCGCCATGGGGACCATGGCGCCCGCCCGAGGCCACACTGAAAGGGGAGCAAGGGCGGGCGCCATGGGGACCATGGCGCCCGCCCGAGGCCACACTGAAAGGGGAGCAAGGGGCGGGCGCCATGGGGACCATGGCGCCCGCCCGAGGCCACACTGAAAGGGGAGCAAGGCGGGCGCCATGGGGACCATGGCGCCCGCCCGAGGCCACACTGAAAGGGGAGCAAGGGCGGGCGCCATGGGGACCATGGCGCCCGCCCGAGGCCACACTGAAAGGGGAGCAAGGGCGGGCGCCATGGGGACCATGGCGCCCGCCCGAGGCCACGCTGAAAGGGGAGCAAGGGCGGGCGGCCATGGGGACCATGGCGCCCGCCCGAGGCCACACTGAAAGGGGAGCAAGGGCGGGCGCCATGGGGACCATGGCGCCCGCCCGAGGCCACACTGAAAGGGGAGCAAGGGCGGGCGCCATGGGGACCATGGCGCCCGCCCGAGGCCACACTGAAAGGGGAGCAGGGCGGGCGCCATGGGGACCATGGCGCCCGCCCGAGGCCACACTGAAAGGGGAGCAAGGGCGGGCGCCATGGGGACCAGTGGCGCCCGCCCGAGGCCACACTGAAAGGGGAGCAAGGGCGGGCGCCATGGGGACCATGGCGCCCGCCCGAAGGCCACACTGAAAGGGGAGCAAGGGCGGGCGCCATGGGGACCATGGCGCCCGCCCGAGGCCACACTGAAAGGGGAGCAAGGGCGGGCGCCATGGGGACCATGGCGCCCGCCCGAGGCCACACTGAAAGGGGAGCAAGGGCGGGCGCCATGGGGACCATGGCGCCCGCCCGAGGCCACACTGAAAGGGGAGCAAGGGCGGGCGCCATGGGGACCATGGCGCCCGCCCGAGGCCACACTGAAAGGGGAGCAAGGGCGGGCGCCATGGGGACCATGGCGCCCGGCCCGAGGCCACACTGAAAGGGGGCAAGGGCGGGCGCCATGGGGACCATGGCGCCGCGCCCGAGCCACGACTGGAAGAGGGAGCAAGGGCGGGCGCCATGGGTCCTCAAGGACTAGATGGATGGATGGATGGATGGATGGATGGATGAGATGGATGGATGGATGGATGGATGGATGGATGGATAGGTATGGATAAATGAATGGAATCGATAATAGATGAATGGATAAATGGAATGGATAGAATGTGGATGGATGGATAAATAAATCAATGGAATGGATGGATGGATGGATGGATGGATGGATGGATGGATGGATGGATGGATGGATGGATGGATGGATGGATGGATGGATGGATGGATGGATGGATGGATGGATGGATGGATGGATGGATGGATGGATGGAATGGATGGATGGATGGATGGATGGATGGATGGATGGATGGATGGATGGATGGATGGATGGATGGATGGATGGATGGATGGATGGATGGATGGATGGATGGATGGATGGATGGATGGATGGATAGATAGATGGATGAGATGGATGGATCGATGGATGGATCGATGAATGGACCTGCAGTCTGCATGTCTAGCCTTCAGTTCTAAGACCTCCAGTCCTTCGGCTTCCCATCCTCCGGCCTCAGTCCTCCGGCCTCCAGTCCTCCGGCCTCCAGTCCTCCGGCCTCCAGTCCTCCGGCACAAAATGTCTTACTTCCGTCCATCCGTCCGTCACATTAAAAGATCATAAAAATTAGACCTAAAAAGAAGACTAAAGTCATAATGTGTTCGTTTTTAATGAATGAATCTACAGCACTGAGGCTACACAGAGATCCTGCTTGAGCAGGAACCATCAGAACATTTCCCTCCGCAGGAACAGCTGGAGAAACTGCAGAGATACCTGTAACAAGGACCAACACACTGTAGGACACACACACACCAACATTCCCAAATTGAAAAATAGCCACATCATTCAGTACATGGTTCTGGAAACACATATCAGTGTCAAACGGCACATTAGCAGCAACTAAATTCTCACCGGGAAGAAGCGCTGTAGACCAGAATCTGCACTGCTGGAGCCAAATTGACACCGACAGACAACTGGAACGAACAAACTGGGAAACATCAGAACAAAATAAAGAACTGACCAACCACAAGACAAGAAAATAAAGCATCATTCACTTGCCACAGGACTCAACTTTCAGTCCCATAACTGCAACGCTGTAGGTCTGCGGTGTGTTTAGTCACATCAGACTTGGGCAAAACTAAACCAGAAACAAAGCGCTTTAGGTTAAGGCCTCAGATCTGTCATTGAACTGCACATACAGAACAACTTACCGTATTTTTTCACCTCAAAAACTTGGGAGACTTCTCGGTCAGCAATAAAAGCCTTTCAGGGTGTACATCCCCATCTGAGACTCTGGGTTCAATATCAGCTCCGTTGAGGAAACATTTGTCCACTGACCAATCCGGTTATTATCTTTGTCCTATTAAAACAAATTAACAGCTCAGAGAAAATCTGCAAAGAAAGAAAAGTGCAAAAAGCTGCATTGGCTCCATTCAAAGTCTTACACCTAAGCAAACTCACCTGCACCACGAGCAGACTACTGCAAGACAGATAGGAATAATACACATTTAAAAGAAGTCATTGAAGGTGAAATTTCTGCATCTTAAAATAACCTGCATTTAACTTGCTTTTAATTTATGGTCAGAACACTCAAAATGGTGAAACATCTGGTCTTACTGTATATTTGATCAAAAGGCACAAATTTGGGATCCATGGAGACAACTCTGAAATTAACTGCAAAGTCACCAACAAACTCACATATATTGCATAATGCATTTGAAGATGATAGCTTCAACCAAGGGTCATTCACAGCTCACCTGTTTGTCCTGGACTATGAATAAGTTTGTCTGTTTGGATGAAGGTCAAAGGTAACGTCTGAACATGATTTTGCTCTCTTCAGTCGCTCTGAAGACCTTCCCTTGAACAGAGAGGAAGATGGCAGAGACACTTTGGATTTCCACACCACACTCAATATCCAACATACACACACACACACACACACACACAAACACAGTGGATAAAAATACATTGTCACACCTGCCAAAGATTAAAAAAAACAACAACATTTACATAAGCCATATTCGCACGGATTAGTATTACCCCCTATGGTATTACCTGGGGACCATGTGTAAATTTGAAATTAAAATGCAAAAATTATATAGACCATTTCACAAGATGTAAACACTGGTCCAGAAGCACTTCCTGTTTCAGTTTATTTAACACTACATAAAAGCTGGGATAAAATACAACCAACAGAACATTTAAAACTGAATCAAAAAGTTAAACAAACATCTTTAAGATGTTCTCTTTACATGTGAAATAAAGAAGACAGTTACAAACTGAAACAGGAAGTGTTTCTGGACCAGTGTTGTTTACATCTTGTGAAATGGTCTATACGATCCAACCAAATCACAGAGATGTTCGATTCGCACGGGACTAATATTATCACAGGACCTCGGTGTTCGGCGAAATATAGTAGGTAATTTGCAAGGGGAATTTTTACATTACAAATTACAGACATGGCCGATTCGCACAGGATTAAGATCCCAGACAAACTCCGCAATTATTACAAATTACTACAGGTCACCAGATAATACTAATCCCGTGCGAATAGGGCAAACTAAATTAACTTAAAATCATACTTACCACAGGAGCTTTGCAGCACTACATCGTCACTCGCCTTATGAGAATGCAGCCACTTACGAACAACACACTAAAACAGGGGTACAACTTCAGTCCTCGCGACCCACTGCTCTGCATATTGTGTATGTCTCCGTTGTTTAACACACCTGATTCAGATCCTCAGCTCGTTAGGATAGACTCTACAATCTATCCTAACGAGCCGAAGGATCTGAATCAGGTGTGTTAAACAACGGAGACATACACAATATGCTGAGCAGTGGGTCGCAAGGACTGAGAGTTGAGAACCCCTGCACTAAAACATAGAAGCAATTCAGTCTCCCGTTAACCAAGAAAACTCTTTAAAATACGGAAACTTACCTGGCAGCTATCGCAAGGGCCAATGCACACCAGAGAGAAAACCAGAGAATGTATCAAACTCTCCTGCTAGTGCTAGCCACAAATATGCTAACGTAAACATCTCTATCAAGTTCGAGATTCAAACCAAACACTGTCCACTGCACACTTTCCATTACTCACCACCTGAAGATTACAATGGGCAGGACCATTCTTGGCAAACAAACCACTCACATTTTTGTACTTCCCAAACTGGGCTCTGATAGGCTGTTGGCATAACACGAACCAATCACAGCAAGGGCTAAACATCTCGCTGCTACCAGAGATGCTGACACCAACCAATAACAGCAAGGGACATACACATAGATACCTGCTACAAATATTATAAGTTAAAACACTTTCAATCATTGCCATAAACATTCATAAACAAATGGATTCGGCGAATCATTTTCTGTTTTGAATTTTTAAAAATCACAGCTTCATCGGAATGTTACGAAACTTGGTGACATTTCTGGCATTAGGTATGTGATCACACAAAAAAATGAGTTCATGATCCGAGCATGCTAAGTGGTCGTTAAAAAAATTGTCACGATTTTGGTCTTTGGTCAAGAATGGGAAATTGACAAAAACACAAAAAATCACATTTATTTATTTATTTTTTACATTTTTTAAATAAATAGAAATTTAATAAGAAATTAATTAGAAATTTCCCACCCCTACTAGTTTAAAGGTCTATAAAACCAGGGCACCAGACTGGAGACCATCTAAAAGCAGCAAACTAGAAGGGTTTAATGTAAAACATACGAAGCCATAATAAACCAATATGTGAGAAAATATGCCTGTACTCAAGGACTTATAAACTTATTGGGGGACTAGTATAGAGGATTTATATAGAGGGTAGAGGATGCAAATATATAATGCTATGTTTTTAACTTAGCAACAACTTGATTGTGTCATTTTTGAACAATGTCAGCAATCATTATTGAGCATTTGATAGTTCAGCATTAATGAACTACTTTCTGGTGTGATCCACATATACCCAATAAGGACAAAAAACAGGGCAAACTGCTGTCTATTGTAAAATTTTACTTATAATATTTATTATGCACAAGGTACAGTACAAAATCATGGGTCTCTAACATGGCAGCAATCTTTTTGCCCAAATGTCCTCAGGAAACTGTCATCTGCATTTCGTCCTCTTCATGGTATCAATGGGGTACAGCGCTGAAACACAGCAGCAGATTTCGCAAACATACAAGAAACACAAAAATGAGTGAAAGAGATTATACAAGGTCCATAAATACAGAGACAAAAAAGCATGACTTAGAAAAAGCTAAGAAAAGAAACAAACGTCGATGATGATGATAAAGATTTAAAAAAAGCTTTTTAAAAAAGCATCTGCAATATTAGGTTGCAAAAAAGAGCTATACAACCAGAAATGAGTGTAAGGCCTAGTCATTGAAACAAAATCCATTGGAACATATCTCCTGTTCTGTTGATACAAACATTACTTCATTATATGAGGCAGTTTTTTTAATCAGGGTTTTGGATAGTACCTAGTGCACAATGATATTGCAAACAAAAGGTGCTTTTATAAATTTTGAGAATAAAGTGATGGCAAGAGAAATTTCAATATTTATAATCCTAAATCATACTGTTGCAAAAGTTAAACACTAATATTGGGAAAAATGGGTTCCAGTATGTGAATAACATAAATGGAAAGATGGCATTTATTTGTCAAAATATGCATTTTTAAGAGTAATTTGCATCCCTCAAACATTAATCCACAATGAACTTATTATTATAAGTTCCATCAGCTAGATCTACAGTGAATGTTGAATGAGCTTTTAGTGTGTAATTATTAAATGGCAAAAAATCATGATTATAATTGACGCTTTGAGATTTCTCCTGATACCTGAAAGAGTGCAAAACATTCAGAGGCACCTTTTAAAGTTTACCAGACACAAACACACAACTAAACAGAGCAGATAAGCCGCAAATTTGTAACAACGTGGGGGGAGAATTTCTGACATTCGAATCTAAATGGATACCGTAATGAGGCATCTGAAGATTTATGAGCAGTATTTTGAGACATTGGTAGAATTTAAGTAACTTTGGGAAGTACAGATAGGCCTTTTGTAACATCCATCTTAACTAAGTAGTACAAGCTCATCCTCCCTAAAAAAAAATCAATCAAGACTCAAAAGGTGATACAATCACTTCTCTAGACTTAACAAAAACTTAAAACTAAAAGTTTCTTCAGTTTTAAAAATTTTCTGAGAAAAATGACAAAACGTGCATGACTGAAATCAAGCAGGATGATGCTGGGTATGTCACACTTAGTCCTTTTTTGACAGCAGCACTTTTTTTAAATTCACAAATCAGCTGAAACGATGTACTAGGACTCCTATTACTCATTCTCATGTGGTGATACTAACAGACAGAACTGAAGAAATCATTTCAAGCACCATGACCCGTGGACCATAAAGCCTGATGATGTGGCAATGTCATTGTAATCACACAATGAAGGGTCAGCTGTTTTGGGGGGTCTGTTTTTCCTTTTTTTAAAATGATCAGACATGTTCTTAAAAAACCAAATTGGTTGGTCAATGAAGTGTAATCAAAATCTATGTATGGCAGATTTCGCACAACAATATGGTTTGTGTGTGCCCCATTTCAACCCCCATGAGGTCATCCTTCTGTTTAGGATCAGAGAATGTAAACAAGTCGAGAGAGGAAAATGTAAAAAGAAAAAGCACAAAAGAGCACCAGACACTATATACCAACAAAAGGACTGTGAAGCCACAGTCCCACAGCACCAGGTCCAACCCTCTTTATGGACTTTTCCAAGAGGACTTGGGTTAAGAAGGCTTATGTTGCACAGGTCCATCTTTCTCAAAAGTTGCTTTGCATTTAGCTGGGCATCGAACTGAAAAAAATGGCAGCTGACTTTCCCTGCAGGTCACCCGCTGAGTTTGTGTGTCCGTGAGATGGATGTCTAGCAAAAATGCAGGAGAGCTCACTTTTCTCCTTCAACAGACTCATCCCATGATGATTCCTGGTCATCCTCCTCTACTTCCCCTAAGTCCTCAGTCCCTTCAACGTCGTCATCATCCACATATTGAAAGTCCTCAAACTCGCCTCGGACCACCTCCTCTTCATCTTCTTCCTCAAACCCCATCTCTCCGTAGTCCATTTCTTCATCATCATCATCCTCATCATCAATATCATCATCATCATCATCTTCCACGAGCTCAAGGCCGTCATCTTCTCCCTCATCCCCGATCACTCCTTCCACCACTCTCGCCTTCATCGCTCATTTCTTCCTCCTTGATGTCCTTAGAAGGGGAAGAGGGTGGCAAAAGCACATTGTCCACTACCTCGCCTGCGAACGGGTCTCTTCGGGCTTGGAATGCGGGTCTGTTTGGGGCAGGAATGAAGAGCGGAGCAGCAGGCGGTAGGGCAGGCTGGGGTATCCTGCCGGATGCCGCCATATCTGGGGAAGTGGGGGTAGGATGGACGCGGCGAGCACAAACTCTCGAATCTCGCCCGGTTCCAGAGGATCGGGGCCACACGGGTCGTGCTCGCTGCAGGACAGCTTGCCGTCCAGTTTGGATATGAACAGCATTCCCTCGCGGTGCTGTTTGCAGTAGGAGTTGGGACACATCTCGCAGTAGGACGCCGCCTCCCTCCCGCACTCGTTACACTGATGCCACGGACACTCCCAACGGCCTAAAAAGATTCACATGAGGCAGAATCAATCATGAATAAAATCCTGAAAAGCTGATTCAGCCACATTCTCAGATGTACTTTTATAAATATATGACTAAATAGCCAATAGTGGAAGAGTTTTTCCATGATTTGGCATTACAAAAGCAAGAAAAATCCTAAAAATAGTGCTAAAAATAATATTGAAACATTGCAGTTTTTAAAAATTGATTTGAAACAAAACAAATGTTAAGATGTATTTAATCTTTAAACTGCGGCCCAGGGGACCTCCAGGGGTGCCACGAAGAGGTGTGTAGAAAATTAGAAAGAATATTTACAAAATATATTTTTTTAAGAGTTCACATTTTTATTTATTAAGCATGTTAAACATTTATTAAAATATTTAAATGCTATTGTTTAATACTTACTTTCTAAAGACTGGTCAGAAACCAAGAGATTAATTATGAATATTTTACTCTTGACAGCCATAGCCACAGAAAATAAATAAATCTGCATACTACCTCTTTTCACAAACTAGTATTGCAAGCAACAAATTATGAT
This sequence comes from Hybognathus amarus, assembly GCA_030378365.1. Lineage (NCBI taxonomy): Eukaryota > Metazoa > Chordata > Actinopteri > Cypriniformes > Leuciscidae > Hybognathus > Hybognathus amarus. The sequence goes on along the minus strand of JAQIUQ010007432.1, from coordinate 642,524 downwards.
TTAGTCATATTGTAACACACTAAAATTTGGGTTCAGTAAGATTCAAAAACAAATAAAAACATTAAACTGATCAAAAACCAAAAACATAAATAAATCTGCATACTACCTCTTTTCACAAACTAGTAATAGCAAGCACTAAAATTTGGGGTCAGTAAGAATTCAAAAACAAAAAACAAAAACATTAAACTGATCATCAAAGAATTTTGAAAAATGTATTGCGGCTTCCTCAAAAATAATTCAACAGCACAGTATTAATAATAAAAATAAATGTTTCTTGAGCAGCAAATTAGTATATTAGAATGATTTGAATGATTTCTGAATCACATTCTGATCACGTGACACTGAAGACTGGAGTAATGATGCTGAAAATACAGCTTTGCATCACAGTAAATTACATTTTAAAGCAAATTAAATTGAAAACAGTTATTTTAAAACATAATAACACAATAATACTGTTTTGACTATTTTTCAACAAATAAATAAAGCCCCAGTGACCATTAGAGACTTCTTTCATGAGCTTACTGACCCCAGACATTTCAACAGTAGTGTAAAGTAAAGGATTTCATCTATTTTTCATCATCCTTTTTTCCCAAAACATATCAACACAAGGAAGAAAAAAGGGAGCCTACCATGAATGAAAAGCATCATAATCAAACTTCAGAGCAAGGTATAATAACATAATAAGACAATGAAACAAGTTAAAGGAGAACTCCAGCACAAAATGAACCTTTAGTCTAATAAAACTTTGGTACCTAGTCGACCGTTCTCTGAGATTTGTTTTCATGATAATCAAATGTAAAGAGTTTAATCTCTAAAAACTGTTTAGTGTATAGCACTAGTATATGGGGCATTTAATAAGTAAAAAGAAATCGCTAGTTAATACCACTAAAAGGCTCAAAATAGCAAAAGATTGATACAAGAGACTTGTGCTGTTTGAAAATGAGTCACTCACCTGCAGGTCTCTTGGACAGATTCAAACAGTCGGCATGATAGACCTTAGGACAGCCGGGCTTCTTACAAGACACAATCTGTCCTCCATCACCACAGTAGAAACATTCATCCTCTCGCTCCTTGGTGACCGCCAACTGACTCTTGCGCTTCGCAGCAACCTTCTTCTTCAGTTTCCGCGCCTTGTCGTCAGATGGGGGCTGATTCTGAAGAGAAAGTCGTATGATGGTATAGGTAAATAATGAAGTACAACATACAAAAAGTGCTCAACTTTATTCCTGAATATTCCTTTAAAAAAGTATTTTTTTATAATAGACGCAGATACCTTTGGTCGAACACCAAGGAATCCGCTGCAGTTAGACGCCCCACATTTACACACAGTCTTCCCATTGCCCAGACACTCCAAATTATAGTTGAAAGTGAGTTCAACACCTGAGAACAGCCGCCAAACCTGTTAAATATGCATTCACCCACTTTCTAATACCATATTATCTACTTCAGATTTCAACACACCTTTGGGAATGTCCTCTAACGCAAACAGTCCGACCCTGGTGTCTCCATTCACCGTCCACTTCTGTGTCTCACAGTTTGGTTGGCAGCAGTGGTTCATAAAACGAGCTTCGTTTCCTTTCGGCCCGGCATCTATGATGCGATCCTGCACGTACGTGGAGAACACAGTCCGGTGTCAAGTTAAGAGGAGAACGTGTTATCAGGAAGATTGAGAATCGACCCAGGTGACTGACCTTATCCAGTGTGAGCATGTAGAAGTTACAGATGTCGTTTTCCTGTGCGTGTTTGATCCTCGCTCGACACTCCTCTTCCGTCAATGACCTCTCCAACATACTCGTTCACAAAAGCTCCCTATTGGTGATATGATGTAATTAAATGGGGAAGTGAGACATAATGTGCACAAATAATTTGTGTAAATTATTGTATAACAATAATATATACATGCATATTTGTAATGCGCGGATTGTGGTAATATTAGCGGAACTCATTTTACAGTAACTTTTTTTTAAAACATTATTTTTAAAAGGAACCGTATGTAATATTGTAGTCAAAACTGGTACTGCAATCCTTTTTTAAATTACTGTAGAGCGGTATATCCATTTGAATTTGATTTGATCTGCCCATTTGAATGAGAGAGAGAGAGACAGAGATTCAAACTACCATCAAACAAAATTTTAATTTTGGGCTCCGATCCTTATTTGTTACCCCCAATTTTTTTGTCCATTATTATCTGCCCCATACTTGCCCCAATTTGCCTTCCATGATACAGTATATCTTGTGCATAACCCCTCCCCATACAGAGGGGATCGCTTAAAGGCTTTCAAGAGTACCGATGCATATCAATATCCTGTGGCTGGATGGGTAAAAGACGTAAAAGATCAGTGCGGCACCTGACCACCAAGGAATGTAGGTTTATAAATAAAATTTTTAAAGTATGATTTTGGTGGTAGTATGCTCTGATTAGGTAGCGAGTTGTTAGCTAGCTAAGTGGCTAACAGCTGGTAGCTTGCCAGCTGTTAGCCACGGCTCACGGCTAGCTGTCATTAATCTGTGATTAGTCGCGATTAGGGATGGCACGGTATGAAAATTTCATATCACGATAATAGTGTCCAAAATGATGATGATTATCAATATTATCACGTTTTTCTTGATCGGTTGAAAATGTTCAAAAAGAACTGAAGCTCAAACTGCAGTTTTTTAAGCAAGATTCTATGGCATTTCCTTCCCTCGTCAATAGCAATGCATTTTTACACAGCACATCCATGGATTACAACTGGCGCACGCTCTTGTTTCATTCAAATACAACTTGCTGTCTTGGTTTTAAGTATGTCTACATGTGGAATAGTGTTGTCAAAATATTCAGTACTTCAATACCAAGTCGGTACTAAAAAAATTTAAACGTCATGGCACAAAGTCCCATAAAAGTGCTGAGACATGTCAACCGGCGGCACTGCTGATGTGGTGTCTGTGCATATTATACTGCAAAAAATTATTTAAATATGAACCCTGCATGTTCTGCTTGTCTCTGTGTGAATGAACGACGCCGACCCGCGGTTTCATTTAACGTTACCTCACACACACTGAAATACGAGTGACGCTCGAGCTGTTTTCTGTTGCCTCACGACATGATGACATGATTCATGATTCCATTCATCTCCAAGAGTCACTTCATGAAAATTGTACCGTTTCGTTTGAGAAAAACTATCGTCATGTCATACACGCACAGAAACTCAAAGGTCTTCGCGGCAACCCGTCAAAGTAAAAGTTTGGTTTAACTTAAAGTAACTGACAGAAATAATTATATTAGGCTACTGTAAAATAGATTTAACTACATCTCCATTAATAAAAAATACTACTACTAATAATAATAATAATGTGTGAAGAAGGTTGCTTATTTTTCACTTTTTTTATAAGCAATATTTCTTAATATCATAAATATTTTAGTTTAAATAGCATGTAGCTTTCAATGCTTTCATAAATTTACAGTCATAAATACTAAAGTCATTGAATTGAATGGAATTTTTTTTCAAATAGTTACATAAATTGAAAAAAAAAAAATAGTTCAAACTGATTTTGCTGTGGTACCAAAATTGGTACAGAGAACCGTAACATTTCTAATGGTCTCGTTACCGCCTACTGGAACTTTGATACCGTGACATCCCTAGTGTGGAGTAAACATTGTCACTGGTAAGTCAAATATCCAAATGTCAGTTTTATATAATATGCTAAATATGCTCTGTCTCTATAGGGAAGAAAAGACTAACGCAACTTAATTGTTTTTTAAAAAGCAAGTAAAAAATGCCCACCTTCTTGATGTCAGAGATACTGCGTAAACCCCACCCACGTGACAGCGTCCTGAAGATCTCCACCTCGGTGTATTGGCGTTTGGTGAAGCACTGGTTCTGACAACTCTCCCCTGCTGGACACACTTGAGGATGACACTCGTACAACAGCATGCGATTGATGCACTCCGAGTCGATGCCGCACGGGTTCTCGTCTGAAGCTTTGCAGTTGCAGCGTGGTATCTCTGACTGATCTGCTGTGATTATTTGCACCTTCCCTATTGGTCTGTTCACCTGTGTGAAAAATCGATCAGTGTACATGAGATCAGTTTTAATATCTGAGAGGGGAGCATTATAAATTATATTAACACAAAACATGTCTTTAAAAGAATAGTTAACTCATCTTTATGCCATTAAAAAGTTGTTGTTTTTTACATTCAACACAAAAAGAGTATTTGAGTAATATGGACTTATGACGACTTAAAATGGCTCCTTTTTGGCATTGCTTTATGGAAAAGAGCTATATATAGTTTTACACATCAAATTTTGTGTTCCAAAGGAAAAAATAACGACATAAAAATAAGCAAATAATACAAAATGAATAATAATTACCTTAATGTGTTTGTACGGAGGAGGTTTCTTGTCGTTTTTCCTGTCTTCTTGAAGCTTTCTCATCTCTTTCTCTGCTAACAGTTCCCTGAATCTTTCGGCTGCTTCATTTAAAGCTGAGAAAGAATAAAAAAGAAAATTCTTTAAACCAATTTTCTCTCAATATCAAAGGAATACACATTTTAAATCATCATAACGTTAACATATAACATTCTTTCAAAAATGACTGTATTTTACTGTTTCTTAAGGTTCACTCATAATGTTTAAGTTGTTTTTCCACAAAAAAGCAAATCTATATGCATAGAAAATATTCTTTTTAACTCTCTTTCTGACCCTCTGTCTGAAATTATCTATTTTGAGAGGCGGCTATTTTAAGGCGTCACTAAAAGGCCACTGTTATGATTGGCTAACATCATTGCATAGGAAAAAGTATCCAAACAAACATACAATCCTCCAATTCAATCAAGAACGCATTGAAAATTAAGGATCCAGAGACACAAACAAGTGGTATAAACAGGACTAATTAAAGCAAAAGTTCTTTCACTCTTCCTTTTTTTCCTGTTGTTGATAGACTCAAGCGCATGGAGTACATCAGAAACTGAATGGGCGTCTGCATCCACCTTATTTTTCACGCAAGAGTGGGCGGGGCCATTTGTATATGTCATGTGTCTGGCTTCCGGTGTCATCCACTTCTAGTTATTTTTTGCTGTACAAAAAATCTTGTTATGCTGCTTGAAACTGCAATTCACAGAAAATAGCTTACTTTTGCTTTGAAAATAAGGTGGATTATATCCAGTGTAGACAGTGTCAATGATTATAATGAGTTGCTTGTCGCTTTTGGCCCACCGATGTAGACTGATTTCAGCTGTTAAGCATCTGAATTTCTGTGGGCAGGGCCTATGGTGCAATGATTTAACACGATTTGTCGATGTCTTGCATTAGAGGCAGTCATATGCAGATTTATTTGCCAGTGTGATGTCTCAGATCCCACAAAATTTCCACCAAAAATACCATCAAAACAAGCTGCTTTTGGAGCTTGATTACATGAATGTTTTTTTTAAGATAATGCACAACGTTGAAACTTCAAAGTCCTCTTATTGTCAAAAGATCAAGGAAAAATTGATTTCCATGTCATGGCCCCTTTAAATATAATCAACTGGCATGATCAACACCATCTTTGAATATTTACATTTCTATAAAGACTTCAACTTTTAAGTTTTCCAAATCTTTAGTAATCAAATCAAAATATCATAACATAATAAGACCGATTTCTTCCTCATTACAAAAGGATCCACGTCAAGTATTTGTCCAGATTAAGGTCATCATCTCATGTATCTCTTATTGGTCCAAACTCCCTATCCAGATAGCTTTATTTTAGACATCAAATATGTTGTGACTGGCTATAATGGTGTGGAATCATTAGCAGTTTCATGTTCAGTGTGGATAGACAAAACATGTGACTTCATTAGGACACTGTTAGATAATTGCAGAGATGTATAAAGTACTAGAAACCCGGACTTGAGTAAAAATACAAGTGCTCTATCAAAAAAGTGACTTGAGTAGAAGTTGAAGTGCTCTTTAAGCACCACACTTAAGTAGAAGTACTAAAGTATTCCCCATTTTTTGTACTTAAGTATTACAAGTAGTTTATTTTAAAATTCACTACTTAAGTACTAAAAGGAAAAGTACAAGTATTGTGTCATGTAATTATTAAAGAAAGCAGTCAAAAGTTTGAACTAGCAATCAAATAAGGCGCTTTGGCGGGATACAAATTTCCTTTGTTGGCAGCCAAAGAAATGTCATTGCAGGACAACCCCTGCATTAGTGGTTAATGTGTGTGTCAATCAATACCATTACCCTATAAAACTGGCGTGTGATTTAGGCAGCATGAAAGCTAACTTGCAACGAATGATTCGCAAAATTTTTATAATTGTAACGAGTAACTAGCAGAACATTAAAAAAATATTGAAGTAAAAGTATTAAATTCATCGAAAATATCTACTGAAGTAAAAGTAGAAGTATGAGAAAAAAACAATACTCTAGCAGAGTACAGATACAGCATTTTAGTACTTAAGTACAGTACTTATACTATACATCTCTGGATAATTGCTAGAACATAAAACTACCTTTCTTATAGACGGCATCTGTACCCTTTCCCATTTTCTCCTTATTGTTGGCATCCCCTTCCATGTAGGGAAAACAGCGAGCCTGATATGTCCACACGTAGTCTTTGGAGCCAAAGAAGTGTACAGGAAACTCCCCCACCTCATGCCTCATACTCTGGATTTTCTCAGGAACGTTTTTCGGTTGAGTCACTTCAGCAGGCCACCACCTGGCACAAATGCATCAGTAAATATCATCAATTTTGGAAAAATATCAATCGCATTTAGAGGAAAAATTGGTGAAACACACACAAACCTGTAGCGGCCCACTTTCACCCACAGAATGTCCTTGTAATGGGGTTTCTTTCCTGCTCGACAGTCGTTACAGAACCAGCTTCCCTGGGGCATGTCAATGCTCAGACACTCACGATGAAAGGCAGCAGGGCAAGATTCGCAGCAAAGCAGACTTCCTCCTAAAAAAGTAAGCGTCGATTTTTTGACCGTTCAATCACCAGTCAGGTAAATAGTAACTCTCGCTAAGCACCACAGAAAAATGAAGAGTGATGTACGTACCTTCAGAACACACAAAACACCAGCTGACGTTAATGTGTTCATGGTTTTTGCACCCTTTGCGTGGAGTGAAGTGATTGGGGCACAGGAAACTGTTATTGGCCAAAGGAATGCTGCCGGCAGCCATACAGTAGTCATTGGCATGGTAGGCCACTGGGCAGCGCACACAGCGGGTCAAACGGCCTGCAAGATCGACAAGTTATGATCACCAACACATCCATTTGTTATATTTAAAAACAATAGATTTTATTGCTTTAAGTCAGTGAGTTTTTAATCTTTGCATATGTAATATCTGAATGATGGGCACCTTTGGAGATACCCGGGTTGGCGGGGTTGGTGATGTAGCAGGACAGACAGACGTGGAGGGAGCAGCGGAAGCCGCGGTTCTGAGCGATGGTGGGGGAGTGTTTCAGTATGCATTCCATGTGATAAAACTTCCCACACACAGGGATCATACACCTCCTGACCTCCTTGTCAGGCTTTTTACACACAAAACATGTGTGCACACCTACAGGAAGTGAAGACACAGACATGCAAGTCAGAATGATACAACTCTTATACACTCAGTTTCAGTCAATCTCATGTTAATCTTGAGTTCCTATAGAGTAGTATTTTACTAAACTCAGCTCACAATAAATGTAAATTCCAAATTGATCCATATCGTGATGCGTCTACGTATAGTTGACATTGTGGGTGATGCACAGCCCTACATCACAGCAATAGCAAACCACACACATCCTACCAGGGGCGATTCTAGGATTTTCCTTTTAGGGGGGCTAAGCCCCCAATGAGGGTATGATAAAAAAAAAAAACAAGGTAAAAGTTTAATGTAAGGTGTAATGCTCACTTTCATTCCCATGCAATTGCAGGGTTTTATAATCACAGTAGTCCTGAATATGAGTTGTGGTAGCTAGGGGGGGTTCAGGGTTTCCCCAGAAAATTTTTAATTCTCTGAACTATTATGTGCATTTTAAGATGTTTTGAAGGCAATTTTTTTTGGGATAAAACCATGTCAGTGCGCAGCTGATTATTTTTCTCTCCTCATCAGCATTACACTCTTTTTTCTTTGTTTTTCTCTCTTCCCCTCCTAAAGTTGAGCTTTGACTGATAATAGGCTTTTTATTTTTGTCTGACAGTGAAGAAAGTAAACATAGGGTCAACTGGTTGATTTTGCCCATGAATCATTTTCTCAGACGTGTTCATTTACTGCAAACTACTAGGAAAGGTAACTAAGTTTATAAAATTAATGCACATTAAAGGCTACACATTCATTTTTGATCTTATGCCTTATCACATGTATATGTGCACTGGAAGCATCAGCACCAAAATGGGCTTATCCACCATGGGATAAAGCTCTTTCTGATTCTGATGCCTAATACAGGGCTGTAGACAGGGTTTTATAATCAAAGAGGTCCTACATTTGAGGTGGAGGTTTTGGGGGTTAAAATTTTTAATCTCTGATATGTGCATTTCAAGACGTTTGAAGACCAAAAAAAGGATAAGAAATAGCTTTAAAACTGTCAACAAACTATTTGTCAATAACTGCTCTCTCTTCATCTCCATCATCCTTTTTTTTCAGTCTCTGTAATATGTACACATTCATTATTAATCCTGTACCTAACATGATAAAACGGCTTTGTTGTGTGTAAAAAGGGCCTAGTGATGCCCCTGCATCCTACTAAATCCTACTAAGTCCAAAACCAAGAAACTGTTCAGCTCAGGCATACGTCAAAATAGTAGAGCTAGACCAATTTATCATCCGATATAAGGCATTTCCCAAACTATCGGTATCGGCAGTTATAACGGCCGATAAATGAATATTTCAAAAATAAAATAAAAACGGACAAAACACGCTTCAATCATCTCTCCTTGGCCTGTTATATTGAAAATGTATGTTTTACAATTTGCAGTATGACGCTGAACATTTAGACATAGAGAAAAAGTATCAAACGTATCGTGTGCATAAAAGTTAGGTTTCTTTTACACATGCGTGAAATCCAACGACGCCAAGTATGCATTGCAAGTATGTGTAATTTAGAATCGCTAAATAGTAGGTTTTAGAAGGCAGGCAGCAACTGATGATTGAAAATGGTTTGATGTAGCTTGATGGAAAGAATTTAAAAAGTTTTTACCTTATAATTTAAAAATTGTAAGGTAGCTTATAAGGCAATGTAGGGACTAATTATTATTTATTTAATCAGAACTTTAATATATTTTGATGTTCCTCTGTTCTGTTGTGACAATAAAAGAAACAAGTTTCTTTTTAAAATGCTTTATCATATTATTTTAGTTAAAACTCATAAATAACTACAAATAACTATGTTAGGGAAATCTGTTAATGTTTTGTTACACGTTTCTGAAATAAAATAAATAAATAAATAATATAAGCATATATATATATATATCTATATATAGCAAATACCGAATAATATTTGTATCAAATTGTATCGAGCCATTAAAATCCTTTATTGGTCGGGCTCTACCAAATAGGGAAGAAAAAACTATGGCAACTTCCGTTTCATGCTGACTTTAATGTGTTCATTGTGTATTTGTTATTGAACTGAACTTTTTTATGCAACTGGATTCTTGAGGACTGAGAGACTTGCCTCATGAATCAATCGCATATATCATATTTTGAAGGAGTAGATTTTGGAACTGACACAAGATAGATGACGTGTTAAGTGCTGGTCACTCACCTGTCTTACACTCTTGGCAGATAAACCGGCCTTTCGGTGTCTCCGTGAGGCCAATGCACTGCAGATGGAAGGCACCACAGCACTGCCCCTCACAGAGGAGCAGTTCACCCGTCTTCTCACATACCTACATCATATAGTACCAAAACAGTTTAACACTGAACAGCTATGATCATTTTATTTATGCTACACACTACCATTCAAAAGTTTGGGGATGGTAAGAACTTTTAAAATGTTTTTATTTTAAATAAAAACATTCAGCCAAAAAATAAATTCAGCCTTGCTCACCAAGGCTGAATTTATTTACTATTTATTTTAAAAACACAGTAAAAACAGCTACATTAATATCCATTTAATGCATACTTACTGAATAAAATGAACAATTTCTAAAAAAAAACATCTCATGACCGCAAGACTTTTGCATGATAGTGTGCATCAATACATGACCAAGCTCCTAAAGCAAATGGACTAAAAGAGGGCAAACTGTATTGCCTAAATCTAATATTATTATCTGCATTTAGCATTTGGTAATATTTAATATTTTTACCTGGCAAACATTCTCCTTCAACGACGCACCTCCACCTCTCTCCCCTGATTTTCTATTGGTCAACAGTCCTGAGAAGTCACCTGACAAAGAATCTCTGCTTGAAAAAGCACTGTCATTGAAGTCCTGCTCCAAAAACCTGAAAATTATACACAAAAACAGTTATTTCGGCTCTATAAATAAGTTGACGAATCAAGCTTGAATAAAACATGGAACAACTTATACAGGTTTGGAATAACACTGAGGGTGAGTACATTTATTTTAAATTTAGTAAAATTATAAAATTGATCATATTAATTTTAGGCTTAAAATAATAACCTAGAGATCAGGAGTCTCTCGCCATCGTGTTTGGCTCCTTTGCCTGAGGCTTTCGATGGGCTACAATGCTCTCCTTCAAGCTGGTTCTGGCAGACACTGGGTGTGTCCGGCTGGATTGGGACAATGTCCTTATCTGATCCTCGCTTTGTGCTGCCGCTGAGGATGGAAATAAATTTCATCTGCAATTTTTTTCAAAAATACAATGATGGATCACTTATAATATTCTCAAAACTTGCAATTTTTTGAAAATACAATGGTGGATCACTACTTATTCTCAATAAATACAACAATCATGGCAGAACATAAGTCACGCATGAAAAACAAACCTGATTCAGACACATGGGCTTGATGCCGTAGGTTCAGGCTCTTCTTGCTTCTGTAAAAACATCAGTATCACTGCTTGTCAGACTGTCTAAATTACTACTAATAATATTACTATTTAAAAATTGTTAATTACTTGAAACATTACATTTACATTAGTAATTTACAAATAAATGTAATTTTGATTGAATGCTTACATTACTATTCAAAACATTCTGTTTAAATGGGATTCTGTCATAAATCACTCATCCTTCATGTTGTTCTCAACACAAATTTTCATTCATATTTGCAACACGAATGAATTTTTCTGTCCTTCCGTTAACAGCTAACCACTCTGACCCCTCAGAAAATTCATAAAAAGATCGTAAAATTAATCCAGATGATTTGAGTGGTTTAGTCCAAATTTTCTGAAGAGTCAAGGTCGCTTCGTATCATGATAAGATTGAATTTAGGCTTTTATTCACATATAAACATTTATCAACGCACACATCTGTTGTTATAAACGGAAGCTCAAGCATGATCGCTTGACGTGCGAGAACCAATGAGGTTCATTGTTGTGTGTTACGCATGACATTTAAGCTTCGGCAAGGACAATTGAGTATAGTATTGTTGTTATTAGTATTGCTACTATTACTATTCCTTACTATTAATGTATTATCATATAAGACTAAATGATCATATCTTTCTCTCATCCTCCTGTAATTATTTTTACTATTATCATCATCATTATTGTCATCAATAGGTTTTTTATTTATTATTATTTATTTTTATTACGTCTGTTACATCTGTAAGGTAATCCCAATGTCACCTGTAAGCCTGTAAGTGTATGTTTGTTAATGTATATATATATATATATATATATATATATATATATATATATATATATATATATATATATATATATATATATATATATATATATATATATATATATATATTTGACTATTATTATTTATTTATTTTATTTTACATCTTTTGTGTTCCAAAGATGAAAGAAAAGTCTTACAGGTTTGGAACAACATGAGGGTGAGTAATTACTGACTTTTACATTTTTGGAACCCTTGAAGAAAGCCCATCCCAAAACATTACCTGCAAAATCTTTCTGACACCTGAGCACGTCTTGTATCTGTTGTCGTGTTGTTTACTCTCCTTATTTGGTAGAGATAAGAGAAAAACAAAAAACAAATGCAAAAGAGCCCAAAACATGTAATCATTTTTCACGAATCATACAGAGACCACAAATTCAGCACTCACCCTTTTCTTTGGGAGCTTTACAAAATCCCTGGAAGCTGCAGTCTAGAATTTTATGCACAGGCTTGTCGTGGCCTCTTTCTATCGAGGAGGCTGCAAGAGCAATATAATGTATGTTTATACATAGAACTGAGTTAAAAGTGAAGTAAGGTTTCTTGAACTCACATTCTTACCAGGTTTCTTCTCACACGACTCTCCTGTTTAACGTTGTGCCTTCACAGGATGCCGGTAAGGTGAAGGTGATGGTGAAGGTGAAGCGAGACCAGTCTGGTAGTGGTTTCTGCTCATCTGGTGTGGCCTGCTCAGAGGGTTTTTCAGGTTCGAATCTTTTCTGATGCAGGCTGTGCAGTATTAGTGTTGGTGATCCAAGATCCCTTCAGGAAACGGATGAAATAACATTTATTCATATACAGCAATACAGCTTGCAAACTTTACGGAACACGTCACCCAAAATTGAATTATGCCATTTTATTATTATTTTTTATTTATCTAATTTAATCGTTTATCAGTTTAATATTTTAAATTGCACCCTTCTCTCTAAAGGCCATTGCACACTGAGTCCGAAATCTTTGCACGTTAAGAAAAATTCAACCACACGTTGTGTCAATCACACATGCACACCACCTTCGAAAATTTTCGTCCATCATAAAAAAAATTCGTATCGGGGTTCAATTTTCTGCGTTTTCCGCATCCACAGCCAGCAAAAGCCAAAGAAGTTTTTTTTGACAATTTCCGTACATCACTGCACAATGCGCAGTCCTTTCAATTTCGTTTTTCAATTCGATCGAGTATTTATATGTTTCTGCGATCGAATTTGAAAAGGAATAAACCTCCCCTTTCAATCAGATCGAAATTTTGCATCAGATTAAGGTGTGATTGAGCAGCCAATTCGATAAATAATGTATTATTTGGGTACAATATATAACCTGTTATGTATGTCTGCCCAGCACTGACAGCATGTGTGTGTCCATACCTTAAACATACTATCAGTTCTCTGTTCAGGATCAATTGGTTCACGGAAATTGGTGGTCATCTTTTTAATATGTGGCTCCAGAATCGCTAGCAAAGCATCAAACTGTTCCACTGACATTCTGAAGTAAATTATGAATCGCTACGGGATATATTCGCATACTCCGTTGATAAGGAGGTGGAACTCTCCTTTCTCTTGGTGCAATTTCAGGATTGGATGGACCCAATATTTTTATATTATCTTTTCTTTTTCTCTTTTCAATAAGAGAGTTAAAAAACAGTAGATGGTCGGATGAAAAGATGGCTAGAGACGAGAGTTGTCGTATTTCCCGCGTTTAATAGAACCACTCAAACGTTACACTCGTCGTTCTCTCAAAATCTGAATTACAACATAATATAGATGACATTGTATCATATGATACTCATTAGTTTCTTCATATTGCGTTTGTACAGAATAACACAAAATTATTAAAATAACAAATATTGTAATATGAAATATCTCCATGCTGAGTATTTTTTGCACTTGCTGATTTCCCTTTAGAATCCTTGTCCAAATGAATGGACGACCTTAGCACACGTGTGGTTTTGTCTTACAAATTTTGGTTCACTTGCAGTGTGAAAGCGAACCGATACCAAAAAAATATTAATAATTATTTATTTGGTCCGGAACCAAAGCAAGTGAACTATCGGACTTTCCTGGTGTGAATACACCCTGAATACGCATCGGACTCAGTGTCCAAGGTTCCTGTGCGTGACAAATTTTTAGGCTGACGAACATGAAAAACGCATACAAAAATTTCGGACTCAGTGTGCAATGGCCTTACCTCTCAAATCTCATTTGCATGTGCAAACAGGTTGCACCACAAAAGTTAATGACACCAAACGTCATTGCCTCTAACATGCATTTGAATGTTTTGAATTGATTGCAAGTTTTGTTTATTTTTTGGAGGCTTGATAGCTATTGTATCCATTTACTTGTTGTATGGACAAGAGAAGCATATTAAAACCTCTAAAAATGTATTTTTGTCTCTGTGGGAAAAGTTAAATATAATTTTAAATTACATTTAAATTAGTATGATTTGGGTTAACCATCCCTTTAAATATCAAAAAAAAAAACAGATCAATGTAGGTAGGTTGAAGTCCATTGTGTCAACAGAAAATCTAATTGTAGAATTAGCTTACCGTTTTACAGGATTCAGGGGTTTTCTTTGTTTTCTTCTTTGGGTAAAATATTTGATCATATTCCTCACTCCATTCAATCAGCCTCTTGCTTGGTTTTCTCAGTCTTTTGTTTTCTGAGAAGTGAATATTTCATTGAATTTAATAGAAAACATGAATGAGATTTTTTACACTTGAGACTTAATATTTTCAAGGTTTACCTGAGGTATCTTTTTTATCAGGGCAATCAGAAGGAGGAGTTTTCTTGAAGACTGTCTTTGAAGACTCCATTTACCTCTGTGGACACCTTCGCTACATCTTGATTCAAGTCAACCAAATCGTTCTTTGGCTTGGTGCTTTTCCCAATGCCAGACTGAAATGTCTGCCATCGCTTTTTAGGAGCGACCTTGGAGATGGTGCCCTTGCCACAGACATCAGGAACAGCATCATTGTGAGAGTTGGAAAGTTCCCCTAAGCAGAGGCAACCCCTTTTCAAGTGTATCCAAACCTATTGATGAATTCTGCTTCTTTAGTGGAGATCCTAAACTGTTCCCATCATCGTGTTTTGCGTCTCTTTTCTCGCCACTGGTTTTGGCTTGGCCTTGCTCTGTTTTGAGCTGTTTGGCGTCGACGTCTTTCCCTCCTGACTGTTCCTGATCCGCAACCGGCTTCCAGTCCTTTTCACAAAGCACCTCCTTCGTTGCGTCTTCTCCAGGTGGGATGAGAGAAGGTTCTTCCTTGATGAGAGAGGATGGAGATGTGGGAGGGAGAGTTAAAGGTTTCCCTTCCTTCTCCCGGCTATCGTGCATGTCCTTCAGAAGCATTAGGAAAGTGCTGAATTTGTAGTTTGAATCCGCACAGAGCGAAGGTTCTCCTGAACTGCATTCCTCTTTGACAAGAGACCTGAAAGAAAGCTCCTTCATATCCTGGAGAGCATCCATGGGAGAGACAGAGGGAGACGGGAATGGACGAAGACGATGTGTCCGAGAACATGCTCTCGTTTTTGCTCTCGGATTCAGTCACCTCTGACTTGGGTCCTTTATGTTTAGGTCCATTATGGACGCCATTTTTCTCATTTCGGATTCTGGTAAACTTAATAAGAGTTGGGTTTGGGGGTGTGTGGGAGATGGAGGCATCTGAGGACTCTTCACTGGCCTCCGTTTTACCTCCCATTGTTGTTTTAACAACTCAGAACAGTCAATGGGGGACGAGCACTTGTTGTAAATCTCTGAGCATTTCATCGCCGGCACATGGTGAGCAAGACTTTGGCTCCTGACTCAAGTCTTTCTCCTCGGGTTCTTCGCTGGCGGCAAGTGCTCTTGACATTAAGCCACTGCTGGCAGGCAAATAGAAGGAGTGCATGGCGAATGACCCATCTGACGACCCTGGGGAACTGCTTTCCTTCTGTTTGGAGTTCGGTAGCCCTAAGTGTTTTTTCTTTGGGCGTTGACGACTTTAGCTTACTGTTTGGTGTGCATTTTATACTGAGGCTCGGTTTTCTTCACCAGCTTATTCGCAACGGCTTTTTTCGCCTTTTTACTTGGCAGTACTTTTTTAGGTTTAGTGCTTGATTCTTTTGACCACCTCTACCTGAGGTAATTCCTCTAAGCGTTTGGGGCACAGGATCCTCGGGACAGAGTCAATATCTGAATATGGACTATCTAGGGGGTCTGGATTTGTGCCATTCAGCAGCTGTGGAAGGTTTGTAGCTGTCCAAAGATGGGTTCGATTTTGATTTAGATGATAAAGAGCACTCGTTTAGTTTCACAGGAGATTTTACAATTGCGCTATTCTTTTTAGTTGCTTTTTTCTTTTTGCTTCCAGTGACAGGTTTTCCTCTGTTCTGAACGGATGCATCAAGTCCATTGGACAGAAGCGAGCTTGATGATGGGGACTGTCTATCAGACGTTGGACAAGTGGGACTTTTCGGTGCCTTTTCTTCAATACTAGGCATGTGCACGCGACGAATTAAAAGACAATGGAGGTTCACTATTTAACCATTTGGTCAGCTGCTGCCTCTGCCTCCAAGACACTAATTTTCCATGATGGCATTAGACGCTTGGGAACCTGTAGAACGAACAAAACTTGTAAACTTTCAAGAAAAAGCATTGATTTAAGGATAACCATTCATTGTTCAAAATATAATAGCTTAAAAAGCTGCAACACTTTACCGTGTATTTGTAATCTTTGTCCTTCTGTCTTCCTCTCCGTCTTCAGAACTGGGAGTTTTTCAAACTGATAGCCTCCTTCAAAAGGAAAAGTGGCTTTTGCTGGAACCCAAGCTTGATCTATGATCTCTCCAAACATCCTGACAAAATAGAGGCGGCATGGCTCGCCGACTGGGATCTGCAAGAACATGACATCATTCTGTGACAATATGACAATAATGGGTTCTGAGAAAAGTTAACCTAGAATATGATTTGGTTTCAGCGGTAATAGAGCTAAATTTTCCGTTGCATGCCAATTACAAATATAAATTAGTACATAAGCATTTACTCTCTTGAACAGTGGAAGGAAACTAACATTTATTTTTTATCATCTGTCTTACAACATACTTGTGGAATACATTTTATTGTTTTAATAATATAGACAAATGGTCTGCAGAAAGTCTAAATTAAAAGGATAAAAAGTGCCAACACTTTATTTTAAGGTGACACACACATTACATGTATTTACTGTAGTAATAACTAACTAAAAATAATGCATAATAAGTAACTAAATTTAAAGGCCTGGGTATTCCTAACTTTCCACTCTGTCTTCAAAGTATACTCTATTGGCAGTGAGTGTGGAAAGACCCGTTTCGGTGCATGCGTACTATCTAGTGGACTTTGTTTTTCGAATCACTTGCACATGAGCTGTTGTATACGCATCGTCCGTGCCTGACACAAAAATTAGGCATCATGCGGACAGTGTGTGTGGACACTTCTTAAGACGAAAATTATGTCACATATTAGGACCGCCTCGGAACGCGGACGGCCCGAAATATACTATTTGAGCTTAAACCAAAGTAAACTTATCCCTATAGTAAGAGCATGTAGTTAATTTAATATTACTCTGTCCTTATGCGTGTTATTACACTGCAAACAACTTCTCAAAATAAAATGTAAACAAATACAATACATCTCAATAACATGTCCCGTCATCACAATCTCACATCAGATTAAAGTATATCTGGATATCTTTACAAAATAAATCACCTTTCATTTTGGTGTGGACTTCAATCTGTGGGTCAGTGGTTACGTGACAGGGCCACCAGGGTCTGCGGTCGAATTTGGCCCACACAACATCTCCATCAGAGTACTTTACACCTGGGATCGGCTTCTTCTTTGGGCTGTTGGACTTTGGGTTAAAATAAAAAATACTGAATGTCAATCAACATTCATTAAACATCAATCACATGAGACAAGGCTGCTTAAATTGTGTTTAGGCTACTCTTTTAGCATTTCAGATACTCTCACCTTTGAGCAGTTTGTGGTTGACAGCTTAACTGCAACCCACACGAAATGAGTAAAATACAGGTCTAGTGTATACTCGGCCTTTGTCCTAACTGTGGCAAAGATTGTGGCCAAATAAAGTAAAAAAAAGATAAAAGAAAAAAAATGAAGTTGTGATTGTGGAGCAATGTTTGATAGAGCCATTGTCCACACTTATAAACATTTTAACGATAGACTAACAAATTGGATATTTAATTTTTTTTATTATCGGCATTAGCCTGTTACTGCGGTTAATTGACAGAAGTTTTTCTGACTGGTGTCAGTTTAAAAATGTATTGAGATTTGTTATACTGCACATTGGTGTGAATAGTGTGCAAATTTAGTGTGCAAGTTTAATTTCAAAACCACCAGTGTGATTGTTTCTATTTAGCGCTTTTCTGATTGCATACAATTCAGTTTTAATTATAAACTAACTTTATTTTGGTTTAGTAACAGCGGCACTCAAGGTGCCCCAAACATGTGTAAAACCTGATGATCAAGATCATGTTCTTCAGCATGATTTGAGATACATTTCTTTGAATTTAATGTTTATTTCAAGGTTTAAATAGAATTTTGAATAAAAATGTTTTAGTGTGGTTGCAGACCTTTGGATCCCACTGTGTGCATGAATATGTATTAATATACACTGCATACATGTAAGGGGTGCACCGAAATTTCACCTATTCAATGTCCACAAACTCATAAATGTAGAGAAGAGCATTTTGCTAAATATCTGCACTACATGTTCATTTTTATTTTTACTAGTGATGTCTTCGTTATGTAATATATGTTTTAATAAATCTGTCATGAAACAAAGTTATTACAGTTTACTGCCATTTAAATATTTATATTTCACCAAGAACCTGAGAAGCAATTCTGTTACTGAGTTATAGCAATGTGAAAGTTGATTCTTAGATAACTTTGATTGATTAATTAATTGATTCATTATTTTCAGCTTCGGTTGCATTCCGTTTTTGGCCCAGGATTTTCATTTCGGTGCATCCCTTTGGTGCATATATTTATTAATGGATTTCCTTTTACTAAACAACAGCAGGATCTTATGTGGAAACTCTTTAACAAAATATCTCTGCTGTACACCTGTTAGGGCAAAACCACAATCAAGACAACAAAACAAGTCAGGTGAATATAAAAACATCTTACAGGATTTGAATGGGAGTCACTAGGAGAAATTGCTCTTTTAGAGAGACCAGAGTTAAATATTGAAGTGCTGTTCCCAGTGCTGGGTAGATCACAGTCACTGTCTGAATAATCATCCATACTATCAAAATCCTCCATCATGACCTCAACAGGCAAATGCGATGGACTAGCAGGAGGGTCAGACTTCACTGTATTTTTAGCAACAAGGTTACAACTTCCATGTTTGTTTGTACTTATGTCCAGCCAATGGCTGCTTTGAGACTTTGTATTTGCCAGATTTCGTTTCTGGCATTTCTTTGTCGGCGCGGCTTTAAACTTTGCCACTGCTTCTCCCCCACCATCCACATCCTCGTCATTATCCTTGCTGTCCCCACTGTCAAACAGCGTTGACTCAAAATGCAAAAATCCATTTGGGATGGAAGGAAAGTGTTCCAAGCTATCAGAGCTTACTGGTGAGAAACCATTTTTGTCCAGATCCTGAATAGTAGTCCGGTCAGTGTTTCCTTGCGAATTGGACGCGTGATAAAGGCCTATTCCGAACTCACTGCCACCGATGGGATTGTGCATGAGCAATTTATTTCGCCCGTGAAAATCCTTGTCCTGCAAACTCATGTCCCCATGGTTCACCATAGTGGTCAGGTCCTGAAGTCTCCTCAGCGGGCTGTAGTTGGAGGTGGATTCTCTCTGATTGTACGCGAACGGTGATGCGGAGAGCTTGTAGCCAGAGTTCAAGAAATGCATGGCAGACCCATGGTCTCCCTGGCGCTTTGTGCTCTGGTGTCCACAGGAGCTGATGCGGCTATCAAGTGCCTTGGACTCCTGTGGATTGCCACGACACTCCAAGCCATCCCTGCCAGCCACTTTGTAGGACTGATTCATGTTGTCATGGCTCCATCCTGAAAATAAACAGGAAAATGCTTTTAGAAGATGTATAATAACCCAGAGTTTTCTGAACTTCTAAGGGGCTTGTCGCAACTGGCCGCAGAACACTATTGAGTTGTGCATTAAAACAAATGTTTCGAAACAATTGAGCACCAAACAAGAAGAGTCCACATTAATGACATTTATAAATAGCAAAACATTAGTACTGTAATACTGCAAAACACCAGCATGCAAATGCAATATCCCCGCTGAAAATACAGCTGAAGCGAGTTACCTCAGACTACCTCAGACCAGCAATAAACCAGATGCCAGTTTAAGGTGGTCAAGATGGTTTATTGGAGCATGGTAGCCGGTCGACCAGCTACTGACAATCTTACACCGAATAGAAACCAGCTATCATGTTCCAAAAACACAGCTAGCATCTTAAAGTGGATTGTCTAAAAGGGTACTCGGGTTTAAGCCGCAACCCTCGTAGGCCGTCTTGTCAAGAATCCATCAAGACAAAGATAAGAATGCTTGTAAAACTCAACATGAATCGCTATGTCGAAGACAATTTGATATGCCCATACTGGACTGTTTAAAGATGACCTCTGCCGCTATTTCAGTGTGAAAAGGCTGGTAAAGTATGTATGTTACATTATCATCATGTGCATCAACAGTTCCCATACAGTCGCACGGCAGTAAAGTCACCCACGACGGTAAGATAAAAAACGCAACAAATACAGAAGGTACAGGAGAGAAATCGCCGGTTTCTTACCATTTACGACTCGGTGACGAGAAAATCACTGGAAAGCCCTTCAAATTCGAGCATGTAGCGTTACTTTTGGTCAATTTGTGAAAGCGGATCTGCAAAATCCCAGCAGCATTTGCACCAGTAGGCCCGGCCTCGGCACTCATTTTCTCTCCAACATCAAAAATGGAGATGAATAAATAAACGAGACTGAAACTGAGCGCCTGTCACTTTCCCCCGAAGCACCACGTCAATAAATCAAAAGCACGTTTTTCAGCGGCCACGATTTCTATTGAAATACATGATTGTTTGCCCCGCTTGCCGAGTGCCCCTGGTTGTATGTGTGTGTGTGTTAAAACAAGCCCTGACTGACTGCCTGTGTGTATGTGTGTGTGCTGGTGAGAGCGACCAATCGGCACAGCACACCCAACCCCCAGTCAGTATACATTCACATCCACTTAACCCGATTCACTATTTCCCAGGTACACCACTCTCACAAGATGTAAATGCATGTGGACAATGTGGAAGCAAACGCAAGTTTAACTTTGTCCAAAACGCGTCATGCACACAGTCATAGTCGACGCGGTGCTTGTTGGGTGCATGGAACGATACAACAGTGAGCATTTGCTTTTTAACCCTCACGCCATTTGTTTCCTTGTGCTAACAAAGGCGTAACTTCCTCCATTTTAGAGAGACGGTCCGTGCTTTGCAAGGTAGCCGAGCACACGAAGTCATATGTGGAAAAAACACAATTTATTGGACTCGATTAAAATACACAAGCTCCAGCATGCTTCATGTTCTATGTTTTCTTTGCGCATTTTGTGGGTGGTTGGAAATTAGGCCATGCCACGCATAAGTGTAATATGTCAGACAGTTATGGCAAGCGGGATTAACATTTAGGGTAATTTACTAGTAGCCAAACTATTGTTGCCTTCACGAGCTAGCGAAAATTTCTTACTTCTCAGTCATGAAATTTTGAATTGAGCAATTCATGTTCATTTTCTAAAAATTATTTATAATATTTTGGATGGAGCGTGAAGGCAGCATTAATGTTATTACCTATTTTTATTGTTATATGCCTAGTTATTAGTCTATGTCCCAACTGTATACATTCTTACTAGAAAGATTTTTAATGGGCTCTATGCACGGCGGTATTTCCGGTGAAGGTTTAAGGATGCTCGATAACTTCCGCCGATCGTAGAGTCCAATGCAATACCGAGAATTTATATTGAACTTTATACTCCATGGTTATACTAAAGAAACGTTAGACACAAACAGATAACAGACACCCCTCGTTGTGTTTATGCTTCTTTTTAAAATTATATTAAATAAACATAACTATATATAAAATTACATCTAAACGCATGTACGTTTCATTTCAAAGACGGGAGGACAGTACATTTTGAAGACTCTGCCATAATCCCATTTTCCTCGGTTTTCCTCCGCTTTAATCTACACAACCGGAAATGGAACGAGCATCCTTGTGTCAAATGCAGAACTTATGGGTGCATATATCCCATTGTTGCCTTCACGAGCTAGCGGAAATTTCTTACTTCATGTCAAGTCCTGAAATTTTGCATTGAGCAATTCATGTTCAATTTTTTTAATTATTTATAATAATTCGGATAGAGCGTGAAGGCAGCATTATAACCTTTTAATGTTATTACTTATTTGTATTGTCATGCCTAGTTAATAGTCTATGTTCCAACTGTATACATTCTTACTAGTAAGATTTTTAATTACTATATATTAGCTGGGCTGACATATGGCAAGTAAATAGATAAGAAATATTACTACTATATAGAAAATAGTGTCTCATAGGTAGGCTACTATCTTATTTTTAAACACTAATAAACCTGAATTATATACCAACAAAAGGGGGAAACTACAAAGCATACTAGTGAATTGTCTCCACAGAATAAATGTTAAAATGGCTTGCCACAGACATCAGTCAACCTCTATTGTGTCATGAGATAAAATGTAACTCATTTTTTGACCTATTACCATGTACGAAATATGGTAGATATATAAGTGGCAATATATTTGCAATAAAAAAACAATATTAATTAGTCACCTTTCCCTTATTCAGAATTTGGTCGATATAGATTATCCACAGCCAATGATTTAAAACCAGAACAAAGACAGTGGGAGAGAACCCAAAATTTGGCAGCTGTTTCCATAAATTTTTTGTAAATTGAACAAGAATGTAACATTTCTGTTTTACTTTACCACATACAATTATGTGCATTAAAGTGTTTATGTAATTAACATGTAAGGCAGTAGTTATATGTTTTGTCTTAGAATATATTTTTTGAATAGTTTCCTATCCAGCCAATGCTAATTAATTTTTTTGTCTACCCATATGTTATTATTGAAACATTAATACTAAAGTCACATCATAAAAGATACATTTTAATACCAACTCAATTGGTATTAAATAATTTTGCAAATCATGTTTTTTTGTATAGAAATGTGGTTCAGCAGTTTTTCTACACGATTTATATTTTTGGAGTGATAATTGTTTATTTTTATTTTTTTTATCAGATCAGGTGTATTCAATTACACAAAACTGAGACTTGTTTTATCCAGCGATTAAAAAAACAAAAACATTAACATGGTATTTTAAATTGGATAATTAATCAGCAAAACAATTTTGGGTGGAACAGTGGACACTGGCTGATATAAACGTACAGTTATATTTACAAGAGCACGTGTAAAGGTTATGCCATAGCTGAAATCTGTCATTTGACTTTATATCAAAAATCCACATCATCCTCTGTCTTAAAAGGGCACCAGACATTTCATAAATACAACAACAACAACAACAACAACAAAAATGATAAACATATTGTTAGACATTACAAACAGAGCACTTTCACATACACATCAGGGGAACAGAGGATTACTGATTACTGCTGATCAGATTTTTCAAGTCAAATGTCCTAAAATCTAGAGTGAAACAAACCAGGTGTGATGAAGATTGTAACTTTATATCAAAACCTTTATGGAAAAGGTAAAGTTAAATGTAAAATAATACAATTGAAGTTTCTCTACATTTCACTTTAAGGACCAAAAAGATTAATATGTGTGCAATACTGTAACTTTATTTCACAATACTACCGTCATGCACATCTGTACAATAGGATAACGTACGCCATAGCGAGAAAGGTAATGCTAATGGTCTTTGGAAAAAGATACACAAAAGGATATACACTGGCACATACACATGAGTTTAGGTATCAAAATTCATCTTTTTTTTTTTGTTCCTTTGACATTGCAAACACAATTCACTGTGACTTTGGACATGCACCCACATCCCTAGTCCCTCCTTACAATAAATAAAAAACGGATTTCACTCTGTAGTGTCTTTCTCTTTCACAGGGGCTTCGCACAAGGCCCTCTTCTGCATCATGGTGTAAGGGAACGGTGCACCATTGCAGGCGCCATAGTCCAGTTTATTAAGCCTTGATAGTGTTTTGATGCTGCCTGGAGGCCTACCTGGGCTCACCTTGTAGCCTGCCGCTTTGGTAGTGCCCAGTGGCCTTCCTGGGCTGGTTTTAAAACCTGCTGCTCTTGTGGTCCCAGGCGGTCGTCCCGTACTTGTCCTGTAGCCTGCAGACTTAGTGGTACCCGAGGGCCTGCCTCGTCGTCCGGACTTCCCGAGGCCCTTCTTTTTCTTAGAGCCCTCTGGAGCATCTGCACCCCTCATTCGAACGGTTTGGGAGTGAAATTCATTCTGGGAGTCTTGCATCTGGCAAGACATGGGTTTGATCATGCTCTGTGGCAAGGGGGACAAGTTTGGGAGTGGCAGTTGTAGCGAGGGAGGTGGGACAGTGGGGTAAAATTTGTTGGACTGTGAACTGCACAACTCAAAATGACTGGCTGGGTGTTGCCCATCATCCCCAATGCTACCCAGACCATAGTCGTTGCTGTTGCTGGCTACTTGGTGCATCATTTTCTGTTCAAATAAAACGTTAGATACAGTGGTTAGTAAAATGTTTATTTGTATTGTAAAATGATATAGAAGTATCGCAATTTATACTTTCCAAACATCTTACAACGAGCGCGTGCTTCGCAAACTGAGAGATTGACGACGTCAATCAAAAAGAAAACAACAGGCCTGTTCAATTAACCATGGAAAGTTATGCAGAGAGAGTCGGACTATGGAAATAGTCAAACTATAAGTGTGTCACAATGTACAGCTGGATAAGCAAACACAATGTTTTATCAAAAGAAGCCAGGGACCGCAAAATATCTCTTATGCATCGTTGTCCTGTCATTCTGCACGTTTGGTATTTTTCCCCCGGCGCTATTCGGTTGTTAATATATAATAGTCTTTCGATTGCTGTAAACAAAATTAAATGAAATGGAATATAATATAAATTAAATGCAATTTTGCGTTAAATAATGCATTGAAGAAAGTACTTTACCTCATCTGGAACGCGGATCACGGAATGTAACGGGTTAAACATGAAACAGATCTATCTTCCATTCTTGAAAGCAAAGGTATCATTTTATTAACGCAGTAATTTGCACATTCTTGAAGCGCAAGATGCTTTCTTTCCGAACGATCGTGCTAATTCTGGTTTAAGGGATGGATATTTGTTCTCTGAACCGCTGGGGTTTAAAGCTGAAAGGCAGCCATTTTCACTAGAAAAAATAATAAAATAGTATGAATAGCTTATACGCATGCGTCAGCTGCTGATGGGAATTTATACTGTTCTTCTGCAAATACGAGAAGGGCCTAGTGCAAGCTCACGCGCCACTTTTGTCCTCCATATTTATTCATTTATATATATTTATTTGGGGCTGACATTTGAAATCTCATCTCATATGTGTTTTGTGGGATTTTTTTAAATTATTATTTCTATTCATTTAAATCAGATTTGTTTTATGAAAAGCTAATTTATTGTGAGAGCTTACAGAGAAGAAAGCGCTGTTCGACGTCACAGAAATAAAACATAAACTATAATTTAAGAGAAAATATTTTTTGAACATAACCACATTAATTATATAGATATCATTAAAATAATTAAATGATAGGATATCATTAAAATCAGTAAATGAATAATAAAGTATAAATATGTTTAAGAAAGACTATAATAGCTGCTTTACTTTCCAGAAACTAACATTATTGTTATAAATTAAAGAAATATACTTAAATTTCCAGCAACTAGCATAAAAATAATAATACATTAGTATGATTATTTACACCACACAAACATATGTAGCAGTTCTCAAATGACTGTCATTCCCCTTGTACATCACTTGGTGGCACCAAACGCACAAGAGACAAAACAAATTCTACTATGGTGAAAACTGACCTGGTCAATATTAATAAGGTCGGGCTGACGTTCATTGATAGCCTTCCTATCGCAAACGCCTAACTTGTGAATATGAATTAGGTCATTAAAATGTGGCATCGTAATCTACCAATGGAAAAGGCTTAACTGCTTAAAATTAAGAAGCAAGCCTTCACGGTAGTAGGATTCGTCATTTTGAATGCGGATTAGGTGACGTCAAGTTACATGAGCGGATTCTTCGTCGCTGCTGCGCATCATAACCACCAGAGTCTGACAGAATTCAAAGGAGCTTTCAGGGTGTAGTTTTAATCGTTTACTGCTTTCAAAGAGTTGCTGTCGTCGTTTTATTATTGAGGGAGTCAAAGTTCCAGTCCATTCGCAAGTAATCAAGGAGTCGACAGCTTCATTTTAAACTGGGATTGATTACTTCTGACGCATGACGCCAAACCCATTTAAAGCATTTTGACTCGTTTCACCTTATTTTTAACATTACGTGCATGCTTTAAGTGTCGAGAATGGACGAGAAGGTATTCACGAAAGAACTGGACCAATGGATCGAGCAACTGAACGAGTGCAAACAACTATCGGAAAACCAAGTGAAAATTTTATGCGAGAAGGTGAGTGACGATCTCGTCACCTGTGTCAGTGTTGGATTGTATGTTAAGGGTAAAACACGTGTTATGACAGGCGGGTGCACTGGCAGACTGTCTAAATTTGTTATCGGCTCAGATACAGTTGCAGTGCGCCCTTCCCACTGGCAATCCGAAGATGGCGGTGCCGAATTATTCTATTATTGGCCGTCTGTGCGCCATGAATGTGACTATTGGTTGTCGGCTGTGCAGCGCAGTTAGCAACCAGAGCTCTTCAGGTTATGCCCACTTTTGTTATTCATATTTCAGGCAGAGTCTGGGGTTTGTCTTTGCTTTCTAAGCCAACATGGGTAAATGTTCATATACGCCAACCTCAGTGGGGAAACAATTTTGTGTTGTATGTAACTTGTGTTTTAATGTGTTAAAAACGAAGCCAGTCTTGTTGCTTAGCAATATTATAATTGCCCAGTATTTCATGTGCGCATCTAGAATTAGTCCACATGCATTAATCAGAACGTCCTGATTCTGTTAAACCATTTTTTTATGTTCTGCTATAAGTTTTCCTCCCACAATGTAAAAAAATGAAAATGCACACTTGTTTCCTGAAATAGTTGACCTAAAAATGAAATTCTGTCGTCAAGGACTCACCCACACAATGCTCCAAACCAGCATGATTTTCTTTTTTTCTGTGAAGCACACAGGGAGATCTGTCATAGTTTGTATTGTGGAATGGATGTTAAAATAAATGAATAACAATATCAGTTCAGTTGTTATTATTATTACAAATACATTTAAATACTACTTAAAGCACATCAGGTAACTCTTTATTTTACTGAGTCCTTGTTACATATAGTGACTGTTCTAATAACTATAATATATGCGTAATTACAAGCAACTAAACCAAACCCCAATCCCTTTAGTAAGTACATATATTATGAATATTAAGTATGTAAATAAATATATAAT
Organism: Hybognathus amarus; assembly: GCA_030378365.1. Classification (NCBI taxonomy): domain Eukaryota; kingdom Metazoa; phylum Chordata; class Actinopteri; order Cypriniformes; family Leuciscidae; genus Hybognathus; species Hybognathus amarus. Next base: position 615,147 of record JAQIUQ010007432.1, on the reverse strand, counting down.
TACACTGTAACACCTTAAAATAAAGTGTCACTGGACATTTTAAGGCTATTAAACAAACATTGTTTAGTGTATTCAGTCCCTCTTAATTTATTTCCAATAACACATCATTATTAAAGGGGTGGTAAAGTATGATTTCACTTTTCTAACTTTAGTTAGTGTGTAATGTTGCTGTTTAAGCATAAACAACATTATCAAAGTTACAACGCTCAAAGTTCAAAGCAAAGGAAGATATTTGCTTTTAAAGAAAAGGACTACAATAAACGGCTGGTAGGGACTACACGGGTTAGTGACGTCACCAACCCTAAAATATACATAAACCAGGCCAGGCACAAAATGGTGCGTTTTTGCAAATCCTCAAAAAGTGACAACTTTAACATGCTATATAAAAATATATGTGGCGTATTTTGTGCTAAAACTTCACACACACACACTGGGAACATCAGAGATTTATTTTACATCTTGTGAAAATTGCATTTTACCACCCCTTTAAAAATATAATATAATCCCTGGTCCGTGTCTACATTGCCTCCCACAGTTTGTTTGAAATTTTAAATGCACTTTAGGTTAAAGGAGTAGTTCACTTTTGCTGATAATTTACTCACCCCCATGTCATCAAAGATGTCCAGGTCAGTCTTTTTTCAGTTCCAAAGAATTTAAGGTTTTTGAAAACATTCCAGGATTTTCTCCATATAAAGGACTTCACTTCACCAAACGATTCAAGTTCCAAATTAGTGTTTCAGTGCAGCTTCAAAGGGCTTTAAACGACACCAGACGATGAATAAGGATCTAGCGAAACGATCAATCATTTCAAAAACAAATAATAAAGTTTAAGTTTTATAAGCACAAATGCTCGCCTTGCTCTGTTCTGAGATGCGCGTCGTGACTCTCCTGTTCGAACTCGTTCATCAAAATGAAGAAATCTTTTTCCAAGTCATGACTCGAAGGGTCCTGAGATAAGACCCTTATTCATCATCTGGTGTCGTTTAAAGCCCTTTGAAGCTGCACTGAAACTCTCATTTGGACCTTAAACCGTTTGGTTTTCAATGAAGTCCATTATATGGAGAAAATCCTGGAACCTTAATTTCTTTTCAACTGAAGAAAGAAAGACGTGGACATCTTGGATGACATGGGGGTGAGTAAATTATTAGCAAACGTTTTTTTTTTAAAAGTGAACTACTCCTTTAATAGTTGAAACCATTTCTTGTTGTCTAAGCTGCTTGTTTTATCTATTGCAGGCTAAAGAAATTTTATCTAAAGAGTCAAACGTCCAGGAAGTGCGTTGCCCGGTCACAGTATGCGGAGATGTACATGGCCAATTTCACGATCTTATGGAACTGTTTAAGATCGGGGGTAAATCCCCAGATACTAATTACCTATTTATGGGAGACTACGTGGATAGAGGTTACTATTCAGTCGAGACAGTCTCACTGCTGGTGTCTTTAAAGGTATGTGAATAAACACAGCTTTAACATTGATCTGAAGTTACTAAAACAAGAAAATGTGAATTTGCATTGTGTTATTGGCTGGCTTGTTTTTTATAATTGTAAATCCTGCAGGTTCGATATCGAGAGAGAATCACCATCCTCGCGGAAACCACGAAAGCAGACAAATCACACAAGTTTATGGCTTTTATGACGAGTGCCTGAGAAAATATGGAAATGCAAATGTTTGGAAATATTTCACAGACCTCTTTGACTACCTTCCTCTTACAGCCCTCGTAGACACACAGGTAAATTGATTAGTGATTAACAGTCACAGTACTTCATCCATTGTAATTGTCTTATGACATTTAGATCAAAACAAAAAGCTGTTTGCACAGTCATTTGAGTGCGCATAAAGCTTAAACCTAACTCTGTTTGCGCTGTCTGAACAGATTTTCTGTCTCCATGGAGGATTGTCACCTTCAATTGACACACTGGATCACATTCGTGCATTGGACCGGATCCAAGAAGTTCCACATGAGGTATAAATTCCACCTGTGAATATTAGAAAGATGAACGGCGTTTCTTTAATATTCAACATTATTTAGAGGCCCAGCTGTGAATACTACTCACAGAAGCTTATGAAATCTTGTTGGCAGGGTCCCATGTGCGATTTGCTGTGGTCTGATCCAGATGACCGTGGAGGTTGGGGACTTTCCCCAGGGGGGCTGGGTACACGTTTGGCCAGGACATCTCAGAAACATTTAACCATGCCAACTGCTTGACACTGGTCTCAAGAGCCCACCAGTTAGTGATGGAGGTAAAAGAGAGGTTGATCACCAATGTTTTTGCATTGTTTATGTATATATAAGAGAAATGCATAAACATTACAATACAAAAAGAAAGAAAAAAACTGAAAAGTGAGATTTTTATATTCGCAAAGATTTTTATATTCGCATATAGTCCGACTTGCTCCGCACGGAGATCTGTCTCACCATATATCATATATATATATATATATATATATATATACATACATATATATACACATATATATATATATATATATATATATATATATATATATATATATATATATGTATGTGAGATATATATATAGATATTTATACATATAGAGAGAGAGAGAGAAGAAGCATTATTATATTATATATACATACTACATGAACTATATATAGAGATGCTATTATAGTTTTTATTTTTAGATTTTCCAGTTTAATTATTGTACAATTTAATAATTTTTAGTTCAAATGTTAGAAATTGTGTTGTATGTTTTTGACATTTTTATTGACATTGTTATTTCAGTTTTAATTGTAGTTATTTTAGTTAAGTTAAATGTAGTTAAACTAAATGAAATATTGCTTTGGCAGTTATCTGAAATAAAATATGTTTATATATATATATATATATATATATTATATATATATATATATAATTATATCATTACATTTTTATTATATATTTATATATAATATATGTAATTATATTATATATAAATTTTATTTCAGTTAACGTTCATTTTATGTCAAGTAACTACGTATTTATGGTTTTGATTTAAATAAACTAAAATAACCCTGGTAGAAAGTCATTACATTTTTTTTTTATTTGTAGCTCATGGATAATAATGGACCTACTTTTTGTTGATAAGCTACAGGCTAATATATTTTAAAAAAAATATTTTCACAGGGTTATAACTGGTGTCATGAGCGTAATGTGGTAACGATCTTCAGCTCACCCAATTATTGCTACCGATGTGGTAACCAGGCTGCGATCATGGAACTTGACGACACGCTGAAATACTCCTTGTATGTATATGACAAACAAAGCATATTTTTTTTATTGATAATTTCCATTTCCTGTCCTTGTGTTACATTTCTATGATGTTACAATTCTAAATATTTATATTAACCGAATGATTTCCTTTAGTTTACAGTTTGACCCGGCACCACGTAGAGGAGAGCCTACACGTCACTCGTCGCACTTCCAGATTATTTTCTGTAAAATGGGCTTTTTTTAACTTACAGTATTGCAGCACTATCAGTGGACTATCATACTATCAGTGGACAATGAGTATTCATAAAAGACATGCTCATCTTTTAACATTTTCTAACACAAACCCCTGTCCTTGGACCAAAACGTGCCATATCTAGTACTGCAACAAGCTAAATGCAGTAATCTCAACAAACACACGAAATGTAACAGTACTCTCTCATCTCCATTACATACTTTTCTCTCTTCTATACTAAAAACAGTTGTGTTTTTGTATCAGACTGAAGGGGTTTTTTGTGCATTCTTCTGAAGCGCTTTGTTTTGGAATAACAATATTTGAATTTACACACTAAATGTGTCCTACACACCTATGACTGGATAATGTACACGTTGTGATGAAGCTTAAAATAGTGCTGTGTATTATAGCTGCATTTTCATGCTGCATGGCCTCTGGGTTCACAATGAGCTGTCATCTGATTGTGATCTGAAATGTCCGATTGCTGTTTGAACTGATTGCCTACTGCGAGGTTTGTTGCAGGTTGGTATGAAACACTTTAGGTTTAGTCTCTTTTCAATGTCCTTTAAGCACTTTTTCAATACAGTATTTGTTATTGTACTTAGTTTACAGAGCAGTAGTTTTGTTTGTTTCTGCTTTTGTATGTTACTGCATTATTTCCCAATACTTTGTAATTTAATCATAGCACAATTAAATGGGGATTTGAACAGCAATAAAAACTCATGCTATTTATCTATGTTAAGTCTGTTTCTTTTTAGAAAACAGCTGTAAAGTAATGTTTGTCCTCTGTTGTAGGATACTGCAAAATGTTATCAGTGATTGATTTTAATTGTTAGGCTCATATCTGTTATGCAGTACAGTTACACTGTAACTATATATAGGAATTTAATGAAGGTTATAATATAATACAGCAGGCTTTCAAAAAAAATGCTCTGGCCAAGCTCAGGTAACAATAAAAATGAATAAGATGGAACCTAATGGGAAGGAAATAAAGTGCTAAAGTTAACTATTACTAACATGATGGAGGGATATTTTGAAATTTAATAGCATGCCATTTTCAATATTTTTTATTTTACAGGGTAGAATACTTTTAGGGAATACTTTATAGTGCTGTTTAACTTTCAAACGAAACAAATCTAAAAACATTAAAAAACACAAAAAATATATATTTTTTATTGAAAATTCACAACTAATGTCGATTAAAAACAATATTTACATGTTAATAATGTGTGAGTTTAATACTTAACATTCCAGACATGCCGACATGACAATGCAATACTTAAGAGATACATAAGATATCCGCTAGATGGAGCTATTTCTTAACTCTAACTCTTGGTAATTATTGTCATTAGACTTTGCATAAAATACTTTTTTAAAGGAATTAAATTGTCTCTTTCTGCAGAGAATCGATTCATAAATTGATACTGAAGTTAAAGTGTTCATTAAATGCCATGCCATCCTTCTGTATTACATAGAAATGTAACATTACTTATAAACTGAGATTAAGAAATGGCAAATGGTAGTTAACTTAGTGCATGTACTTCGGTAATGAGTGCCTAGCCCGTTATTTTGGTGAACACAACATTCATAAAAAGATTAATGATTGACGTTTTAGTTTTAGACAGACAACGAACAGTTAAAAAATAATGTAATAAAAAAAAATTACTTGCCCAAGGTTTATTAGATCTCATCTTGCGTGTTATAAGATGTTAAATTCACAATCAAAATATATTTATAGCTTTAGATTTCATAGTAAAAGTCTTTCCGTTGACTGACTACTGCATTGTTTTTTAGTCGGTAAATGGTAGGAAACAAAAATTTCAAAAATTCATTGTTTATTTTTTTTATGTTGTGTTAACCTTGTATTTGGATCACGACATAAATGTAATAATCTCATGTTACAAATATTTCCCAAGATATTTACTTTTATTTTGAAATATCAGCAGCGCCGCTGGTTGGTGGTGCTTTTATTGCAGCGAACTTCACGTTCATTCGTAAATACCAAATTAGCCTCCGTGCGCGAGACTGATATCTGCTGCGGAGAGCTGGTGCTGTGATTTTTGTCTGACGGCGGGCTTTGCACTGTAAGTAATAGGACCTTTCGTATTTTTCACGGATGTCATTTTCAAGATCATTTTTTTTCTTTTTTTTTTACTGGATGCATTAGAATGTAAAACCTATGCTGCCAGTAAGTGGATTTGTGATGTGGCATCCAGAGGTTGATGAAGAGGTGCACAGCTGGAGTTATACGTGCTGGTTTTAAAGATAAAGCTAAAGCGTATTAAGATATTTATCACATGGAGCAACCTTCCAATATTTATTTTACCATAATATTTAAACATATTATAATTCATATTTAGGACATATTGAAAGCCCAATGGAAGCCACCCAACCGGTACCGACTGCGTTTTGAACCATTCTTTGCCAATGAGCTACAATGCTGAAATTCTATTGGTTTTAAAGCAAGACACCATTTAAATCATTCTATTTATGCCATGTTTTGCTATTTAAAGAGCATCAATGATTGAACACATCACACAAAGCATTAAGATGAGTGAATGCATTATTAATACTAGATTATTGAAATAATACTACACAGTAATAATACAGTCATGAAAGCATACTATTGGGCAAGAAATTGATTGTTTAGGGAAAGTGTCATAAACGCTTCGTCTCTGTTCAAAGTTCATTTCGGATCAAGAGGCCCGTGTCGGCACCCTATTTCTCAATGCATAGTGTGGACTAAATGTTTTCATGTTTGAGAAGCACGATATGAATTCTTGCTTTGCAGCGAAATCCGATTCGTGAATGAATTGTTCTTTTGAGTCGGTCTCTTTACTTAGTGAATCGGTTACAGCATAATTTGTTCACGAAAATGACTGAACGATTCAGTACGACTCCGAATCAACGAGAAGCGTCTCTTTTAATTTGTAATGAGACAGAGCTCTCCAGAGGAAGACGTAATTTGTTTGTTTTGACAATGTACCCTCACAGACAAATGTTGCTCAGAATTTTTTAAATTTTAACCAATCCTATTTTGTAAGTGACTTCTCTGTCTGTTTTAAAGATGTTTTCTTTGGTTTGTTTGACTATTCAAAAGAGAAAACAGGACCATAAAATTAAAATTTACTGGCTGTAAACCTCTCTTTTCTCTATTCAAAGATGATTATTTTAGACAGATAGAAACTATCCAAAGCTCTGTTAATCCAAAAGCAATGAAAACTGTATCTCTATTATATATTATATGTCCTCTTGATGAATGCACTGCATTGTTGTTTTTATGTTACCCTGGCAACTTATTTTTGTCTGCGTATATTGTTGTCATTTTTTCCTCTTCATATTTTTATGTATTGCTTTAATGCTTTGTAGTGTTTAATAAAAAAAATAAAAAACGTAAAATGACAGAACTGGTTCTTTGAAACGAACTATTTAAAAGAACCGATTAGCGAAAATGAGTCATTAGTGAAACGTGTTTTAAAAGGGAAGCAGCGCAAACCAAAGCATCAGGCTCGAGCAGACAGTGATCTCGTGCGCAACCATTATTTGATTTAAAGAGACACAGACCCACTTTTGTAGCCGTGCTTAAGTAAAACGCGTGATTAAGTGAAACGCGTGATTTACGCGTGACCCCACTTCATCTGTCTTTGGTGTCCTCAAAAACTCTATTTTCAAAATAAAATGTCACCACGCTGCACATTTACAGCGTGTGGTTTATTTCATTGTGCCTTTGTGAATGCCTATTCTTGGAATATGCTCATGCTCATGGTTAAAATTCCCCCAAAACACTACCCTCTTAATATTTAAAACCCTTATAGCTTTTCTTCTTCAGTATAAAGCAAAAATTATTGCAGTAGGCTTCAGTAATCTTCACTTTGAGTGTCAGTTCTTTACAGTCTGTCTAATATTTAATTTATCTTCCACTTAAGAAAGTCATACAGGTTTAAAATAAATGATAAAGAGTAGCAAAATAGTGAAATATATTTTTAAATGAATCAACCCTCCCTGTGACTAAATATCTAATCTTATACTTCTCACAATTGTTTATAGAAACCCAATATACATAGGTGCTGTTTTACATGGGGACTAGCAGAACCTAAATTAATTTTCAGAGTGACTGAGTTTCTTTGCTTGGCTGGTCTGCTGTGTCTTTAGAAACTACATGCTGATTCAGCGATGGCCTAAACTGGGGAGGAATGTCATGTGCAAGCATTATTCAGGTTTTTTTTTTTTTTTGCCACCAAAATTCTTATTTTAGTACAGTGTTTTCTCCATATAAGAAATAAAAACTTACTGTTTACCTATAAATTAAAATTCTCTTTTTACATTTTATGTCAAAAATCTTGGGCAAGTAATTATTATTATTATTATTTTGGGAGAAATCACTACTTTTATTCAGCAAAGATGCATAAAATTGATTAAAAGATAAAAACATTTATAATGTTATAAGAGATTTTCAAATGATTCATTTCAAATGAATGCTGTTCTTTTGAACTTTCCATTTATCAAATAATACTTGAATAAAGTATCTCAGTGTCCACAGAAATATTAAGCAGCACAACTGGTTTCAACATTGATAACAAGAAATATTTCTTGAGCACCAAACCAAAATGATTTCTGAAAATTCAGTTTTGCCATCACAGGGATAAATTACAATTAAAAATTGAGATTTTAAAATATATTAAAATAGAAAATAGTTTACTTTTAAATGTCATTTCACAATATTACCGTTCTTACTGTATGTTTGAGCAAATAAATGGAGCCTTTGTGAGATTTCTTTCAAAAACATAAAAAAAATGTTTGACGTTTGAACGTTAGTGTACTCACCATTATTTCAAACCTTGTAATTCTTCTGTGGAACAGAACAGAAATTGTTTTTTAAGAATCTTTTTTGGGCTTCTATACGGTCACCATAATGTTTTATAAATAACTTGTTTTAAAATACATTTACACTGATGTGTGTTACAAGATAAAATGAAATGTATCCAAGGTTTTACCAGTGTAATATGTTCACAGTGTACCATGGCAGCCGTGCTCTCCACCTCCATAAACATTAAAGAGCCACGCTGGGATCAGGGAACATTTGTGGGTCGCGCAAAGCATTTCTTCACTGTCACAGACCCTAGAAACATCCTCCTGTCAGAATGAACAATTAGAAAATGCACGTCAGATTATTCAGGATTACAAGTAAGTCTTTTGTATAGGATTCATTGTTGCATATGCTGAGTTTGCCACATAGCAAGTACACCTTCATCTTACATTCTCTTATCCCTGAAGAAAAGGTGTGGTATCATCGGATCTCACAGAAGATGAGCTATGGAGGGCGAAGTATGTTTTTGACTTGGCATTCCATCCAGACACAGGCGAGAAAATGCTCCTGATTGGACGCATGTCTGCTCAGGTTCCCATGAACATGACCTATCACTGGATGCATGATGACGTTTTACAGGTAAATAATGCTGGGTTTTGCTGTGTAATCCATTATTATAGTGGCTACAGTATCGCTATAAGATTTCTTTTCTGGATAATGAACAATTTCACCACATATAATGATGAATATTTTATACTCTTCTTGCTTTCAGAACAACTCCAGCAGTTCTGTTTTGGCAGTGGATCAATCAGTCTTTCAATGCAATAGTCAACTACACCAACAGGAGTGGAGACGCTCCCATCACAGTAAAGTGAGAGGACTTTAGATCATTTTTGTTTCACTTTATGCATTTCTTCTTTCAACTAATTTGCATTATCCCTAAATTCCTAATATATGTCCTTGCAGCCAGCTTGGCACAGCATATGTATCAGCCACCACAGGGGCCGTGGCTACTGCTTTAGGACTAAATGCATTAGCAAAGGTAATGGTCTGTCATCGCCAGTGCTCGAAGTGGACCAGTACGGCGGCACTTCTATATTTTAACCTGTAGCGTACCCTCACTTTTTCTTGTGTACCGGCACTTCTCACGTGTTGCCGGTACACCAGACAGGCAGATTGCCTTAAAGGGATAGTTCACCCAAAAATAAAAATTCTGTCAGTATTTCACTCACCCTCATTTTGTTCCAACCCCTGTAATCGACCTTCGTCCATCTTCGGAACACAAATTAAGACATTTTTGATGAAATCTGAGAGCTGGATCACTCCTCCATACTAGTCCATAGGCTTGAAACTTGCCGGCCTCCGAAAAGTTATAAAAGACATTGTTAAAATAGTCCAAGTGACTGCAGTGGCTCAATCTTAACTTTATCAAATGACGAGAATACTTTTTGTGCACAAAAATAACAACTTTATTTCAACTATTCTTGTCCTTCTCTCTGGGCCTCCGAGTCAGGTTACCAGTTTAACAGCGTATGATCTGTTGTTGTACGTCACACACATCACACACATGACCATCATCGGCCAATAGTGAGCCTACGTGTGACGTAGCTCTACACAATTACACTAGTTTAACTGACTAGAGGCCCATAGAGAGGGAAGTGAATAGTTGAAATAAAGTCGTTATTTATGTTTGTTTTTGCGCACATAAAGCGTTCTCGTCGCTCTATAAACTTAAGGGATACTCCACTTTTTTGAAAATAGGCTCATTTTAGAACTCCCACAGAGTTAAACAGTTGAATTTTACCGTTTTCGAATCCATTCAGCCGATTTTCTGATATTTAGAGGAACATCTGTAATCAGACTCGTTTTTGGGTCTCATCTGACTGCCATAGTATATTTTCTTCCTACTATGGAAGTCAATGAGACCAGAAACGGTCTGGTTACTCGATATTCTTCTAAATATCAGAAATTGTCTGATTTGATTAAAAAACGGTAAAACTGAACTGTTTAACTCTGGGAGTTGTAAAATGAGCCTATTTCCAAAAAAAAAAAAAAAGTGGAGGTTCCCTTTTTAAGACTGAGCCACTGTAGTCACTTAGACTTTTTTAATGATGTCTTTAATAACTTTTCCGGGCCGGCAAGTTTCAATCCCTCAAGAAGCCTATGGACTGAGTATGGAGGAGTGATCCAGCTCTCAGATTACATAAAAAATATCTTAATTCAGTGTTCTGAAGATGAACGAAGGTCTTACAGGGTTGGAACAACATGAGGGTGAGTAAATACTGACAGAATTTTCATTTTTGGGTGAACTACCCTTTAAACCAGATGAAGGGATCACTAGATCACCTCCCCCCCCCACTTCGATCACTGGTTGTCGCTTACTGAATAAGTTTTAACTCTTTTCACATCAAAAGTATTATAAAGCATATTATGCTCAGTGCTCACTATGTGTTCATGTAATAATTAGTAATTATGTAAAATTTTTGTCTTTCAGCATGTGTCCCCACTCATAGGACGTTTTGTGCTCATCGCTGCTGTAGCTGCTGCTAACTGTATCAATATTCCACTCATGAGACAAAGGTAACAATTATCTAGAGCAAATCACATGTATAAAGAGGTTTGACCTGATTTTACTCTGAATTGGTTGTTCGGTAGTCATGGGATTTTGTGATCACAAAAACATTCTCAATGCATATTTTGTAACATTATATGTCTGTCACTATTTATCAATTTATCATCCAATTTATGCATCCTGGCTGAATAAGATCTATTTTCTTGAAAGTGGTTCAAAACAGTAACGTAATATTGTGTGTTGCTGTTCATTTCTAATGGACATTAAGTGAGTATGTCATATGGAGCGCATCTTTCCTTTTGTTTCTCAGGGAACTCAAACATGGCATTCCAGTAACAGATGAGAATGACAATCGGTTAGGAGAATCTTCAAATGCAGCTCAACAGGCCATTACACAAGTGGTGGTTTCCAGAATCCTCATGGCCTCTCCGGGAATGGGTTTGTTTACTCTAAAAGTCTTGATATTGTCTTTCATTAAGCTGACTTTTCACCTATGCTTATCAAAAGTGCAGTTAGTGATTTCTGGATTGAAAGTAGAAAGGACTAAAACATACTTGTAGCCAATCAGCAGTATACAGTATACACTCATTATAGAGGAGGAGAGTGAGCAAGAGGAAGATTTGAAAAAAAGACTGTAGAAAGAGAAATGGCTGAGAGACATTACAAAAGAGAAAAGTTTAGAGGAATATTACTGGAAAAAGAAGGGTTATGATGAGAGCTTTAGGACCTGTCTTGGGTTAATATTAAAAGTTGAAAACCGATGCTGAGGTTGCTTTGTATCTACTCCATATGTGAGTAACATTGGTTTTGCTAGGTTTCACAGAACTGCTGGCGACTAACAACCAACTCTTGTTGTTGTTTTCTGTATAAAAAAATTGTATATAAATTATTTTAAGTATTTTTTTAGTATTTTTCACTCGTTCTATTCGTCATCTTCGCTTTATTTTCCGTGAAGCATTATTTTGCTTCACTCCACTCGTGTTTGTGCATTTGGGGGCGGAGCAATAATGGAGGATGTGTTTGTTTGGGTTGATTTAAAATATCAAATATGTTTCTCAGAAATTGCCTGATGCACCTTTAACCCAGAAATTAAGTCTAAGGATTTTATATATAATAAAATATCTGATCAGGTTTTTTAATCAGTTTTCTCAAACTTTCATCCCCCTCTGTCATATGCAGAGCAATGTTGCATATCTGGTTATGGGACACTGTGATTGCAAGCAAGAAATCTAACTCAATTGTTTTCGTCCTGTAGCAATTCCTCCATTTTTAATGAACTCTTTGGAAAAGAAGGCCTTCCTCAAGGTAATTTCAAAATTGCATTATAAATGTTTTGTTTCACATGACTGAAAATCTTAATGAAAATTGTTCAGCCTTTAACACATAACAGTGTACAATCTGCTTGAATGCTTTAGCCCTTACAATGGCCCCATAGGATCATGGGCTTTGTTGCCAGGTTAATTTCCCCTCCCCCTCTTTATTTTTTCAGAGGTTTCCGTGGATGAGTGCACCCATTCAAGTTGGCTTGGTTGGGTTTTGGTGAGTTGCCAAAGATTGATGGTCTAATAAATTGTTATCTTCTGAAATACATTCAAGAATTTGTGACCCAATTCTTTTGTACTTTCTTCTTCTTAGCCTTGTGTTTGCAACACCATTGTGTTGTGCGTTATTCCCACAAAAGAGGTGAGAACGTTCTCAAATAGTTTGGAACTAAAAAGTATCAATGTATGATTTTGGAATCTTTTGAATAATTTCAGAATGACTCATTTTGCTTTATAACTCATTTTGTGTTCCAATTTGTTCATCCAGCTCTATGGCAGTGAGCCGCTTGGAACCAGAGCTGCAGGAGAAGATTCGATCCAGCCATCCTGGAATAGAGACGGTCTACTTCAACAAAGGACTGTAAAGACAAACGTTGGTGAATCTCCTCTCTACTGTAATGGTTTCACGTACCATCAAAAACATCTTTTGTGTGCCAAAGTTCACCTGTTCCTCTCCAGGACATTCCAACTCAGTCATTTTGTAGTATATTTTAATTGTTTTTAAGCTATATACTTATTGTCGTTGCCAATTTGTGCCGGTCTTTTGTCTGACATGTATACACATTTAGTATTTTTTTTCATTTATGAAATAATTCAGTTTGCTGCCAGATTATTGAAAATTATTATTCCATGTGCCACTCAATGTCATTTTCAGTAAGGATCAAAGACGGCAGATGTTGACCTTGTTTTTTTATCAGTCTGCATTGCATTGTTGTCAGTATTTCGGATTTATCTCTTCATGATGGTTGCAGTTTATACAGTATTGCCAAATGTCGTTTAATTTCAGTTACAAGAAAAGTCAAGGGACGTCTTGTATTATGATAATAGTGCAATCCGTTTAAAACGTTGCCAAATACAAACCTCTGCTGCAAATTTCCTTAGATGCAGGTTTAATAAACCGAATAAATTACAGCATGAGTTTTAAAAAGAGTTTTATCTATTTTACTATCCTCAGTATTTGAGTTTCACTTTCTGTGTTATACAAGAATAGTGCGTATGTTTATATGATTTCCTCTGCCTGTCGATGGTGCATGAACAAACTTTTTGTAAGTGAAAAAAGTGTGAGGTTAAAGTTCAACGTATTCTCGTTGACTGTTCCAAAGTCTGTTCCTCTAGCGGTTCAAGGAAATGCATTGTTTTTCTACACAATTTTGTCTAAGCCTCACCTGTTTTCTGTTTAATGTATGACCATTTACTTTGGTTCGCCCTCGAAAAATTCTCATGTGCCATATTTTGTTACATATGTTAATGTCCTCACACAAAACAATCTACATAATAACTAATATAATGCTAATACTACTCTCATTTTCTGTATCCTTTCCCACCAATTTTGAGAAAAGGACACATCCATATAGCGATTTTATATATAAAAATTTAATATATATATATATATAAAAAAAAATCTAAAGTGTAAATTTTCCATTTATGAAGTGCACCATTGCCTTTCCATAAATCCTGATCTCTGCATTTTCCATCTACACTACATGGCCAAATGTTTGTGGACAGCTCCTTCGAATAAACAGGTTTGCCATTTCGGTCATTTCTGAGGCCAAATCTTAATGCATCTCTCATACAGTGACATTCTAGTGAACTGTATTTTAATCTTTATGCCCAAGATCCATAAAGAACTGACTTACCACATTGTTTTGAACTTATGTTGATTGGTCTGCAAAAATCCCTGTTTTTTTCTGTCCCATCGCTGGATTCAAACACACTTCACAACAGCCTTCCTAGATGAGTGAAATGTGGTATATTAGCAAACGGATCAGTTAATGTTTAATATTTTGAAATTAGGAGTTAATTGCATACTGTGTACAGGTGTCCATGTACTTTTGGCTATGTTATATATTTTTAGAATTGATGATGTTAATCTTTGTGAACTTTCCATTAAATTGACTAATTCTTCATGTGTTGAGGTATTTAAATATGTTTAATGTTTAATACGTAGCATACTAAGAGAGTGTAACAGCCTGAGGGCTCGGGTTATTGTTGTTGTGAGACTGTTGATGTGCCACATTTGTTCAGTTCATGAATGTAGTGTTGGCAGTAATGTACTCAAACTAAGAGCACATACCATTTCTGTGAATATGCTGGTGGTTATATTGGTAACCACTATTTGTTTTTGTTCCAATTGTGAAAAACAGTCCTTGTTCTGATTTGACTTAAAACTGCTCAAGGACTGCTGGTTTGTTCAGGATAATTACAACAGCCATTATGATCTTTAGACAGTTTATAATTAATTATAGTAAGTGAAATGCCAATGAATACGTTCCCTTGTGCATTAAACACAGCATATGTTTATTTCCTGATACTATCAGCAATACCTTAATTCAAGACGTCTGCATAACGTTACGTGGAACAAAACGGAAAACACTGGGGTGGCAGGTGTGACTCATTAGTCTACTCTTTAAATGAACAAGTTGCTCTGATTCGTACAATAATTTGTTTACAGTGAATGAGATGGGTGTAAGATTTTCAAGATGAATATTTAAAAAAAAATTCTTATTTTACAGTGAATTGGGAAATTGTACTGTGAAGATTACACTGTACTGTGTGGATTACCTAAATAAAGAGTATTATAAAGCCATGAATCGTTTTTGCAGCTTGTCATTATTTTGTTAACTGGTTGTATCGCACACTAGATTTTAGAGCTGTGTCTTTTCTTGCAGTTTTTCAACAATATACAACAATATTAATGATCAGATACTGTTGACTTACCGTCAGCTGGCTGTGGTGCGATTCAAAATGTCGTTTGAGTTATTCAAAATATGTTAAAAACTGCCTTAAATCGTACTCTAAAATCTCCTTAAAAGTAGCTATTCGTGGTACGTCAAGTCAATAGCTCAAAAATATATATTTATATAAAATAATATTTAGTTAATTTTCGAAATTGTTTTATTTTTTAAACGTTTCCATCCTGAGTGTCCAAATCTCCTCCTCGTGGCTGATTGACATTGTAGGTAAGGTGTAAATAAAACGGATAAAGAGCGACACCTGCTGGACGTGTTGGAACGTCAAATTGAGCCCACAAGGCAGTTTACAACAATTTTACTTTACACTAAAAACAATACAGATGATAATTGTTTAGTTAGATATTAAAAAATAATATTAATTAAAGTCATTTTGAAGACTTATTATTTAAAATATGTTAAAAACGGCCTTAAATCGTACTCTAAAATCTCCTTAAAATTCGTGGTACGTCAAGTCAAAAGCTCAAATATATATATTTATATAAAATAATATTTAGTTAATTTTGGAAATTGTATTATTTTTAAACGTTTCCATCCTGAGTGTCCAAATATCTCCTTCTAGTGGCTGATTGACATTGTAGGTACGGTATAAATAAAACGGATAAAGGGCGACACCTGCTGGACGTGTTGGAACGTCAAATTGAGCCCACAAGGCAGTTTACAACAATTTTACTTTACACTAACTATACAGATGATAATTGTTTAATTAGATTTAAAAAATAAAAAATAAAAAAAATCAAGTCATTTTGAAGACTTATCCAAAATATGTTAAAAATGGCCTTAAATCGTACTCTAAAATCTCCTCAAAAGTAACTATTCGTGGTACGTCAAGTCAAAATCTAAAAAATATATATTTATATAAAATAATATTTAGTTAATTTTCGAAATTGTTTTATTTTTTAAACGTTTCCATCCTGAGTGTCCAAATATCTCCTCCTAGTGGCTGATTGACATTTTAGGTAAGAAAACGGATAAAGGGCGACACCTGCTGGACGTGTTGGAACGTCAAATTGAGTCCACAACAGTTTACTACAATATAACTTTATACTAAACTACACAGATGATAAGTGTTTAATTAGATATTATTTAAAAAATAATAATAAAAAAATTCAAGTTATTTTGAAGACTGGGTTTTTCATTTTTAGTTGCCAGCTACCAATAGCGATCTGTGGAGTATCTTGCCCAGAACTGAGGCTTGAAGGACACTTGAAAAAAAGTATTTTCTGAAACAAGTGCGTTTGTAAGTGCAGTGGGGAGTTAACCTAGGGCAACACGGACAGCATTTCAATTAAGCTGAGGGGTGTTTCCATCAAGTGTCCATGTTGGAATGAGAGAGAGAGAGAGAGAGAGAGAGAGAGAGAGAGAGAGAGAGAGAGAGAGAGAGAGAGAGAGAGAGAGAGAGAGAGAGAGAGAGAGAAAGAGAGAGCAATAAATGAGAGCATACTGTCAGTGTCAGTAGCCTACTATCTGCATGGCTGTCACTGATGTAAACATCTATTCTGTAAGTTATTTACATCTTTCATTTACGGCACACAGTTTAACATGCATGTTTATTTTTCTGATAAAGTTGCAATGTGCATCGAGAGGTATGACGACTGGATTAGTTGGTCAAGAATGTTTAACTTTTTTCACATTTCATAATTTACTTATGTTTATGTGCTAATATGTGCAAGATGTTGTTATATGCAACGTCGTGTTAAGATGTTGGTTGCAATGGAGAAAAGCGTGAGCTTGAGTTTTATTCGAGTTGGACTTCATCCTAATGTTTGGTCTTACACTAAATCACTGTTGTGATTCTTCACAATAGTGAAGACAATAGCACAATAGCTTTTTCACAATATGAAAAAGCATTTATATGCCTGTAGTTTATATTTATAGTTTAACATTAGGGTCTAAATCCATTGTCAAAGTCATTTAAAGCTGATTAGTTCTTGTAAGCAGATCAGCATTGCTGCTGGTTGCAGCTTCAGTCAGCATCTATCACAATGTCCCTCAGTCTCTCCCTTATAATATTTGTGATGTTTTGACATTGCAAGAGTATTATGCCACTACTGTTCATTTATGCTTTTATAATAAATAATGTTTTTAACCCTGCACTTAAAGGATGTTTCTCAGGGCAATGGCAGTGGAAACCTTCAGTATGCTGAGAAACACAGGCTGCATAAAGAGCCCTTTGTGCCCCAGTGTGTGTGTTAAGAATACTGGGGCAGTGGAACAGATGAAGGCTGTGTGAAACACTTCCTTGTGTTTGTACAGAGTGAGGATCTCTGAATACCTCAGCATGCTGCTTTTCTCTGTGATCGAGACTCAAACCCTGGTCCATGCATACTAATATGCTCAGTTACAAAATTACATGGGTCTGCTTCTCTGCTTTGATCACTATCTCCATATATTAATATAGACATTGGGGAGAACAATGCAAAAGCGGGACAGTATTTGGTTGTGATGGAGCACTGATAATATTGTGAGATATTATTCAATTTAAAATAACTGTTATTATTATGTATTATTTAAAACATTTTAAAATTAAATTTATTCACGTCAGGCCAAAGCTGAATTTTCAGCATCATTTCTCCGGTCTCCAGTGTTACATGATATGCTGATTTGCTGCTGTAGCAAACAGTTATGCAGCTTCCTATTTTTGTGGAGAGCGAGAAACATGAACTCAGGATTATTTGATGTATAGATAATGCAATACAAAAGAACAGTATTTATTTGACAGAAATTGTTTGTAACAAATGTCTTTATGGTCACTTATAGTTGTGATCAATTTAATTAATTGCTTAATAAAAGTAATATATAATACAAATATTATATTTTATTATTATAATATATAATATTAAAACCTTTCTACACCAACTATATGCAAATGTATATTACATTTACTTGTATCTAGTACATCGAGATGGGTAGGATTAGGGGTGGGGTTAGGGATCAGGGGGCGGAGTTGGGTAGGATTAGGGGCGGGGTTAGGGATCAGGGGGTGGAGGTGAGTAGGATTAGGGGTGGGGTTAGAGATCAGAAGGGGGTTGATTGGTAGGATTAGGGGTGGGGTTAGGGATCAGGGGGCAGAGTTGGGTAGGATTAGGGGTGGGGTTAGGGATCAGGGGGTGGAGATAAGTAGGATTAGGGTGGGGTTAGAGATCAGGGGGTGGAGATGAGTAGGATTAGGGGTGGGGTTAGAGGATCAGGGGGTGGAGATAGGAAGGATTAGAGATGGGAAGGATTAGGGGTGGGGTTAGGGATCAGGGGGTGGAGTTGGGTAGGATTATGGGTGGGGTTAGGGATCAGGGGGCAGAGTTGGGTAGGATTAGGGGTGGGGTTAGAGATCAGAAGGGGGTTGATTGGTAGGATTAGGGGTGGGGTTAGGGATCAGGGGGCGGAGTTGGGTAGGATTAGGGGTGGGGTTAGGAATCAGGGGGTGGAGATAAGTAGGATTAGGGTGGGGTTAGAGATCAGGGGGTGGAGATGAGTAGGATTAGGGGTGGGGTTAGAGATCAGGGGTGGAGATAGGAAGGATTAGAGATGGGAAGGATTAGGGGTGGGGTTAGGGATCAGGGGGTGGAGTTGGGTAGGATTAGGGGTGGGGTTAGGGATCAGGGGGCAGAGTTGGGTAGGATTAGGGGTGGGGTTAGAGATCAGAAGGGGGTTGATTGGTAGGATTAGGGGTGGGGTTAGGGATCAGGGGGCGGAGTTGGGTAGGATTAGGGGTGGGGTTAGGGATCAGAGGGTGGAGATAAGTAGGATTAGGGTGGGGTTAGAGATCAGGGGGTGGAGATAGGATTAGAGATGGGAAGGATTAGGGGTGGGGTTAGGGATCAGGGGGCGGAGATAGGTAGGATTAGAGGTGGGGTTAGGGATCAGGGGGCGGAGATAAGTAGGATTAGGGTGGGGTTAGAGATCAGGGGGTGGAGATGATTAGGATTAGGGGTGGGGTTAGAGATCAGAAGGGGGTTGATTGGTAGGATTAGGGGTGGGGTTAGGGATCAGGGGGTGGAGATGAGTAGGATTAGGGGTGGGGTTAGAGATCAGGGGGCGGAGATGAGTAGGGTTAGGGATCAGGGGGCGGAGATGAGTAAGATTAGGGGTGGGGTTAGAGATCAGGGGTGGAGTTAGGGATCAGGGGCCGGTTTAGGGGTAGGTTTAGGTATATGTAAGGTGGGAGGAGTTGGATCTTGACCCAACTCCTCCCCCTTGATTTTGTGTTCTGTAGTGAGTATTACTTGTCATAAACTTCTATACCGGATTAGTATTAATTTACAGATAAATTGATTTTTAAAACCATTATTATTATTGAAGTCAACAATAAACATTTTGTTAGATGTTGTTTGCCGGATTACATCATTTGTGATTTTTGTTTTTTTTTACAAAGACCCTTGTGACAATTATTCATCATGACACTATCAATGTTTTCCTAGTATGTCATCTCAAACCTTCTTGATGTTGCAATTTCTCAGTGTGAGGAGATGAGGACTCTCTCTCTCAGCGGTCATGTCGGTTTTGACAGTCTTCCTGATCAGCTGGTCAGCAAATCAGTGAGCCAAGGATTCAGCTTCAACATTCTCTGCGTAGGTGAGGAAGAAGTGCTTTAAAACCCGGCAGAGCTAGCATTTAAATATTTTAAGATTGTTGCAAGATTGCCTTGTTTCTACAGGTGAAACTGGGATAGGCAAATCCACTTTAATGAACACACTTTTTAACACAACCTTCTGAAATGAAGAGGCCAGCCACTTCCAGAATGGCGTGCATTTACGCCCCAGAACGTACAACCTACAGGAAAGCAATGTGGATTTACAGCTGACCATTGTAGACACTGTGGGATTTGCGACCAGATTAATAAAGAAGAAAGGTAATGCTTATATGCACCGAAAGATTTTTGAATGACATTGATAATGAAATGTCAAGATCAAATCAAAATCTTACACCTTTCATTGTTTCTCTGCAGTTATAAACCTATTGTGGACTACATTGATGCCCAGTTTGAAAACTTCCTTGAAGAAGAGCTTAAAATTAAACGTTCCCTTTATAACTATCATGATTCACGCATCCATATCTGCCTCTACTTTATTGCTCCCACTGGACATTCACTAAAATCTCTGGACTTAGTCACCATGAAGAAACTGGACAGCAAGGTATCATATTTAGAAAGTGTTTTTGTCATTTATTGTCTTTCAATAATAGGCTATAAATTGTGTATATATTACATTTTAAAGATAATTATATTAGCATATCCTATTTCCTTCCCAACCAGGTCAACATTATTCCCATCATTGCAAAGGCAGACACTATTTCCAAGAGTGAGCTTCAAAAATTTAAGATCAAGATCATGAGTGAACTGGTCAGCAATGGTGTTCAGATCTACCAGTTCCCAACAGATGATGAAGCTGTGACTGAAATAAACTCTTCTATGAATGTAACAGGAACTTGTGCATATCCAACAGATACAGACTATGTTCCTATAGTGGCAGCTTTAATGTTGAGCCAGTGACTTGTGTTGCAGGCGCATCTGCCTTTTGCTGTGATTGGAAGCAATGAAGAGGTTCAAACTGGGAACAAAATGGTTCGAGCAAGACAGTATCCATGGGGAGTGGTACAGGGTAGGTACTGCTGCTAGCAGATACAGCTATTAATATTTATTATTTATCTTACTTTAGGTTAGAAAAAAAAAACATTACATTTTTCATTTTTATTTACTGTTAAAAACTGGAAATGTTTTAGTGCAAATGCAAATGAACAGCACTTGCATTTAGTGCTGCATTTAATATTAATACATATATATATATATATATATATATATATATATATACACTCACCGGCCACTTTATTAGGTACACCTGTCCAACTGCTCGTTAACACTTAATTTCTAAGCAGCCAATCACATGGCGGCAACTCAGTGCATTTAGGCATGTAGACATGGTCAAGACAATCTCCTGCAGTTCAAACCGAGCATCAGTATGGGGAAGAAAGGTGATTTGAGTGACTTTGAACGTGGCATGATTGTTGGTGCCAGAAGGGCTGGTCTGAGTATTTCAGAAACTGCTAATCTACTGGGATTTTCACGCACAACCATCTCTAGGGTTTACAGAGAATGGTCCGAAAAGAAAAAACATCCAGTGAGCGGCAGTTCTGTGGGCGGAAATGCCTTGAGTGACTCAAATAACCACCCGTTAAAACCAAGGTGGGCAGAAGAGTATCTCTGAACGCACAGTACGTCGAACTTCGAGGCAGATGGGCTACAGCAGCAGAAGACCACACCGGGTGCCACTCCTTTCAGCTAAGAAAAGGAAACTGAGGCTACAATTTGCACAAGCTCATCGAAATTGGACAATAGGAGATTGGAAAAACGTTGCCTGGTCTGATGAGTCTCGATTTCTGCTGCGACATTCGGATGGTAGGGTCAGAATTTGGCGTCTACATCATGAAAGCATGGATCCATCCTGCCTTGTATCAACGGTTCAGGCTGGTGGTGGTGGTGTCATGGTGTGGGGAATATTTTCTTGGCACTCTTTGGGCCCCTTGGTACCAATTGAGCATCGTTGCAACGCCACAGCCTACCTGAGTATTGTTGCTGACCATGTCCATCCCTTTATGACCACAATGTACCCAACTTCTGATGGCTACTTTCAGCAGGATAATGCGCCATGTCATAAAGCTGGAATCATCTCAGACTGGTTTCTTGAACATGACAATGAGTTCGCTGTACTCAAATGGCCTCCACAGTCACCAGATCTCAATCCAATAGAGCATCTTTGGGATGTGGTGGAACGGGAGATTCGCATCATGGATGTGCAGCCGACAAATCTGCGGCAACTGTGTGATGCCATCATGTCAATATGGACCAAACTCCCTGAGGAATGCTTCCAGCACCTTGTTGAATCTATGCCACGAAGAATTGAGGCAGTTCTGAAGGCAAAAGGGGTCCAACCCGTTACTAGCATGGGGTACCTAATAAAGTGGCCGGTGAGTGTATATACACACTTTAGAATCTCGCCGGAAGATTGTCATCGGGTACTTTTTGCCTCCTCTTATATGAGTACTGTAAATTCAGTCATACTATTCTTGTCACATAGGCCTACTGTTTTTCGCTTGCTATAGGCTATAGTAGGCCATTTCGAAGAGATGACACTGCAAGAGGGAGGGGGATTTAGAAAAAAAGATTACAAGGCAAAATATTTTAAAAAAATGATAATGATGTTAACGGATAAATCATTGATAATACTGTAATATAAAAAAAGGATTGTCAATGTTGATTTCATGGTGACTTTAATGAAATTACGATGTCTGGGCTTTGTCCTCAGTGGAGAATGAGAGTCACTGTGACTTTGTAAAGCTGAGAGAGATGCTAATCCGTGTCAACATGTTGGACCTGAGGGAACAGACCCACGCCAGACACTATGAGCTGTACCGCCGCTGCAAACTGGAGGAGATGGGCTTTAAAGACACGGACCCTGACAGCGAACCCTTCAGGTACTGACACTTCTACAAGGAATCGCTGAACTTGTACTAGTCTTACTGTAAAACAATCAGTAAATTGATTTAAGATGCATCATATGATCATGGAAACTTACATACACATTCATTGCATCAAATGCTTCTCTTCTCATCTGTCCTCACAATCAGTCTACAGGAGACATACGTGGCCAAGAGGAGAGAATTTATCGGCGAGCTACAACTCAAGGAGGAGCAGATGAGACAGATGTTTGTCAACAAAGTGAAGGAGACAGAAGCAGAGCTAAAAGAGAAGGAGAGAGAGGTATAAACCACTGGTTTTAATGGAAGACATTGAAGTAGTAGTTCACTTTTTAAAAAACCTTTGCTGATAATTTACTCTCCGCCATGTCATCCGAGATGTCCACGTCTTTCTTTCTTCAGTCGAAAAGAAATTAAGGTTTTTGATGAAAACATTCCAGGATTTTCTCCATATAATGGACTTCAGTGAGAACCAAACGGTTCAAGGTCCAAATGAGAGTTTCAGTGCAGCTTCAAAGGGCTTTAAATGATTCCAGACGATGAATAAGGGTCTTATCTAGGACCCTTCGAGTCATGACTCGAAAAAAGATTTGTTCATTTTGATGAACGAGTTTGAACTCTGTTCAAACTGTTTGAACTCTGTTTGAACTCTGTTCAAACTGAACGAGCTTGAACAGAGTCACGAATGCTCTTTTTAAACTTTTTTATTTATTTTTTAAATGGCCGATCGTTTCACTAGATAAGGCCCTTATTCACCGTCTGGTGTCGTTTAAAGCCCTTTGAAGCTGCACTGAAACTCTGATTTGGACCTCAAAATCCTGGAATGTTTTCATCAAAAACCTTAATTTCTCTTCGACTGAAGAAAAAGAAAGACAGGGACATCTTGAATGACATGGGGGTGAGTAAATTATCAGCAAAAGTTTTTTTAAAGTGACCTACTACTAAAAAAATTATAATTTCATAATAGTATTATATGTGTACTAATGTTATTTTATTATAATTACGGTATTATAAACAGTCATGTAAAACTACATTTGAACTGCTTTTGGTGCAGACACTGCCTAGAAGTAGAATAAATAATGAAATAAATCACTTTTTATTAAATAATAAAAAAGCATAGTATTCTAAATACTTCAAATTAAATCATAAAATAAAATCTTTAAATGCTTTTCACCTTTTAAATATATATAAAATATTTTTATTTAATAAAATAAAGTCTTTAAGTAATAGCAACTTTTTATTAAATCATACAATATCTAATATCACCATAGAATAAAACCACATTTTCATAAAATGCAAAACAAAAATATATAAATAAAATAAAATTGCGAGCATCTCAGCACTGAACTAGGCGTATCAATCTATTAAACATTAACAGAATTATTTAAATAAAACGCTCATAATAAACAATTGAATTTATTGCAAAAATAAAATAAAAGCGAGCATCTCATTAAATGAACTTTTGCTTGCATTCCCAGCTTCATGAAAGATTTGAGATGCTGAAACGCACACATCAGGAGGAGAAGAGGAACCTGGAGGAGAAAGTAGAGATTTAGAAGAGGAGATGAACACCTTCAACAGGAGGAAAGTGGCTGCAGAAACCCTACAGTCTCTTCAAGGCTCCTCTGCCATGAAAAAAGACAAAGAGAAGAAAACGTAAGCCTTCTCCTCCCTCTGAGACTATCTGTTCCCATCTCTGGTAGTCACCGTCTGTGAATGAGCCTGATCTGTGTCTGCATTCACAAGCGTCTGAGGTCTTTTTGTTTGTCTGTGTTGGCTGGGCTCTGATGCCAGGGCAGATGATTTCTGCGATAGGAGAGCTTCAATGCTGTAATACTGGAGCACACTGGCAGATGGGGTTTTGGCATGTTTAAGAAAAGAGAGACAGATGATGACACTAGTTGCCTGGTACTGCCAGCTGCCAGATCAGCATGCATTTACGCCCCATGATTAAGTGTGTTTGCCACTTTTTGCACACACTCTGAATAAAATGATTGATTTCTTGAAATATGTGTTAGTTTATTTGGCTGGTTAAACATTCATTTTTGAATCTAGCTGATATTATTAATGTCTATAAATATTTTCTTTTCAGTCTGATTGGCGACCCAAGAAAACATGAGCATCATCACTGCTCAGTAACTATGTGATGATCCACTGATGCGTACCTGATTCTTCTGGATTTACATTTTAATTAAAGGGATAGTTCACCTAAAATGTCAATTTTGTCATCATTTATCATTCCAAACCTACCCTCTTTTGTGGAACATGAGATATTTTGTTTATGGAAGTCAATGGTAACCATAACTGTTTGATTACGTTTGGAAACATTCTTAAATATATATATTTTATATATTTTTGTGAGCCACAGAAAAAAAGGAAACATCAGCAAGGTGAGTAAATGATAAGATAATATATATTTCTGGGTCAATGAATTAATTGTAGGTGAACCTGAAGCTCTGTTTAACTTTGAATTGGTTTTGTTAAAACCAGTTAATTTTGTCATTGTCTTATATTCATACACAACTGGACTGTTAACATATCATTTAGAGTACTGTACTGTACTGTAAGATTCAGGCACGTGCACACATAGACATCAAAGGGGGCTTGAGCACCTGCCCTTTTTTTTCTGGTGTGCTTTTTTAATTTTTGAAAAATAATATATATTCCTGTTTGAGCACAGCTTCCCTGTCAAACAAATATATTTATTGAATAGTGTATCTAAATATCAGGTCTGAACATAGACAGTAGGGTCTGAAGCACCGATCAAGAGTTAAAGCGTCTGCTCTACAGACGCTTTAAAAATTAAAAAAGCCGCTTAAAAATTAAAAAAATTGTGCTAAACTAGCCTGACTTCGTCATACTCATATTCTAATGAGAATATTTTTCATTAGACTTCTCATTTTTCATTTGGACTTCTCGTCCAAAAAATGTTGTGGGCGGAGTTCGGTCTGGCATCCAGGCTAGTGCTAAACAGCACTAAAATTGGTTCATTGGCTTGTAATCATAGGGGAACGACTTTAAGTGCCACTTACCTCTTCATTTGGTGCTATGTAGAACCATAAGAGGTGCCATAGATGCATGTTAATCACCCCAGAGAACCACTGAAGAACCGCTGAAGAACCAAACTGGGCTTGACCACCGCAAGGAGCCCCTGAAGAACCTTTTTTAGAGTGTAGTGAGCTCCGGTGAGCTTGCGCTGCGCCGCAGTTTGGACTTTGAACCGAGCGGATAAACAGTCCGTGAGACGCGCGCTGGTTCAAATGAGTTTCGTTCCGCTTTTGGCACATAAACATTATCGAACATTTATCGAACTCGCCATTATTGATATCGAGCAATTGGCGATATTGACTCGAAATTGAATAAAAAAAATATAAATTTAAGACGTGGCTGAATGTAATTTATGACCTTGTATGGAAAATCCGGACGTTTTTATGACTTTTTATTGCGTAAAATTCTTATTATTAAAGTTAATGACCTGCATACATCAATAGTCTTTCCCCCTGAAATTTAGAAATCTAAATTGGTGAATTTAGAGGAAATCTACAGATGCAAACAGATGGAGGATGGTAGGTTTAAAACAAACTCCATCTAAATGTGGGTTTTGAAGGTTTTATTTGATGATGATGATACAGTCTTCCCTCAAATGTGAAACTAAGTCTAAGTCACTATCAGGTGTATCAAATATATAGCATAGAAAACGTGCACATTGTGGCATGGTTTCCTTTGCTGCTCAATAAACCTGGTGAATACTAGGGAGAATATTGGTTTCTGTGTGAACTGATTATTTTGTAGGCATCTTTTGAAAATGAAACAATTGCATGAATTTGAGGAAGATAAAATTAACTTTAATACATTTTATAAAAAGTCAGAGTTGTGTTAATATATATACTTTATTATTTAAACAAAAGTCAAAAGAAAAAAAAAACATAATTATGAGAAGTGCCCTTTTTTTCACTTGAGCCCCTGCCCTCAAAATGTCTGTGCAGTGCACATCCCTGGTAAGATTGTTTTATTATTAACCAGCATTATGATATTTTTAATTGTTAACTATCTCTACTGATGTTATGACCTCTTCTACACAAATGCAACTTGTATATTTTTGAATTTTTAAATAAAAAAAAAAAACTTTACTTTATTACTCGCCTCTATAAGAATGGAGATATATAAAGAAATATATTTTGATTTTATTTTAGATAAAAATAAAGTCAATGCACAAATAAATACAATATTAAGTTAAAAATACTTAATTCAGGAAAAAAATAATAAAAAAATTATTAATTCAGGGCTAAACTTAGTATTGTAATTGTATTCATTTTATCAAGTAATAAACACTCACCTAAAGGATTATTAGGAACACCTGTGAAATTTCTCATTAATGCAATTATCTAATCAACCAATCACATGGCAGTTGATTCAATGAATTTAGGGGTGTGGTCCTGGTCAAGTGAACTCCAAACTGAATGTCAGAATGGGGAAAGAAAGGCGATTTAAGCAATTTTGAGCGTGGCATGGTTGTTGGTGCCAGACGGGGCCAGTCTGAGTATTTCACAATCTGCTCAGTTACTGGGATTTTCACGCACAACCATTTCTAGGGTTTACAAAGAATGGTGTGAAAAGGGAAAAACATCCAGTATGTCAAAGTTTTTTTAGCTTATTTAGTGTTCCGTCTGCATATTCACTGACCTCAGAAAGGTATTGAACTAGAAGATTTGTGTCAGCCTTAGTGGCTTTTGCTAAAGGATTACCACGTGTACTTAACCAAATCCCAAAAGCACTTAAACCACCAGTAACTTGCTGAATTCTCCAGAGCAAGAGATGCATTTACAGATTGTGTTTGTTATTAGTGAAGCAGGTGTCTGAACTGAATCTTTACAATCTTTACACTTCAATCACCTACTGATATACATTATACATCATGACAAAATTGTTATAAAAACATTGCAAGCTTATGTTCAGTCTTGATTCATTTATTGTTCAGTTGAAAATGTGTTGCACGTATGACTCAAAGTCAGCGGCATTAAAGGAATACAGAAGGGTTAAAAAGAGTCGTCATTCTTCCCCAAAACTCAACACAACAATCTAACCGTCATCTCAGATCCAGTATACAGACTGAAATACCCTTGATAACAGTTAAAAAGGCATCATAAGGCCATGGTGGAAATGACAAAAGATTTAAAAAATCTTGCATGTGTTTCTGCATAAGCGGCTTTTGTATCTCACACTGACCGGCCGCTGGTCCTCAGACCTCAAAAGCCAAACAAAAGACGTGAATGACCTCTGATCTGAACCAAAAAGATAGCTGGAATGTGCTCTTGTACAACAGTCAGGGAAGTTAAACTAAAATTTCACACTCATTCTCGCACAAAGACGAATGCAATCAAACTTGTATATCTATGAGGAGATAACTGCACTCTGGTTGTATATTTTAACCAATCTCCAGTTTATCAAAAAAAAACATAAAAGAAAGAAATTTCAAAATAAATGTCCCCATCCATATGATGGTGCATCCAGCATGTACTTGCACTGGCCTCCTCTGGCTGAATAAATAAACTCTCTTGTGATTGGGTGACCATGTGTCAAGAGAGTATCTCCCTTGATTGGTGGACACGCTAACACAAAGTTACAATTTGCATACAATATCTTCAGTACTTAATCTAAATGACCTTTCGATTAAAATGTTGTGCTTTACTAACTTGTGTCTTTACAGATACATTCTCTCCTACTTGCCGAGAGTGCTATCTGTCATCTACGAGTCTCTTTTGGCTGAGAATTTCATCTGGCTGATGCAGCCAAATATATATCTGACAAACACCTTCCCACCTAAAACAAACAATCATACATCATATATGCCTGCATTTTAATATTATCTTCTTTATCAAACGTAATACTTATAATATACATTTGTACCTGTATAAAATAACAAACAAACAAAATCTAAGAAATAAATTAAAGGAATAGTTCACCCAAAAACTTGCGAAATTGCGAAAATACAATTTGAGAGTTGCAGAACTCTGATGGCAAAATTTGCCATTAATAATGTCTTTTGTAAGGAACAGGTTTATTACTAGGGATGCAAATAAAAACTTTGGCCAATACCGATAATTCTTTATATTTGAGAGCCGATAACCGATATATTGGCCCATAAATCTAAATCCAAATCTTTAGATAATTTTTGAGAGCCTGATTACAAAAATAAAAGTCTCACCACTAAAACAAATGTCCCAAGCACACAATTATAATGTTCTCATTATAATTTTATGTAGCCTATATTACTTCACTGTATTTTCCTTTTCTGAAGTGATTCCAATCATATTTAGAGCAATTCAAAACCATCTTGGTTAACTATTATTTATATATTATTATTATTCCATTATTTATAGGCTTTTATACAGCAGCCACATTTTATTATTGGGCCTATAATGATGACATTAATAATGTATGTATGTATATATATGATATATCGTGCATCACTACTATCCCCTATGGACCACATTTATGGTGCTATTTCAATATTTGCTGACACTGGACACATTTGTCTGGAAAAGAGCATTTGTTAAAATAATCATCTTATGTGTTCCACAGAAAATACAAAGTCAAACTATCTTGAAACAACATGAGGTTGTTAAAGGATGGCAGAGTTTTAGTTTTTAGGTGAACTATCCCTTTAAGGGTTTGAAACTGTGGAATATGCAAGATTGAACAGTGATTCATGTCCGAAATGTTTCAAATGCTTATTGGCTGACTGCTGAGAGGTTTGTGGTTTCTGTTGACGTCATTCTGGGTGAGACAGCAGTGTGTCTCACATGGTCCCGCCTACTAAGGCTGAAAGTCCAGTGTTCACGTGTACAAATCGATAGGTAATACATTGAAGTACCAAATGATTCTTTAAATAACTATGAAAGTCTGTGTTATTTGTGTACCATATTGATATTCAAAAAACCAAACGCTGTAAGACTCGACTTCACTGGTCCACGTTCTCAGTGTATGTCCTCCACAGTGACTGATGAAGTTTGACTGGGAAACACTTACGATTTGTGTTTGTAGTCCTTTTTTGCATGTGTGGTTGAGCAGCTTTACACATATCCGATTCCAGGCGAAAACCGCAGAGTGAATCCTGATTCTTTCTTGTCAGTAGTTCATACTGAAATCTCATAGGTTGTTCCTCCAACACCAGTCACTTTCTTCACCCCTCCTGCAGGTTTGTGTGAGTGGGCGTGATGATTGGCCACGTGTTTGTTTAATAGTCGAGCTGAATGGTTGGTGGGAGGGGAAAAAGAGAGAGAGACATGAAAAAGAAAATTAGATAGGATGCATGTGGAAAAGGTAATAAAGCCAAAAACATCTTAGTTGCACTGAAAGTGTTGTAGGAATATGTATATTAAATGCAACAGAGACAAAACAAGCAAGACACATTCACAAACAAGGTTTCAAGTGCATATGGCCTCTTCATAATGACTTGTTTGATTTAGTCGCTTTGGATAAAAGCGTCTGTTAAATGACTAAATGTATATAAAATTACAAGGCAAATTTTACCATAATAAAGAGCCTAAGTCCCGCCCCTCCGCTTTGGATTCATGGGACCTTATTTCGGAAAAATAATGCATGGTAGTCAATGGCGAGAGATAACTTATCTTTTCATTCCGTCTGAACTGTGTCCTGGACTGATGCTTGTCAATTTAAAAGATAATTATGAAAGCCAAGAAAGTCACAGTTCGTCATAAAACAGAAGAGTAACTTTTAGTTTTATGTGAAAAACCCTCAATGAACTACATCTCCCAGGAGGCAAAACAACGAGCAAGATCAGCTGCTGTGTGTGTGTGCAGTCTGGAACAAGCACACTTATGACGGTAACGTTAACGATTATAACGGAAGACTATAGAAACAATGACATAGCCTCAGTAAAGTTCGCTTCATTCATTGAGAGAAAATGTGCGCCTTTGGGGTTTGTAGTCTTTGTAATTACGTCACAGTCTTACACTCTAACAGTTTTATATCAATCTGCGACTTTCTTGACTTTAAAATGTATCTTTTAAAT
This sequence comes from Hybognathus amarus, assembly GCA_030378365.1. NCBI lineage: Eukaryota > Metazoa > Chordata > Actinopteri > Cypriniformes > Leuciscidae > Hybognathus > Hybognathus amarus. The sequence continues at coordinate 584,528 of JAQIUQ010007432.1, read as the reverse complement.
TGACAAACATCATATGTGTAATTCAGGGATCAATTTAAACGAAATCAAAATATTTGTTATCTCTTGCCATTGACTACCATACAATATTTTTCCAAACAAGGTCCCATGGTGGTCCGACCGGAAGGGAGGGACTGAGGCTCTCTATAGCTTAATGGTGACGTTGAAGTCATGTGACGATGGTGTAATTCATTTACAGTCTACGTTTAGCTTTTTACTTCTGCCGATTGTATATTTAGGCTTAAAAAATGAATAAAAGTAGTGTATATTTGTGAAGATTATCATGATGAACAAAATGTGTATGAATCCGAACCCATTGTTGTACACAGCTTATTTCTGCAATAATCTAAAAGCCAATGAAAAATTCCTATTGTGTTTTTGGCAGGGAACCGGAGAGACACTAACTTTCGTGCTGCCTACAAAAATACATCATCCCTGCAGAACTCTATATTATGATATTAAGAAATTGCTCCATTTAAGATTTTAGAAAAGCTATTCGAACTACAACAGCAGTCTAATCCGCCTTGGTAAGTGTCGGGCGAAAATAAGTTGGTTCTGACAGAGGTAGAAATTTTAAAGGGTTAGTTCACCCAAAAATGAAAATTAAGTCATTACTCACCCACCCTCATGCTGTACTCAACCCGTAAGACCTTCGTTCATCTTCGGAACACAATAAAGATATTTTTGATTAAATCTAGAGCTGGATCATTCCTCCATAGACTTCTAAGGGACTGGCTCTTACGGCCATATAAAGTCAATAAAGAAAATGTTTAAATATTCCATGTGCCTACATGGCTCGATCATAAGTCTATCAAGCGATTGAGACTACTTTTTTGTGCGAAAAAACAAATAATGACTTTATTCGACTATTCCATTACTTCCTTATGGCGCATATGCGAGAACTGAATGATGACGTTCTTCTTGGACTACTCTTGTTGCACGCGCTGCCCACTCGCTTAGGAAGTATCACCGCCCCCTACCCTATAAGATGATGATAGCGCTCCGGCTATATCAACACATCATCTTATACGGTAGGGGCGGTAATCTTCTAGCGTGAGCAGCTGGTACAGAAGTAGTTGAAGTAAGACGTCCTGATCAGTTCTCGTGCATGCGCTCATAAGGAAGTAATGGAACAGTCGAATAGTCATTATTTATGTTTTTTCACACAAAAGTAGTCGCGTCTTGATAAACTTATAATTGAGCCACTGTAGGCACATGAAATATTTAAACATTTTCTTTATTGACTTTATATGGGCCGTCAAGAGCCAGTCCCTTAGGAAGTCTATGGAGGAGTGATCCAGCTCTCAGATTTAATGCAAAAATATCTTTATTGTGTTCCGAAGATGAACGAAGACTTACGGGTAGTTGACAGCATGAGGTGAGTAATTAATGACTTAATTTTCATTTTTGGGTGAACTAACCTTTTAATATGTTGACTTTTAAGACATAAAAATTAGCAAAATAAGACGAACCTTAGCACAGAGACATAGTCATCCTTATGGCCACAAGGCAGGAGGAGGGAGGGCAGAAGAGAGCAGACGAACGTAAAGAGGGAGAACAGAAAGGTAAAAGGATAGAGAGAGATGGAGGGTGCGTGACAGAAATTCGAGGGACAGTAGAGTGGCCATGGGTTGCAGGAAGAAAGAGACAGTGTTACTGAACAAAGAGAAGGAGAGACCAAACCAAAATGAATACAATCACGAACACTGGACCTCAATGTTCTACTTGACCATCACACACACAGGCGTGCAGGTTTTTTTGAGGGGCGGGAAAGAGAGAGACGGCTAAAATCTGCAGGCATTACTCACTTCAGCATCGAAGACCCGCCCCCTGATGTAGAGGGGCGGTGCTGTAATTCGGCGCCACCTCCGTAGGACAGTGATTTGCCCAGAGGTGTATGGCCAGGGGCAGGGCCAGGAGGAGGGGAGCCCAATGAGCGAGCGCGAGAGGAGAAGGGGTGGGAGCTCGAGAAGGGGGGGAGCTTGTTGGGCGCAGGGAAGCTCTGTTGGGGGAGGGTCTTAGGGGCAGGGCAGGCCTGGAGAGAGCCCTCCCTCTGCTGAGCAGACAGGTAGGGGACGTGTACCCCAAAATAGGCGGGGGCCCCGGTGCTGTGCTAGAGAGTTCGGAGGGTGCGGTCTGGGTGGGGACAGCTCATGAGCAGCAGACTCAAACTCTGGGACTTTCGGAGGGCGTCAGCAGGCTTTCATATGACAAGCTGCCGTTGCGCGTCTGATTGGCTAAACTCTTGTAGCTAGTGGAGGTGGTACCCTCAGAGATGAGGGGCCCAAGGGCATTGTGGGCCGTTTGGGCAGAGCGAAGGCTTGAGGAGCAAGAGGCTGCTGCTGATTGGAGGAGGGTGTCTGTAAAAGAAGGGTAAGATCGCCCGCCAAACGCAGAGGCCCCACCCAGCCCCCCCGAGCCTGCTCTACCCCCCTCCCCTCCCCCACGGCACCCTGCACCCCCTCGGCTTGACAAACTGGGGTCTGAGAGGTAGCTGGGCTGCCCAGTGGTGACGGGGACAGAGGGAGACTCGGTTCATACTGTTCCCTCCGACTCATCTGAGAGGAAATAGAAAGACAGAAAGTGTACACCAAACGTTCCTGGCAGCTGAAGCATCACCGAAGAGATGAAGGATTACACACTAGAGGTTCGACCGATTCACCGGTTTTGCCGATATATCGGTACCGATAGTTGATTGGTGGAACTATCGTTATCGGCAAAAATCTGATAGTTTTTCGGGGTTGAATCTGCATGCGGTCGTTAACACAGCACGAGAGCTGAGAAGAGACTGCTGGCATTATACAGAGCGAGAGCGGCCTCTAGAGGACAAATAACAAACTTGAGTTGTTTACATTAACACGCGAGACAGCAGCACGGAGATAACAGCAGCACAGAGAGCGCAGACACTTCAGATGCGCGTTTAAAACACAGAAAGCGAAACAGTATGAATACAGAACACTAAAGTACATATTGCCATATCATTATAAAGTAATTAATTTATTGACTGAGATGCTGCATTAGCAGAGAAATAACAGCAGTATGTTTGCTGTCGAGTTCTGAGAGGAATAACATTAGTAACGGCTACCTCAAGAGATTAAAGCATTGTGACTCAAATGTTTTATGTCGGAATTGTCACCATCTATTTCCATTAGTTTAAATCTGTCCGGTCACTTTTATGCATTCATTAGCCGCGAATTTGCATATTTAAAGCTAGTGACATGATTGCTTTCTCAACACTGATATGTTCAAGCAGCCGACAGAAACAAACAGATCAGAATTTCAGGGTTCGATTCGATTTTCAGGGTTGTTGTTTTTTTATCACTTCAATATATATTGTTATTTTGATTAGATAATCATCAAGTGTTCTAAAAGAGAAGCAAATAAAGCGAGAGACTATACATCTAATATAGGTCTACATTTATGTAATTTTAATGCTCTGGCCTTTGCAGTTATTTAAATATTTCCATCTTTAAGCATGACTCTTTGGATTTATATGAAACGGGAACACTTTACAGTGAGATCCAATTTTTAGCATTAACTAAGGTTAATAAGTGTTGTAGAAGTATTATTCACTGTTTGTTAATTTCAACATTTAGTAATACAATTAAAGAGTTTTAATTTTAATTTGATCTGTTATTATCTTAGTTAATGTACTATAAACTAACATGAATGATCAAGGTACAATTGTATTGCTCAAATAATAATGCATGCAGTAAAACTATAATGTTTATTGCATAATGCATAGGTCATGAAAACTATATTACTTCCTTGTTAACAAATGGGACTTGCAAAGTGTTACCTATGAAATGTACAAATGTTTCTAGGTTATAGCTAAAAAAAACATATATTTGACTTGTTTTTAAATTATTTTCTGTAGAGTTTGTTCTGTAGAAGTTCTCATTTTAATATATTCATTTTTGGATATTTACCTAATTTAGACATTTCTGTTCTGCACTGTTTTACTTGGAGTGTTTGTTTTAATCGAGTATCCATTTTTAAATATATTGTTTGAATAATCGGTTATCGGCATGTACGGCCAAACCTAAATATTGGTATTGGTAAATCCACTATCTGGTTCGACCTCTACACATAAAATGAAAGTTTGAGCAAACCACACTGTATAAAAGGGACGTCACGGAGCCCCTAAGGGGACATTAGAGATTGTAGGAAAAATTCTATTTAAATGCTTTTACATTTGCTTGGAAAACCTTTGCATTCTTGTGCAAAATTTTTACGTTCAACTACATTGAAAAGCATAAAAAAAACTATATTTTAGAGCTTTTGAAAACAAACCGTTAATCTCAAAATAAATCTTGCATCTGACATTATTTTACTTAATTAAACAGACTGGGACAAAATACAGTCACTGCAAGTTTAAAATACTCAAAATAACACATTATAAAATGCAAACGTTTTGCGAGCGAATGCAAAAGTTTGTGAGCAGACGTAAAGTGTCTCAGCAAAATGCAAAGGTTTTTTCAGCGAAAGCAAAAGTGCTGAAACGGTTTCTCATATTTTTCCCCATCACCATGTCTCCTTGGGGCTCCGTAGGAACGTATGGAGGCACAAGAATTATGTTTAAAACATCAAGGAGGATTAGACACTAGATTCATGCCATTTTTTTACAGAATGGATGAAGGAAAGAAGTCAAGTTATGCTTAAGAATGAGGAAAACAGCAACAGGAAAGAGTCCAGCTTGAATAAACGCAACAACTGCAGAGTCAAAATGACAAAACACACCATAACAACAGACGACACATCTAAACTTACTCGCTCACTGACTGCCAGTGATTTCAGACAATCAAGAAAAATAATAAAAGAAAGCATTAACAAAAAAGGGAAAAATGCAATGCAAAGTGCATCATTTTTTTAGTTGTCTTAAACTAAAAAAATATTTGACAGTTTCTGTACCTGAACTTATGCGCACTCCACTTAGACTTACCTTGCTGGAATGTGTGGAGGCCGTGTGGTCTTTTCCTGGGCTGCTGTAGGCCGGCCTATATTTATACAATGAAGGTGTTTGTGGAGTCTCATTCAGCAAGCTGCACTCTGATTGAAAGAAAAGATTGTTATACAAAGATATTATTTTTTCCTGTTATCTTGACTCGACCTCAATGGGAAAAAGTAATATTACTCATGATCTGACATCTATGATGCATGTGGACTAACCTTCATTTTGTGTGTGAGGCAGCCCAGGGTATCTGTGCTCTGGTTTGGGTGGTGGAGGTGGATCAGCATCAGTGGACTGACTCTCCATTATCTCCAGACTACTTTTAGACTGAAGTTCACACATACACACAGCAGCTCTTATCAAAAATAGCCAGTTAGTCTAAAGGGTTTTTATGACCCTACTCTTAACAGAGATTACTTTTAAAAGCAAGTTGATCATTTCAGCTGTAAAGATAGCTGAAACGAAAACACTAGAGCATGACAAATAATAAATAGTGTCAAGTTTGGAGGTAAGAATGGAAGAGGGTACTGATATTGATTTTTGTATATGATATTTTTGTGTTTAAATGTTAGAAAAGCAGAACCAATATTTAATACTTTTGTATTCATAATTTTGTTTTGCACAGCAGTATCCAAATAATTATTAGGCTTAGGCTACAACAAATACATATCAAATTCATTGTGAATATTTTAATTATTATAATGCATTAAATAAGCAATTTAATGACCACTTATTGGCAGTACAAAAATATTAAAAACAACAAATTTAATATAAGTCCAAATATGGTTGAAAACAATGCTCAAATTATTTTCAATCAATGTCTAATAATGTTTCGCTTTATATTTTGAACCTACAACCTTTCTGTTACCAGCACAAATCTCTAAGTTGATCTATTATATTATTTCTCTTGCATTATCTTTATTGAATCAATTTACAAAAGCAAAAACTAAAAACTACCATTACAGACATACTCCATTTGGAAAGCACTGTGGCTGCAAACCATGAATGTTAGCATGATAAACAAAATGTATGATAAGATGTTTGTACCTGCTGGATGCCATTATCCAGGACTTTAGCAGCTAGCTGGGCTTCAGATAGAGGTGGCCGCAAAAACGGTGGCTGGATCTGAACAGAACGAGGCTTTCGTAAGCGACCAAGATACCTGCCCACAAAAAACATTTACATACAATTAGAACTTCATTTTTAACAAAATCTGCAAAACACATTTTTTTTGTAAGAAAACACGACTTTTTAACCTGGGAGCCTGCGAACTACACAGCACGTATGCAATGTTTTTCAAACATCCATGTGTGAAGGGGTTAACGCCACCTCTGAACTTCCCGGTCACCTGAGGGTGAAGAGGGGAATATTAAAGACACGCCCTTGGAAATCAGGCAGAAAAATAACATCATTCTGTTCGACTAAACACATACAATGTGGACAAAAGACACACCTGTTCATTGGTTGTTCTCCCTCTGGCTACAAGAACAACATGGAACCCAGTGAGTCCCGCAACCGGGACAAAAAACAGACCAGCTACACACATCACTGCCATACTGAGTAGCGTGTTAAGGATACCAACAGAACAGGTTTATGTGTATTTATGTGCACATGCATATGTGAGTGCTTTATGTGTAAAGGATACGTGACTCCAGCGTGGACCTGGTCCAGTTGTTTAGTGTGATGGAGGATGTATAGCAGACTGAAGCCAAACACATCCATAATGTGAATAGTGAGCGAGAACAGGAACAGAAAGAAATAGCGATAGTTCCGCCTCCCAATGCAGTTGTTCACCCATGGGCAGTGATGGTCAAACTCCTATACACAGACACACATGCATACACACATTTAGACAATAAAAATAAAATAAAATAAAAAGTCAAGACAATAACCAAAACACTGAAGACTTTGTTTAGTGTGAAACTACATGAATATGTGGGTACCTCCACACAGTTGTCACACACGGAGCAGTGTGAACAGCGCGGTGGTCTGTAAAAGCGGCACGTGGAGCACCACTTCATCCGCACCTGAATGCCCCTCACCTCCACCGTTTTATAAAGTGGAGCCCGGAAATCATCCTCTTTATCCTCATCTTCGTCAGCTATAAGACATGTGTGCACACGTCACAGGTCAATCACAATAAATACTGTCCAAGTCCCATTTTACTTATGAAAGAGACATGAAATACACACACACATATACATATATATATATATATATATATACATACACACAGCCACCATATTGGTATCGGCCTATATACAGTATGTTCATTTTTAATGTTATCATCCCAATAAGACATTTTGGCCGATATATTAAAGCCGATAAATAATAGATTATTTCCTTCAGCTGAGACACTTTAGATGTGTGCGCACTGTTTGCCATGATGGTTTTGAACTGCTTGAAATATGATTGGTAATCACTTTAAAAAGGAAAATACACTTAAAGGAAAATTTCAGCACAAAATGAACCTTTGGTCTAATAAAACATTGGTACCTAGTAAACCGTTCTCTGAGATTTGTTTACATGATAATCGAATGTAAAGAGTTCTATCTCTAAAACTGTTTAGCGTATAATGCTAGTAATGTGGGCATTAACTAAGTAAAAATAAATCACGAGTTTATACCACTAACAGAGTAACATAATGAGGGTCCATACATGCAAAAAGAAGCATTGAGAACTTTGTAAGAGTACAGACCGTTTAATAAGAAGATTCTTATAACAAGTCAAACCACAAACGTCGTGTTGAGTGAGCTGAATTGTATGAAGTTCAGCGAAGTTCTGAACTGTATGAACGGCGTTTGTGATCGACTTATCGAGACTATTTTCTAAGATGGCTCCTGTCTGTATACACCGAAGTGCACTGTCTTTATAAAGTATCTTCTTATTAAACGGTCTGTACAATTACAAAGTTCTCAATGCTTCTTTTTGCATGTATGGACCCTCATTATGTTACTCTGTTAGTGTGGGCCTATTTTGAGCCTTGTTAGTGGTATAAACTAGAAATTTCTTTTTACTTAGTTAATGCCCACATTACTAGCGTTATACGCAAAACAGTTTTAGAGATAAAACTCTACATTCGATTATCACTGAAAACAAATCTCAGAGAACGGTTGACTAGGTACCGATGTTTTATTAGACCAAAGGTTCATTTTGCGCCTTTAAGTGCAACTGTCATATGGGCTACATAAAATTATCACAAGAACATTATAATTGTGTGCTAAGTTGGGACATTAGATTGAGACTTTTGTTTTTGTAATCAGGCTCTCAAAAATTCTGTTAAAATTTGGATTTATCGACCAATATATCGGTTATCGGCTTTCAATTATATAGAATTATCGGTTATCGTTGTCGATATTTTCATATCGGTGTATGCCTAGTTAAAAGCTTACTTAAAAGCCTAGTTTTTGAAAGAAGTCTTACCGAAGACTGCATTTATTTAATTTAAATAAAAATACAGCAACAACAGTAACATTTTTAAATATTTAGCCCCAACCCCTTTAATCGTAAGTGAAAGCGAAAGTGCCCTTTTGATCATATTGAGGTGCCCCCTACATCCAGATCCACCCACATTCACACAACTAAGCAGGATTTACTCACAAATTTCTCAATATAAATTACAAAATACAAAACTGATGTGCGCACCTCTAGGAAAGATGCCAGGGTCCATGAATGTGGCCATACAGAAATTGGCCAGTGTGAAGAGAAAGACCACAGCATTATCAGAGACGGATGATGGAGGAGATCCGCTCCGACAGCCACGGACACCTGCACAGAGATTTCTCTCATTACACTTACAGTAATACTGAGACACTGAGTTTCTGTATTAATGCAATGAGGTTCTACTCATCGTGAAACAGAGAAAACAGTGTAGTGGCCCCCACAAGGAAGGCGGTTGCTGCGGAAACAGGCACATAGCGACTGGGGCGGAATGGGCGGGATGGAGGGGTCTCCAAGAGCCCCGCCCACACTGAGACCCACAGGCATTTGGAGGAGTAAGAAAAAAAAACTGGGGAACAGGGGAAGCTGTCAGAGAGAGAAGAAAGCCTGTCTCTCACCTGAGTGAAGATGGTGTTTAGCTATGGCCATAATAACTTTAGGGAAACTGATATAAAGAGAATTATGTTCTCACAAAATCATCTAAATCAGATGTTAATGCAAAATAGTGCTGATTTTTTTTTTATACTTCTGTGCTGACACATAAAAAATAGACTTACTTTATATACACATAATTTGCGATACTACGACTTTACTGTAATACAAAAATAGCTCTAGTTTAATCAAAAATAAGTTCATATGGCTTGAATGTAACAAGATTTGGTCATTAAAGGAAAATTAAGTGACAGCAAAGCTCTTTTAGTGCAAATCTCTGGTAAGCCTCATGTTACACCAAAAAGAGCTCAAAGGAAGCAGCAATTTAAGTTCAGCCATTCATACAGTATATTCGCTCCAAATATGAGACCAATCTCATATTTCTTAAAGCATCACAGCAGATGAGCGCATGCATATGATGTCAGATTACAGAAAGGGAAAAGGTTTTGGTGGAAGCTGGAAGGTATACAATGAAACAAAATTATGAGGAAAAAAATAACTACAAGACAAAAAAAATGACTTTCTTTCTACAATCTCAATGGGAGTCTGGATTCCCCCAGGAGCAGTCCGTCTAAGAAAAGATTGTAATTACTAGAAAAACAGAGCTCTTGATGTCTTGTGCCCTAAATGAGAGCTCTTTCTCCACTTTTCTGGGGTGATCTATTCTCACACTTCGATAAGAGACAAACTGGGAGAAGAGCGAGCAGAAAAAGACAGTTTCCCAGGTCACAATCACACGAATCTTGCAAGTTTAGATATTCACATGATAAGGTGGCAGAGTTGTTTTTCAGAGGTTCATATGAAAAAAGCAATGCACGCAGATGAGCGCGTGTCCACCACAGCAATTGCACGCAATCCGTGTATGTCCAGGGTTGAAAACTCCAAGTCTTGGTGACACGTGAGTGTGCAAACCATTTTACCCCTGCATAGTGTCCCATGAGGCCTTTCTTTCCTCACATGGATGACGCCTGATGTGTCTAGAATGCTGCCCTGCTCCCTTTTGATTCCTAAACAGGCCTGAGCGGTATCTATAAGAAGAGGAGATAATAAAACACGTAAGATGTGAACTCATGACCAGATCTTACAGATTCTTGCCAGTCTCAATAGCGGTTCCATTTCATTTACAAGCAGCCCGTATTTCCAGTTCATTTATAAGCAGGCTGTATCAAACGAATGATCATATGAACAAAGCGAAGCAAAGCAATGAATTGTGAAACCTACATGTGTACACACATCGTGTTGAAACCTGATCATGCTTTTGCTGCTCTGTCACAACTTCTGACTCACCAGGAAAGGGTGTGCCTCTTTTTTCCTGTATTCTCAACCAGGTTTTTTGTATACAATCCCCAAAACCTATCCCCTTTTACAATCCCCTTTTTCCTTGGCTTTGCTGTCCCACTGACCACAAAGTGACCTTGAGCCTTGCAAACACAAGCCTCATTACACGACTCATAATCTTCTTTTCTTGCAGCTACTTCATGCTGTCTTCATTCACAGTAACACCTGAAAACTGATTCAGTTCATAAGGGAATTATATCTTAATATAATTAATTAATAAACATGTTAGATTATATCTGACCATCAACTTATAATCAATAATTAACTGGATGATGGATGTCAGATGATATCTGACCAGACCACACAATCAATAATTAACTGGAAAATTATATTAGGATATCACTGACCTACAATGGTCAGTTTAACAATTAAATAGTCTTGTAGAACACAGTGACTATAATGGGGCTACTGTAATGTTTACAAGACAGGTCCATATGCACTTTGAGGAAGCGAAAATCCACATTTAAAATTGTTTTTAGCTGTCCATCTACCTAGACATTTCTTGGCTTTAAATGTGCAATGCACACGTTTGAATAGAGCTATAATGCATAAAAACGCTGTCTAGGTAACTGTTAGGCAACTCATTAGCGGACGCAGTCATTCACTACAGCAAAAACAAAGTAACTGGTGAATTGATTAACAATATTACTTGAATATAAAAATAAACTATTTCAAACATTAAAGCAAAATTCAGAGTAAAACCCCGTACGGTTTTGTCCCGTGTTCGTAAGCTTATCACCCCAGTTAAGAAAATAACGTTAACGTTAGTCCTACGCCAAAATACTACATTAAACAGTAAAACAATACTTCAAAACGCAGAACGAATGAATATTGATTAAGTAGTAGTACAAATAACTTATAAACCACAGTAAAATACGAGCATTTAACTTTTCACATCGTGTTTTGCCTTCTATTTAACTAGGCCGCAAAGTCAAGCCTGGGACTCGATTTGTTAGAGTCTCGACTGAAGGAAACTGAAACGCGGTGCGATTGAACCGATTTCAAAAGCAAAAGCAAATAGCAACTTGAGCCTAAACGCTTTCAAATAAATAACACATTTATTATGAATGACGTCCACTGCTATATACTCACTCTGTGTCGTATATCCCCACTTTAAGTACTTTAAATTGATGGAATTTATTCCCGCATCCTGTGATTTGTAGATTCGGTTTCTCTTCTGCACCCTGGCCCGGGTTAGTGGTACTATCTGATGGGAGAGGAGCTTCAGCTCTCTCTATCCGCTCTCTCCCTTAATCTCCGTGTTTTGCTACGGCCGGGGAAACGGCTTTTGATCTGTGTATACGCCCGGGGCTGAAAACTCCCCAAGTCGTTTATCCGATGCAGAGTCTGATAAGCCACAAATAAAACCCTTAAGGCATCATCATCTTCTTCCTCGTCCCCAGCATCAGTTCTGGACACCGGCATTGGACACCCAGACTGAGATCCGGAAGAGATTCGTGTCTACACACTATGAAGCATGTCAAATTAAATAATTGCTCAATTTGTTTGCTCAAAGGATGTAATTTCACAGAAGGAAAAATGGCATGCAGAATAATGTAGTCAAACTGGTTTGGGTTTGTTTTATTGTATGTTCAGAGGGACATATAAAATTGCAATTGAATTTTTAAAAATAAAATAACAGCAGCTTTTCCAAATGTACAAAAATATTAAAATTAGCCCTTTGAAAACCAAACATTGCTACAAATACTTGTAAGCTTCTATTTAAGGTCTATGAAGCGAATGTCCATGATGAGCAGAGTGTGTCGTGGCAGAGGTCTGGGCGCCGGTGAGAGTCCGTCATCACTTGAGCTTGTGTGTCCACCGCTGTCACCACTATAAAGCCACACTCGGACTCTCTAGAATGCCTCTGCTCTGATCCGCACCCACCTCGGTTTCATCCTCCACTGAACTCACACTCAGCACGTGGTGGGTCAAATCCCTGCCTGGGCTGACTGGGACGAGTTTGAGCTGGGTGTCATCCTGAGACATACCCAGGGGAGACAGGAGTCTGGGATAGAGGGCGCACCAATCTTGTAAATGCGCACATCTGAAAGCGCACATCAAAGGCGTGAGGGTAAAAAGAAATTCCACGGAAACCATAGAAGTATTCTCAGATCTTTTCATCCCGTGACTCTCGCCGGCAGTCTTTAAGAGCGTTCCACCACGCCACCAGATTTTGGCAAAAGGACGACACGTACAAAGTGTGGCAGGTCACGTTTAAGCTCATTGTAGAGACGCTCCTGGTCCAGGACTAGCACAACATCCACTTGAAAGGCTGAAGCACAGTGGACCAGTGCCTGGTAGCCTGAACCTTTGACCCAGCCACATGTGTTGATTATACAGCCACCCACACTAGCTTTGCGGTTCACTTCGCAGCGCTGGGAAAACACTTCAGCAAGGCATGAAGTCAGCTACACACAAAGAGAAAAGAGAGACATTCATTATAACACATTCTTTTAATTTGTCTGGATGATGCATAGTGAAGTCAACATAAAAGAGCATTCACAACCTGTTACTTCAGTAATCTGACAGACACTGCCCATTTTGGGGTCTGCAAGATTTTTTTAAAATAACTCTGTAATGCTCAAACAGACAGAATATTATAACTTAACTAACTTAGTTAAATATTTATTCCTGTGATGGCATAGCTGAATTTTCAGCATCATTAATCCAGTCTTCAGTGTCACATGATCCTTCAAATCACTCTAATATGCTGATTTTCTGCAATAAATGATAAATGTTGAAAACAGTAGTGCTGGTTAATATTTTTGTGGAAACAGTGATACATTTGTCTGGATTATTCAATAAATATAAAGAAAGGTTTTAGAAAGAATAGAATTTTTTTTTATTTGCAAACATGTAAAAGTCCGATGTTAATTTTGATCAATTAAATCCTTGCTAAATAAAAATATGCTAAATATAATAATTTCTTTAAATAAATAAAAACATTCAGACCCCAAACTTTTGAACATTACTGTATTACAATCAGACAGAATTTAACAAGAAAAAATATAACACAAAAATATTAATACAATTTGTTTTAAAGAGAAAGAAACAGATAAAACATGTAATATCATATAACAATATTCAATGTTATAATAACATGCACTAATGGCCAAGCACCATAAACAAGGAATGAGCATTAAACAAGTTAATAGGTTAACCATTTGATTTCATGTTTTCTTTAACAGTCCTACTACTCAAAGCTTTTTACTAAACTCTTTCACCCTAGTAATACTGACACTGTTTCTCTGAAATATTTTTTTTTTATAAGCACAATGTCACAATGCAACCAATGAGTGCTACTTTTCCCTCAGTTACTGCTACAAAAACAGTTTTTGCTGTTTCTGCATCAACAATTACAGAAGAAGAGTGAGACTTTATAGCTGCTTTTAAGTGAAAGATAAATGCACTACTTCTCATTATTATTGATTAAACAGTGTCAGGATAGTTTGGGGCCAAGATCAATCTGCTCCAACAATTTATGGCCCAAAGCTCAGTGTATGACTGAAGTATAAAGAAAACAATCCCTTAAGTGCAACTTTGCCATTACCTTGTTGTAAAGTTTGATGTTCGTTCCTGGTGTGGTCGAGCCAAAGTGAAAGACAAGCGGAGCCTGTACAGAGAAGCCTTCTTCTACATCAGCAGGACGCTCAATGCACAGAGCTGCCATAGTTCCAGGCACAGAGACCTAAAGACAAGAACAATTAAAAATGCAACTGTTTCATTTCTTACAATTCTGTAATGTTTAGCAGATCTGCATTGATCATTCAGGCATCCTTTACTCACGCTGCTCTGGCCAACATCCAATTCTACCAGCGTAGGTCTTCGTCCCAGTTCGCACAGCACAGTTCAACAACACTCGACACAATGTTGTCTTTCCCACATCAGTTGGTCCGACTACCATTACCTATGACAACAAACCCTGTTTAACCACAACTTAACTACATATATAGTCACACAGTGAGAAAAAGGAAATCCTGTATAGAAAATAAAACATGCATCCAGATGCATTAATTACTGTTTTATCATTATCACATTGCAGCACTCTGAATCGTAATTGTAATCAAACCAAATCCGAGGTGCCTTAATATTCCCACCCCTAATATATACACTAATTGTAGTGCCTTTGTCGCTTTTGGCTCACTTAGTTGGGGACAGTTAATATTCAACAATATTTCATTGCCTGCACTGACACCATTATATGAGAACTGAACTGAACGATGACATCACTGTTTTCTCCAGAGCGCTATATATGAAGTATTATGAAATAAATTACTCTTTTACAACAAAATTGCATTATTGCAAAATTGCTGTTGCATTATTTTTGAAACAATCTGTTTTGTAAAAAGCACTATATAGACTATTCAAGAGGGTTTTTTCTTTTTTAAATATATTTTTGAAAAAGTCTTATCTTTATTTGATCAAAAATTCAGATAAAAAAAACCCAGAAATATTGTGAAATATTATTACAATTGGATTACAGTTTTCTGTGACAGCAAAGCTGTATTTTCAGCATCATTACTCTTTTCTTCAGTGTCACATGATCCTTCAGAAATCATTCAAATATGCTGATTTGTTGCTCAAGAAATATTTATTGTTATAATTGATATTGAAAACAGCCTTTTGTGGAAACTGTGATTCTTTTTTCAGGATTTTTTGATGAACAAAGGAAAATCATTCATTTGGTTACATTGAGTTTACTGTCATTTTTTATCAATTTAATTATTTTTTGCAGAGAAAATGTATACATTTATTTCAAATAAAACCTTTGAAAAAATTGCCGTTAACATACCCGAGGGCCTCTCTCATTGTCTTTCTCCGCTTGACGTCTCATCTGCTCTAGAGCTGCATGGGTGTTGAGATACAGCATCATGGGTGTATCTTTGGACACATAAGCCACCTATATGTATGGAAGACAGACATGTTTGAATTGACTCTTAGTTTCTTGTCATTATAGCCTCTGACATCATGTTAACCTCTCTCACCTCAGTCTTGCCTGAAAGTGCCACAGTGCAGCCATGCCAGGTGAACACAGCAATCTTAGAGCCTGGCCCGAACGTGTACTTCTTATTTCGGTTCAGCTCGGATCCGAACACCTCTGCCATACCGGAAAACAGCTCGAGTTGGACTCGTTCTCCTGCTTCGACCTCAAAACGCAGTTCTGTCTCTCTCTCCAAGTCGAATCGTGTGCCAGGAATCCCAGCACTGCCCGTCGAGCTCAGGCCCTCCTCGGCTGACTTGTCTGAGGCTTCTGCCGTCATGGCTGTGACAGAGAAAGAACTAGAATGTTTAAAATTTGCGAGCTACTTGTATTCTTAAACATGAGAAGATAATAAATGATTGTGCTTTACCTGCTTGAATTCGTTTCCTCTGTGAAATATTTAGGCAAAAACCGTGTTTTATTTGAATTATGTCACACTGAATTAGCTTGTTACCGTTAGCCCGTTGGGCTTTTGCAAATACTATTTTTAATATATCGTAACGTATATACACTATTCCAAACACCCACTGTTCAAACTTCAATTCATTATTTACAAATAATACCTTATATCTTTCATGCAGACCAGAGTGTTGTCAAACCAACACACCATACTGATGAAGCAAGCCGTGCCGTGTCGCGTCTAGATGATGTCATGTGATGGTTGACCAATGACTAACATTCTCTCTGCATGCAGCTAACACTGCACAGATTATTTACTGTATTTTGACCAGTAATTTTTTACAGTCTATGATTTTAACTGTTTTTTTTTTAAATTATATGATTGTGTTCAGTAATATTCATATAAATAGTAATCGAAAAATCCGAATATTCAAATTTAAAAAATTAAAAAGTAAAATATAATGGGTAATTTGTCTCTGTATACAGGATTAAAATAAAAAGATTGTTTGCTGTTGGTTCGTCACAGTAGGATTTATTAATATGTCTCAAAATTAAAGTGGTCCTGATAATGAATAATATTGATTTAAAGAAAGTAATATTTGTGGTTCTTAAAACAGATCAGTTTAATTACCCATTCTCAAAATATTTTTATGGTAATTTCACAAATAGATTAAGTATATTTTAAATACATAATTGGTTAGTCAAATACTGAATTCTTTTAGTGAAAAAAATCTTAAATATAACTGAAATCTTTAGACAAAATTAACTGTTGGATTTTTAGTCAATTATTTGTGTATGTTCAACTCAAACTATCAAGTAAATGATGTTCAGAGTTTTTATCACGTTAATACAGTTAACTATTACTGTGAGATTTACTAAGCCACTGAATTATTCCTACTGGAATTATTTTTTAGAGTGTAGTAGGGTTAGGGATAGAATAAGTTGACATGTAGTTGCAAAGTTACTTATAGTCAGTAGACTGTCTGTTGGAGGAGCATCACAATAAAGTGTTGGCAGATATTAAGCAGACAGTCTAGTACTAATACTCTAATCTAATGAGAGTTGACAAGTAGTTGCAAAGTTACTTAGTCAACAGGATGTTCAAAAGGGACCATCAAATGTTACTGAATCTTTGATATTTGCCTGAGAACAGTTACCAAAACATTAATTAAACATTAACAGTAGCCTAATACTGTGCTGATTTGTAAACACACCACCAAGACATTATAAATGAATAGAGTCCAGATTTACTCAAGACATGAATGAAGCACAGTTACGGTAATTTCCGATGTTGTCATGTTGAGCTCTGCTGGTGATCTGAAGTAAATATGCTTAAAATGTATCTTAACATTGACATAGTGTGGTTTCTTTCAAATAATTAATGATGATCAAAGCTGACAAATAGGCCTATACGAAATTTGTGGCAGCTTATTTGATGTGTTCTATTGTAAAATCTGAAGCTTGACATGTGATGTTCATTGTCCATCATCACCATTTGTCTGCAAGGATGCCACTGGTAGCCTAAATAAATTGAATGTGTGTGTGTGTTACAGTAGCCTATACATATATGTATTAATCACGACTTCCGCTTCTGAGACACCTGGAAATTGGAAAAAGTGTCCTAATCAAGCAGTGTAACCGTCTATTCTCATTATCTCTCATATATTTAAACAGATTAATCCTGTATAACACATGGACATTTTCAATGTTTTTAAGCACCAACTTCAAAAAATCCTCGACTGCATGACTGCCAAGACTTTCCACACCAAAAGGCGGCACTGTCCGTCTAACTTTCACAGCATTATTCAACACTTTTTTCTGCAACAACATACAACCCGCCAAACTCTTCTTCACGTGTTGCAGGCTAGCGGCAATGGCGACTCGGGCTAAATCAGGTGTGTAATACTGAAAAAATGTATAAACGTGGTCCTGAAACTAGAACAGATTTATCAGTCGTTTGTGCAGCGCTTCACATTAACGTTACCAGGTTATGAGTTTTCCTGTTTGTCAGGTTCTGTATTTTGAGTGGGAATCAAGGTGGTTGTGTGAGGTCACGTGATCGGGGCAATATCTCATATAATCACTCAAATTTAATATCTTCTATTAACTTGCGAAAGAATATGAATGCATATCTTGTATAACCCAAGAATAGCCTATAGGTTCACTGGTTGGTGTGTTCACAACTGATGAGATGCAGATTTAAATGTCCTGCGTTACCTAACATTATGCTTGTTAAATCGCTTTATTTGGATGGATACCCTTATAAATAGATTATATAAATTAATATCATATGTAAGGTTTTAATGGCATTAAGTAGTATGCAAAGTGAGCTTATGCTCAAAATGGTCACAAATGCATTTAAATACCTTGATTTCCAGTTTATTATGACGTAGGCCAACTTAAAAACACTGTGATCCACCTAATCATGCAGGTCGTGGTCGGAAGCGTAAGACTGATGTAGATTCAGAAGCAGCTGCAGTGGAAGAGAAAAAGAAAAGCTTGATGGAGTAGACAAAAAAGATGAAGAAACAGGACAAAGGGTCGTCATCGAGCATTGG
Source organism: Hybognathus amarus (assembly GCA_030378365.1). Taxonomy (NCBI): domain Eukaryota; kingdom Metazoa; phylum Chordata; class Actinopteri; order Cypriniformes; family Leuciscidae; genus Hybognathus; species Hybognathus amarus. Next base: position 566,209 of record JAQIUQ010007432.1, on the reverse strand, counting down.
TGAGAACACATTCTGTAAAATGAGTTCTGTTTACACTGTGATAATATTCTGTGCGTTATTTACAGGTGTTTTGTTTTGCTACTTTGATTTTATAGCCATATTAAAAGAAAATATTCAATTAATTGTAGGATTTTACATATATTGTTTGTTAGAAAAGAGAAACTCACTCAAAAGGGTAAAATTGACCCTTAAAATTACTTGCAGGTGGCAGATATTGCCCTTTAACAGTGTTATATGTTTGTTTTACAGTAAAAGCTGACGAGTCTACGGCCGGAATGCAGAAGGTGTGCGTGAGGCACTTGCTGCTTCACACCCTGAACTTCAGGTGGTGCTCAATCCAGAGAAACCTCGGCGGAACAGCTTTGAGGTCACATTGATGGAGGGAGATAAAGGTAAGACTGCCAACCAGTATCCATACTTCATCCATGGCTTTTTCTGATTCCATTAAATAACAAGATTGTACAGCCACAATCTATGGATGTCCAAAGAATACGTCAACTCTGTATTTCTTTCTCCTGAACAGAGATTGTTTTGTGGTCTGGCATTAAGAAGGGTCCTCCACGCAAACTGAAGTTTCCTGATCCTGCTGAAGTGGTGTCTGCCCTTAAAGAAGTGCTGAACAGCAAGTAGATGTTATAAGGAGACGGGGTCAGAAGATGCATTTTTTTTTCTATTAAGTTGTTTTAACATATTATATCTTTGTAAATGGCAATGAAGTGATCTTTTCCTAATTTATTTTCTCCCTTTAGTCAGTCGTCTATGTTCCTGGACATTGGATGCATAATGATGTTAATGGACTAATGGGAACATCTCCCCGTCTGTTTTCTGATGATCAGCTCTTTTGTTCTGGCTGGATAATTGACCTTGCCTGGTTTCCTCTATTAGGATCTTAAACTCTTCTTCATGTTCTGTTTTCACATGACTAGTTTCAAGATTGCTTTTACCTGTCTCTATAGATCTTTTCCTGTTTGAATACAAATAAATCTTGCTTGATCTCACTTTAATCTGCATCATCATTATGTTAATCCACGTTGGGGAAAGTTAATTTTAAAGAAATGTTACAATATTGCATTACTCCCTGAAAATTAACTAATGGCTTTTCTTGGTTAATTTTTATGAAAAAATAATGCATTACATTACTAGTAACTAATACTAATAACATTACTATATAATAATAACATTCTTTTTGTAAATGTAAAGGCCCCTTCACACCAAAAGTGGAATGAATAAACCTCAGGCTAAAGGAAATGTCAATCACAATCTGGACCTAGTTTTAGAAAATTTTGTTGTTAATGATTTTTATCCATTTATCCAAAGATTATTTTCTATTTATCTGGACCATAATATATACCGTTTATCAGGATTATGATCGTTTGTGCTTTCAAGAAGCATGTATAACAAAAACACAGCATCTCAATACAGTTTAAAGAGAACTTTATTGTCAAAAGATGGTATCTGCTGTAAGTTTAGATTAAATGAACTGAGAATATTATGCTCCCAACTGCTCCTCTCTAAGTAAAGCTGGAGTAGAAAGCCAGCCATACATCAAGCCATACATCCCTTTCTTCATCCGAAGGTGGTGCTGTTCCATGCAACGTTGGCTCCATCCATATCAACAAAGTTTATATAGATCCTGAAAAGCAATAGTTTCATTAAACAAACACTACACTAAATTCCACATGTACTTATCGTTCATAATATGAAGATCAGATATTAAGCATTTTAAAATGTATATGAAGTATGGAAGCTAAAGCCTTATTATTGCACAACATTATGTTGAATATTCTTCTGGTAAAACAGACACCGCTACATTGTGTGGATTTACAGGTACCTGTCAGGTGAAATGCTAAGGTGTTTGTTGAGCAAGCCCATAAGAAGTTTGGAGTATTGTTTATTTTGCGTGCCCCCGATCTTTCCAATGCTGGTGAGGGAGCAGAGCGCGCACGGATCTCCTTTTCCACCGAACATCATCATCTGATCCGGGATGATGTGTACGGCAATATACTATCACAAATCAATACAAAGACAGACAAAATTAAACAGTTAATAAATAAATTATTTTGTAAAAAAAAATAATATATATACACAAATATATATATATACACTTTTAGTATCATGTAATTTAAATGCATTTTTGGTTTATTATAATGTTGCAGCAAAACAACGTATTAGTATCGAATTAGTAAATTTTGATAAACAGCAAAAAAGTGCCGACAAATGGATTTATCGGATTGTTTTAGATTCATGATGTGATGACACTGAGATAACGCGATAACAATTGCGTCATGACGTAAAAGATTCACTGAATCGTTTTTTTGAACTGGTTCTTTGAAACGTTCGAAAGTATGATTCAAGGAAATGAGTCTGGCCCATCATCACTAGACGAGCTTTAATCTAAACAATCAATAATGATAGATAGGCTGCTGATAGATAGGCTGCCTAGTGCCGACATGTCTTTAGGGTTAAAACAATTTTAATCCAATGACATGAGTTGCAGCTAAGAGGATAAAAGAGTCTCTTCTATGTATCGTTGACTCGTAATAGTATTTACTCCCTCATTCCATGCAGACTGATATACAAAGTAAATGAATATGCTTTTGTTGTTGTTTTTAAACGAGAAAAATGCAGTCTGCTCACCTGCGCGGGTTTGCCCATCGCTTTGGCGAGCTCTTGCGTGGCCTCCGACAGCAGCTCAGCAGGAACAGAGTCCTTTGCTACATTTGTGTTCACCACGAACATCGGCATGACTGCAACGGAGAGACAATGCAGCACGTACTGCTAAATAGTGCAAGGTAGAAGAACCAACGCCTTCGGGAATGTGTCCAGATGCTGAACCCTGGTTGAATACGACAAGTTGAAGTAACCACGATGCGAGTACTTCTTAGGCTACCGTAAAACACCGTATGTAGATCCGTTGCATTCCACTGTTGCTCGGCTGGCGCAAGCAGCCCCAGAACTCATCTTTTCTTTTTTTATGTATAACTGAAAGTTTATAATATTTTTATATTTATAAATTGTATTTTTTTAAATATTTTTATCAAATACTGAAAAATCTGTTTTAATAATAAACTTTAATTTTATTGCAAATTTTTACGAGGAATGCAGAAAGTGCTTTGTAACAAAAGGGACAATTTTCGTATTTCATTTTTTTCTCTTTTATGTGTTTTAATTTTGTATGCATAATTGTATAATTGTCAATATTTTTATTAAATGGAGAAAAAAGACTACTAGCAGGGGCTAGCTGCCACAGCTAACCAGCCTTGACCCTTATTGGTCCATTTTCTTCAGGTAATTACGGTAGCTTTGCGCATGCGCAGAACGCGACATCCGGAAATAATATTGTAGGCGAGAATTAAAACCTCTTGAGTTGAGAGGGTGGTCGCGACTGGGTGAAATTATCCCGCTGATAGCGCATAAACACCGATAAAACATGAACATAGATCTTTTTTAGCCAACCACGATAATTGTACGGTCATCTGGAGTGGAATTTCATCTTTTGAGGGTTTGATTTGTGTGGTCGCTGGCTTTTAAGACAGAGGAACAGGGTTCATTCCATTGGCTGTGTACAAAGTTACGGGTGACAGCCGTTGCCACTGTTGATGTCGGATTATTTTGACTAAATGCTCATTTAAATTAAGTGTTGTTGTAAAGCGGATGTTTAAAAACATGAAGTATAACTGGTGCTGATATATATGGCGTAACAGCGATTCGTTGATAGTTTTTTGGGCACAACTTTATTCATTATATGTGCGACTGAACACTAGTAAAGCTATGGCGGAATCGGTCAAGACCTTTCAAGCACACCTGACCGCTGTCATGGACAGTTTGGTGCGCGCATCCGTGTGCGAGATCACCAAACTCTTCCAGGACACGGTGAACGACTACCTGGTGGAAATCTCTCTTAACAGAAAAGAGAACGAAGCGCTGAAATTGAGACTGAGGCTAACGGAGAATAAACTGAGAAACGAACGCAAATATGGCATGGGCTGGGCGGCCAGTCGGCGCGCGTCTGGTCTGCTTGGCGCGGACGACACCGTGCGCAAAGCGCGAAGAACGGATCTCCAAAGTAAGCGCACTGGCCAATTCGGATTTATTAGGGGATTCAGTTTTATCGTGCTTTAATAGAGAAACCATAATGGCGTCCTGCTCCTCAGTTCTCAGGTTTCTTTCTCCTCCCTCTCCTCCTCTTTGGATTCCTCCCTCCCCCTCCTGTCCTCCTCTCTCCTCTCTCCCCCTCCCATCTTTTTCTCTCAGGAGGCAAGCAAGGGAAGGAGTGGAGTGCTAGTGCGTGGGGTGAGGGGACTGGAGGAGTGAGGGATGAGAGGAGGGACGTGTTCAGTGTCCATCTGCCAACTGAAGGAGGTGGGGAGGAGGAGGAGGAGAGGATATGCGTATCTGGAGAGAGGAAGGAGGTGGCCGGCATTAAAGAGGAGGTGAGTAGCCAATCAGATGTTAGGAATGAGCTGCAGGGAGTGGAGGAGAGAGAGGAGATGCAGAGGGCTTCAGACAGGAGACGGATCTGAAGAGAACAATCCCATTTTGCAAACTCAAACTAATTTCAATCAAAGTATATTTTGCAAGTGCAAAAACTGCCCAAAGATATAACCCATCATTGTTGACAACAAATATAGAAACAGAAATTAATTTTTTTTCAGGGCTGATGTCACTGTCTTTCCCTCTAGATTGAGATCATGCTATTTATATGTAATTCATATTCCCTAGATAGATCAGAAGTGTAAATTGGGTTCATGCATTTTATCATCTTGTTGCTCAAACCACTAGTGGAGTATCGGAGGTTGTCTTCACTACTGGCCACTTACCTGCTAATCAAACCAAAATGCTGCCATTGCACTAAAACAAATTTCAAATGTTAAAATAACAGCACGTAAGTAACACGGCTACTTCCACCTCAGATGTGTCATGAGTGTTCATTATCTGTTTTAAAAGAGATGCATTATTATGAGCAAAGGGAATTTATTTCACACCTTGCGTTTTCGCTCTTTCTGCTTCTGTGGGATGATGGATAAAGGTGGAAGGCTACAGATCAGACTCCCTGAGGCTGTTGCAAGAGGCTCTACAGATGAACCACAGTGAAACCAGCCCTCACTCCCCCAGTCCCACCCACGGTAAGCACTGCAATGCTTTGCTTGGGAAAACGGTTATTGTGTTTTTTGTGTGTGTGTGATTGCGAGCATGAATAGTTGAAGGAATAGTTTACTTGATCACAATTCTGTCATTGGTTACTCCATTTTTATGTTTTAAATCTGTGAGCTTATTTTGTGAAACAAAAGGAGAAATACACTACACTTACAATATATATGTACACTCTTTATCTATACATTAACATTATATATATATATAGTTTGTTTTGTTTTGTTTTTGGAGCTAGTTGAGTCGTGGGCACCATGAATTGCTGTTGTATAGAAAATTGGGTCCCCCTTTATATTAAGTGGCTTTAAGTACTATGGCTTTAAATTAATAATTTGATACAATGGACTTATTGTGTACATACATGTTTTTACATTGTACTTATATTTTAAAAATACCAGCATGTAATTACAGCTATAATTACTTTATGTAATTACATTTGTAATTACAAAGTTGACCCTCCCCGCACCTTAACCTACCCTTAAACCGACCCATACCACCACACCTGTTTCTAATCTTACCCGTATTACACCTCAATAGCAGCAAAAGTGTTTTACAATACAACAGGAACACAATAATATATTGTACTTATTGTTCAATGTAAGTACATAGTATGTAAAGCCACTTAATATAAAGTGGGACCGAAAATTGTAAATTCTTCAGAAGTCCCTCATTTGTGTTCTGTTGGGGGAAAAAAGAATAAAAGAACATGATGGGTGATTTAAATACACACACAAAAAAAATATTTTTGTAATATTTTTGTTCAGCAATGATGTATTAAATAGATCAAATGTAGATCCTTAGGTCCTTAAAGGAGTAGTTCACTTTTGAAAAAAAAACTTTTGCTGATAATTCACTCACCCCCATGTCATCCAAGATGTCCATGTCATTCTTTCTTCAGTCGAAAAAAATTAAGGTTTTTGATAAACATTCCAGGATTTTTCTCCATATAATGGACTTCAGTGGGAACCAAATGGTTCAAGGTCCAAAAGACACTTTCAGTGCAAACTGTTCAAAGGGCTTTAAACAATTCCAGACGATGAATAAGGGTTTTATCAAGTGAAACGATCGCTCATTTAATAAATAAATAACAAAGTTTAAGTTTTATAAGCTCAAATGCTCGCCTTGCTCTGTTCTGTGATTAGCGTTTGTGACTCTCTTGTTTGAACTCGTTCTTAAAAATGAACAAACCTTTTTCGAGTCATTTGGCTCATTCAACGAACGAAATTGACTCAGAAATAGATTCGTTCATTTTCCTTCAGGAGAGTCCCAAACACTACCATTTGAGCTTATAAAACTAAAACTTTTTTTTTTAAATGAGCGATCGTTTAGCTTGATAAGACCCTTATTAATCGTCTGGAATCGTTTAAAGCCCTTTGAACAGTTTGTAGTTTGCACTGAAACTGTCTTTTGGACCTTGAACCATTTGGTTCCCACTGAAGTGCATTATAAGGAGAAAAATGCTGGAATGTTTTCATCAAAATCCTTAATTTCTTTTCGACTGAAGAAAAGAAAGACATGGACATCTTGGATGACATGGGGGTGAGTGAATGATCAGCAAAAGTGTTTTTCAAAAGTGAACTAGTCCTTTAAAGTGCAAACTAAAATGCAGTATTTGTGTCTGCAGGAGAAATAGGCCCTGCCTCTACTGGCCCTGAATCCACTGCTGCTGAAGTATGGGAGGGGCAAGCGGCGGAGACAATGACTGTTGGAGACGAGCTCAGTGGACTGGAGACGGCCCTAGAAGCGGAGCGTGAACGCGAGGAGGCAGAGTCCGGCCTGGGTAGCCCGTCTCAGGAGGCGTGTGGATCTGAAGGTGTGGCGTTCATCGGACTAGACGGTTTATGCAGCTCTCAGCAGGGTATGTCGTCCTCCTCACATAGGGCGGACCCTACATCAGCCCCTACGAACAAGGAAGAGGAGTCGGGAGGAGAGAGCGGGGACATGCTGCATTTCTGCGCACGCTGCGGCAGCGGCTTCAACTCCACGTCTGACCTCATGAAGCACTCGTGCCCTGCGGCCGAGGACCGGCCTTATCAGTGCTCTGTGTGCGGGAGAGCGTTCGGCCACGCCTGGAGCCTTAAGAACCATGAATGTGTGCAGGGGGAGAGCAGCCGCACTACTGCGAACTCTGTGGCAAGCGCTTCACACACTCGCGGTCCTTCGAACGCCATCAGCTCGTTCACACGGGTGAGCGTCCCCACAGGTGCCCGCAGTGTGGCCGCAGCTTCAGTCGTCTCGGTAACCTGGAGAGGCACCAGCGCATCCACACGGGTGAAAGGCCGTACGAGTGCGGGGCGTGTGGGAAACGCATTCAGTCGAGTGGAATACCTTAAACGGCATCAGCACATCCACATTGGAGATGCAACGGTGAAACTCCCGCCACTGCGAAACTCCCATCACTGCTCTCAGTGCAACCAGACATTCAGCGACACTGAGCAGTTCAAGCAGCATCAGTGTCTGTATAACAGTTAATGTTATTCACTGTTCGTGAGAAAGTTACGCCATACTAAATCTTAACTAGTCAAATCTGCAGTGCTCATATTTCTATTCATTTTCTGCATTTCTAATTTTTCTATTTGCATCTTACCACATGCTTTTACCCAAACATGATCTCATTACTTACTGACTTGTACACAAACCCTGAACCTCAAAACAAAGCACACTTAACCTAGTGCAATGACAATATCTCAAAGTGGATTTTCTTATTTATTTATTATTATTTTTATTCATAGTTAGAGTATATGAAGAGTTCAGATGCAAAAGCCTCTAAGTGCCATTTGAAATTTTCTTCTAAAATGATCATTTTTATCAAGCTTGTATATTAAAGTTCAGTCATTTCATTTAAATGGCAATGAAGATTACCTATTAATTGTCATTTAAGTGAAATTGCTGAACTTAAATATACAAGCTTGATAAAAATGGTCATTGTAGAAGAAAATTTAAAATGCCATTTAGAGGCTTTTGCATCTGAACTCTTCATATATAGCAACATAACAAGCACCTCTGTTCCAAATCCAAAAATGCAAACAACTATTCTGTTATGTCAAGTAACTTATAACAGGCTGTGAAATATTATTTGTGAACATGGACATTTTTAAAATCTTGTTTCTTATTAATAACCAGTTGTGTTATTCATGCATTCTTAAGTATTTTTTTGTGTTGTTTTTAATTCAGAAGTGAAATATTTGTTGTGATGATAACAGTGTTGCTTTAGGTCTTGTAATTAAAGGAATAGTTCACCCAAAAATGTTCTTTTTCCAACATTTCGTCATCATTACCTCATGTTGTTCCAACCCTGTATGCGATTCCTTCCTCAGCTGAACACAAAATAAAAAATAAATATGAAAAATACAGGCAATATTCCATTTATTAGAACTGTTACTCAAGATTCGGATGAAAAGCTACACATTTTATACCTTCAACAACTCATGAAATGCACCTTGCTTATTTGCCTGTGCTATATAAGTGATTTCGCCCTCAAGTTTAACAGATAAAAGGCGTTTTTAATGATTGATATTGTTTGCACGTGGATTTTTAGTGTTTGAAATTGAAAGCAGTTCTGAATGTTTCTTAAAAGTATTGGACCGAACGATTTGTTCCCTTTTTTGTATTTAATCAGTCCGAGCAATTCTCGACTCTCCTCAACCAGTTTTGAAGCAATTCTACACTTTACAATACGGGTGCACTAATATGAATTAATTCATGCTTAACTATTGCACAGATAATCATGAGTTAATGTACAGCTAATGAAGAACTAAACCATTAATGATTACTGCATCAGCAACTAATAAAGAGTCTATATTATTAATAGATAAAGTAATACATGAATTGCTATTAATTCAATGTGTCATTGTGTATTAATTCCTTAATAACATTTTATTAACTAATAGTGTAAATTAATGTGTTAATTACTACAATCAGTCAAAGCTATGGACTTCAACTTCCAGTTGTCTGCTTTAATTAATCATTAGCTAATGATTTGCAAAGGTATTGTTATGTTATGACCTTACTTGTTGAGGCACATCTGCTATTAACTAGTCATTTAGTAATTGTAATTGTTATTATGGAATTAATCCACAATTACATATTTAATTAAAAACAATTAATGTATGAACTAATACATTAACCTTACAGACTCTAAATTAGTTCCTAATGTGGTAATAATTAATGAATAGCTTAGATAATCATTAGTTACACATTAATTCAGTATTATCTGTGCATTAGTTAAGCATGAATTAGTGCACCCTGTATTGTAAAGTGTTACCATTCTTTGTCATTAACACTAGTTTAACGAAGTCATAACGTGTTTGTTTGTTTTATTGCGAGAAAATGAGCAAACAGTGATAAAATAAAAATAAAAACTGTACGAATTAACATTACACAATAATAATAAAAATAAATTAGGGTCAATGTAGTACAGAAAATTTCATTGTCCACAGTTTTCTTTGAATCTTTATTTGCATTAGTTAATGTAACATTTGCTTAAGAAAATAATTACCTTTATAATTAAAGATTTTTGTTGTGGGATCTAAAGGGTTAATACTATGACGTCAGACTCCAGAAGACATCGCTGTGGCAGTGAGACACCTCTTCATCCGGTCGAATTGTACATTTCAAAGGTTTGGATATAATTTACATAATTAATTTGGATGTTGTAGATTTATATGAATATATATATATATAGGGAAGGATATGAATTGTGCTTCAGAGGGGACTGTAATAGGCAGTGTCTTGGTTTGTTTACCTCATCAGCTGTGTCAGCTAACCGCAGCTAAACTGAGTAGCAGCTAGCAGCAGATTTATAATATGATATAAAACTAATTTGCACTTTTTTTGTGCATTTTCACACTGGCCATATATAAAATATATAGGCTATTATTAAGTTACATGAAATAGAAATACACAATGCGCGTGCATGCTATTTAGATATGTAGCGCCTAGCATTGCAGCATCAATGAATAAGACACCGTCCATATCTCTGATTGAATGTCTTTTCAAACTTCTGGTCTATTTTTTTTTTTTTTTTTTTTACAGTTTCCATCAAGCCTTGTGCTCATCCTGAAGTGTCCACTCAAGTCGCAGCCCTGCATTTCAAAACAGAAGACGAGTATTTCGCCATGAATTCTGACATGGATGGTAAGATCTAATGTGGATAGTGGATAAATCTTGGTATTTTTTTGTTTTGTTTGATAGAAAGTATCACACACAGCAACAGATTATTTTTTTTCTCATCTCAGATAAATGTCAAATTGAGACAATAAACAGAAAAAAAAGAATCAAATGTAAATTCTAACCAATACATCTATAAAGTAGTAGGGGCATTATATTGTTAATTCTTCATTAAGTTTTAATAGTTGCATTTTTTTGTTAATAATAAGCATTAAGGACTTTCTCAGTTCAGGGAAAAGTCTGCATGAAACAGAAGTTGTCTTTGACGTATATCTGAATGAAACTTAGAAATTAGGACAGGACTGGATTTTGTTCATCAGGAATTGATTGAATGGTTGTAGTTTGCTATTGCTGTGATGTCATGTGAGTGACAGGTTGTTTCGCCATTAAACACGTCATCAGAGAAGTGAAGAAATGTCGCTGCAAGAGGAAGGGGAACTTATTTTGATGGTGACTTTAATTCTAAGTTTGTCTTCCAGGGGACATAGAAAACCAGGTGGAACTGGAGGAGAAGACCAGACTTATAAACCAGGTCCTTGAGTTGCAGAATACTCTTGAAGGCAAGTAACCAGCTCCACTTGCTTGTTGAAAGCACTTTTCAACCTTATATTAAATAACAAGCTTTATGTCTTTTGCTCTTTTGTTTTGGTAGATCTCTCAGCTTGGAGTGGACGCAGTAAAAGAAGAAAATCTGAAGTTAAAATCTGAAAATCAGGTTCTTGGGCAGTACATCGAGAACCTCATGTCGGCATCTAGCGTGTTTCAGACCACCGACTCCAAAAGCAAACGGAAGTAAGAGAGCATCCCTCTCTCCCAGACCCACAACCCCACGCAGATAAACCCTACCACTAGACTCATTTTATCCCCATGTCACTAAAATGGTAAATGT
>JAQIUQ010007432.1:165000-550000 GCA_030378365.1 Hybognathus amarus | reverse complement strand
TGCATTAATACTAATTCTAAATTTTTTTATTTTTGAAATTTTCTCAAAACACCAAAAAAGAAAAGAAAAAAATATTATAAAAAACAAGTAAAAAAAATATAAGATTTTCTTTTTTAAATCTGAATCCCGCCCTTTGGGTCAATTTTGACCCTAAGGTCCCGAGTGTGACTGTTAAACGAATAACCCCAGAGGGTTAAGTGACTGTTATCTCAAGCCCTTCCCAATTTAGTGAGGCCTGTTTCTAAAGGTTGTATATAGATGATACGAATGTGGTTCACCTCACTGAGAAGAACCCAGACATCAGAATCAGAGTGAACCAGGAGTCTCATGGCCGCGATTTCTTCTAAAGCTCCATTCACTTCTCCCTCAGCCACTCCATTCTCAAAAGAACCTACAAACACAAACATTGTTAACATCTCATCACAAAGTACATGGAAACCACTGCCTATTTCAATTTACATAGCATGAAAAGCACTTGATCCCAGACATTGGCCTCACATTTTTACATAACCAGTTTTTGTTCTCACATTTCTTATTGTGGTTTGTTCAGAGGGACGAAATTGAAGCGATGTGTGTATTACAGGCATGCACATTCATACTTTCTCATGTTTCCAACCTGTTATCAACAAATAGTGTCTCATAACCTTGTTTGATCATTAACAGTCCTAAAATACAGTGTTACATTGTTAAATTTGATCCTCAAATCAACAACCCTTGTTGTCATGAAACCAATATTTCAGTAGTTGATACTAAAATCAAGAAATCTAGCTGGTTCTTAATAAATGTAATATAATTTATATTCCAGATACTTGATGCTTCCATTAATAAGTCTTTTAGAGAACAAATATTGACCAATTTAAGTCTCACAAGCTTACATGTACACTATACTGTTAAAAAGTTTGGGGTCGGTAAGATTTCTGAATGTTTTTGAAAAAAAGTCTCAAGGATGCATTTGATCAAATATACAGAAAAAAAAGTAATATTGTGAAATATAATTTAAAATTAGTTTTTTTTATTTGAATACATTTTAAAATGTAATTTATTCCTGTGATGGCAAATCTGAATTTTCAGTATCATTACTCCTGTTTTTTGGAATTATTTAGGGTTTCTTTAATAGAAAGTTCAGCATTTATTTGAAATAAAAAGCTTTTTTTAACATTATAAAAGTTGAACCGTCATTTTTGATCAATTTAATGCATCCTTGCTGAATAAATATAGATTCCGGTAGATTCAGGAAATTCACAGTCATAGCTTCAGTACACTCAGTGTTCAGTGCACCGAGAAAAAATGCAGATGTTCAAGAACTGTTAATGAAACAGGATGTCATGTCACGAAAAAAGGAAGAAAAAAACAAACCAAATGAACCAGTTCTGAATAAGAACCGGTTTTTGATACATACAGACTTTACTTGCTGGGCCAAATCTTTCAGAAGTTTCCAGTAATAATCATAATTCTGATACTCATATCTGACTAGTATCATCATTTTTTTTTACCATGTATTACTTGGTAAATTACTTAACAAATGAGTGAACTGCTTGTATTTATGCAAACTTTTACAATTGAGGGACAGGAAAAAAAAAGATAAGAACCAGGAAATCAATAAAGGCTGTGTACCTATCACGACAAAGCCATCGGATGAGGGTTTACAACAGGACAATTCACCTCTCTCCACCTTCTCTTTCACAGAGTTCTGTAAAACAGACACATACTTTTCAGCACTTTGTACTTGCATATGAATAAAAAAAGGATGTCCGTAACATATCAGGAAGTATGTACAAAAATCCTAGTCTAGCAGGTTTGAGGTAAAGTTTGAGTAATGCAAAGACACAAATTTGGTTATGGGTGTTAGCTTTCTGTTGGTTTAGAAGAATGACTGACAAGTAAATGAGCAAGGCATCACTGCAAGCAAATGAAGACAAATGTCCAGACAGATAATGGGTGTAGTCACATACGTCCCAATGTGCAATGCAACGTCTAAAGCTACTGTATGACCATACCTATACTGTATATCTTACACTAACAACAGAGACTAAACACAAACTGAAAACCGCCCATTTTTCTGAGGAATGAGTTCTGCACTGTAAAAAAATAATGTTGGTTTAACTTAAAAAAAACTAAGTAACCTGGTTGCCTTAAAAGTTTAAGTTGATTTAACTGGAAAAAGTGAGTTAATACAATGAAGGAGATAATAACTCAAAATAATAAGTTAACTCAACTAAATAAATTATTTAAGTTGATTTGACAAAAGAAAAAATGTTGTGATAACAAATCTTGAAAATATTTTTTTTATAGTGGGGGATTTCAAAACTTTAATAAATACTCTATAATGAAAATGTATAATAATAAAACTGTATGCTTAACATCTTTTATGAGAAAATGAACTACAGTCCCATGAATCACAGTAAATAATGTAATCAAATAAAACACAACACAATGTAAAACTATTGTGGGAAGACTCAATTATGTCATGTACAATGTTAATAAATAATATTTCACAATATTACTGTTCTTACTGCATTATGATTAAATAAAATCCACCTTGGTGAGCGTAAGAATTTTATTTGCTGAAAGCAGATCTTTTGAGTGTTACTTTGACCAGAAAAAGTCTTGGCATGATACTTACATTATTAGGGAGCACCTCCACTGTTGTGTTGAAAAACCGGTCACCATTTGTTTCAATATTGCCAGATCGGAAAAGGTACCTGTAAGAGAGTGGAAAATATATATACACAAGTTAAATCAGTCAATGGAAGTTTCATTGTAAGTCCATTTGTGTTACAATCTTTTTGTTTGAGTTGAAATGTTTCTCCTTCCACAGATGCTCTAAGTATTTAACCTGGAAGACACCTTTAAAGGGTTAGTTCACCCAAAAATGAAAATTCTGTCAATATTTACTCACCCTCATGTTGTTCCAACCCCGTAAGACCTTCGTTCATCTTCAGAACACAAATTAAGGTATTTTTGATTAAATCTGAGAGCTGGATCACTCCCCTCCATATAGTCCATCGGCTTCTTGAGGAATTGAAACTTGCCGGCCTCGAAAAGTTATTAAACACATCGTTAAAATACTCCAAGTGACAACAGTGGCTTAATCTTAACTTTATCAAGTGACGAGAACACTTTTTGTGCGCAAAAACAAACAAAAATAACGACTTTTCAACTATTCACTTCCTTCTCTATGGGCCTCTAGTCAGTTAAAGGGATAGTTCACTTTGAAATAAATTTTTGAAAGACTCGTAAATGTAAGTACACATTGATGGCCTAAGACACGAAACGAGCGTTTTTTGTGGGAAAACGAACAGTATTTATATCGTTTTTACCTCGTGTAATCACACGTCCATCCAAGTGATCTGAATCAGTTGTGCAATGTCCAAATGAACCGAACTGAATCAGTTCAATGTTACGCCGGAAGTGATCGCTTGCGTGTGACGTCACTCAGTATTTACACAGAGATTTCGGAAGATTTACCTTTTACTAAACATATTTAGATATACTGAAATCGTCTTCCATTGCGGTTTCCCGTATATCTAAATATGTTTAGTGAAAGGTAAAACTTCCGAAATCTCTGTATAAATAAAGAGTGACGTAGGCTAGGTGCGCAAGCGATCAATTCCGGCGCATGCGCAGACCGAAGCCCCCGTGCTGTCAGATCATTTTCTCGTGGCTATGATTACAAGAGTTAAAAACGATATAAATCGTGACGTGTGACGTACAATAACAGAAGCTTACGCTATTAAACTAGTATCCTGACTCGAGGCAGAGAGAGAAGTAAATGAATAGTTGAAATAGTCGTTATTTTGTTGTTTTTTGCGCACAAAAAGTATTCTCGTCGTTTGATAAATTTAAGATTGAGCCACTGTAGTCACTTGGACTATTTTAACGATGTCTTTAATAACTTTGAGGCCAGCAAGTTTCAATCCCTCAAGAAGCCGATGGACTATTATGGAGGAGGAGTGATCCAGCCCTCAGATTTCATCAAAAATATCTTAATTTGTGTTGTGAAGATGAACGAAGGTCTTACGAGGTTGGAACAAAATGAGGGTGAGTAAATACTGACAGAATTTTCATTTTTGGGTGAACTATCCCTTTAAACTTCACAGATGACTGGTTTAGGAGGTTAAGCGTAGTCAGGTTATGTGTACAATTTAAACAATCCAATGTTTCTCTATCTTTTATATTTGTTTAAACAGCCAGGAATTCCCCAGGGTTCATTACGCCACTCTTTATGCATCCATTACTTAAAATTTCAGATTTCTTTACAAAGCCATCGCCAAAAAGCAACTAAATTTTAGATCCTTACTTAGTTAATTTGATGCCATTTTTGAGATTCCTAAAGCTTGTTTGTGTGTGCTTAAGGGGGATTTAAAAAGATTGCTGTCACAGTGTATTCAGCTCTCAAACAAACAAGAGCTATATAGAATTTCATGCTCAAGGAGCTTAAACTGAAGCCACCGGTTTCTCATTTTTTCAGCAATAAAAGCACCCGAGCAGACAGCTATACATTTACACTGCAGCTGGGCTTTTACTTCTATATTTTTATACACCCAAATAAAGTCATATTCACGATGCACACAGATGAAGTGAAATGTACCTGTAAGACAAACTAGAACCTTAGCAAGATTGCCTGTACAGGTTTATACTTATGTATAGTCATCTCATAAATGTCATTTGCTGGTGTCTCACCCTTTCACAGCTTGAGGCGTGGAAAAAGTGAAGAGAATATAATCTCCTCTTTTGGGTGTGAGGCCCCAGAAGAAGTCCTGTCCGTTGTAAGCTCTCTCCAGAGAGTGAGACTGATATTTCTCCAGACTGCTGCTGATTTCTGCAGATGGGTTATTATTGTGGGCTTTATACAGCACCTGATTCCCAAAATTTTTATCCTGCATGACATATACAGAAAAACACATAAGCTCTGATCCGAAACCTAGTGAGCTTCCCTGCTGTGTTTTGAAACTCAAGCAGTTGCCTTCAAGGCAGCATCGTTACTGAAATGTAATCGAATTAGTGAGTGATTTAGAACGCTCTCTCAATAGACGTCATGTCAAGCACAACAAGAGTTTTCAATCTTTACTGGACATGTTGGATAGCTGCACCTTTAATGGTACAGTCCCTTTAAAGGTGAAGTGTGTAATTCTTTTTGACATTGTAATCAGCAGGCTTCAATTGTTCTAAAGGACCCATTGTCCTCCAACTTTAAACAAACACACCTGAACCAGTTAAACAAGCTTTTCAGGATGGTTTGAAATCATCACATCAAGATCTGATCTGAAGCAGATTGGATATAAACTTTGTAAGACAATGGATCAAAACCACCCCTTATACCCTTAAAAAGAGCACTATTTGAGGGGACAGTCATTTGTAGTGATGTCCCAAACCACTTATCGAGTGCACTCATTCAATTAGGTTAACGGTCTCTAACCATTAGTCCACGACTGCCCCACGGAATAAATGTTTTCATTTCTACTGGAGCTGCTAGTTTGCTAAGTTGAAAATGATTAAATCAACAAAAAAGCACAAACTATGCAAAAGCCCTTCTAGCATTCTCAGTGTCTCGATCACTTGGTTTCAAACACTCCTTCGAGCAACTTTATTACTGGACTAATGTAGGGAATGGTGAATGAGAACTACATGTAACCCATTTGTTGGATGACTTCTCAAAATAGATAACAAAACAAATTATGAAAAATAATAAAAACAATCACAATGCATTGGCACAGCAGAAAAACACACTTCAGCTTTAACCCTAAAAGCGTATTCTGGACAAATGTGGGCAAAATAGTTTTGATTTATTATTAAAAAAATACTTCCCTTGATCTGAGTGGTCCAAGACTTGGCTACTTTTCCTTAAGTTTGCCTCCTGAACACACACATTTTTTTAACTCAATTCTACAATGTTAAGTGGGTGAAAAAAACCTTCTTAATCTTGTATTTGGGTCAAAAATGGGCACCCATAGAAATGAATGGGAAAAACTGTAATTTAGAGCATTCTAAAATAAGCCAAAATAAGACACCAGGTGACCGCAAAGTCACTTCATCTTTAGGTTTTAGCTCTAATAACTTATTAGAATGATATTTTAATGTAGTTAAAAAAATGTAAAAAATAAAACAAAAATAAGCATCATTTACATAGAAAATATGGTACTTTTTGAAGTAAATAAATTCAAAAATACCCCCAAAATAAAATAAAACACCATAATTGGATAGACAAAACTTTATCGAAGACAGTGATATAACATTTATAATAAATAAAAATTAGGATCACACCTGAGTCCCCTGTGCCCACATTTGTCCACAATTACAGGATTAAGGGCTATAAAGTGAATACAGTTTGAGGGCTACAGTGAATCACTTTAAGCTGTGTTATTTCGAAGTCACTATGGACAAAACTGTAACAATATAAAAAATGTAAATGCATGTTTGCAATGTAGATAAGCTGTTGTCTAAGCATACAGACCTATACTACTGTTGGACGGTTTAGTAGGAAGCCACTATTCTACACATAATGCTTCTTGTATTACACTACTATAGTTTTTAATACTATTTGTTTTATATATATATATATAATTATGTTTTCCTAGCTTAAATAAAATTAGTTTTTTTTTCATCGATTGTATTTTTTATTTTATTTTAACAAAAACTTCTTTTTTTTATGGTTTAAGTTTTCATTTACTGAAACTAAACCCTAGCATTTGCATTATGTAAAAGCTTCATACAAGGAAGTGGACATTTAAATTACCTTTAGGTTTTGTATTTTACCGGGTAGCGAGGAATGCAAACCAACATGCTGAAACAAAGAGGGCTTGTAAGATCTCTTCAGTCGGGCCTTCTCATCACTGCAGTGTTTCTAAGTGCAAAGAATTATAATGATAAACAATTATATGCCTTACACCAATCTCACTGAAAAACAAACTAACAAAAAAATGTATAAACCCAAACTTACTGAGTCTTTCTCTGGGTTACACACTTTAACCCACAGGATGTGGTCAAGCAGCCAATCAATCGGCTTGTCTTTGTGGAACATCAGGATGAACTCCACAATCATTGGCAGATCTGATGAGCGAAAAAGCTTGCCTAGAATATGAAAAAACAGCGATATGATTAAATTCATGCTAGGACACATCTAGTCTACATGAAGCTGAGACACTAACAATGCTCCTTCAAATATGAATAAATAAAATGGGGTACGATTCCCAAAGCCAACTACAAACAAATCCCAATAGAATTCAATGGAACTTGCGACCAAAGTTGGCTAACAATGCTTTTGGGAAACGCACTCCTGGTTGAGTTAAGAAACTATTTCAATAATTGAGAGCATGTGAACTGAATTGTTCTTTTAAATGCAATCCAAAAGCAAATTCTAGCAATAAATTTGTTTGTTTTCAAATTTTTGCTTTTATTTCCTTTCCTCTTCTGGAACTGACACTGACTGTTGTGTTCAAATATCAAAACGGTGCGTGAATGAAACAGCTGAACAAACAGAAATGGTGGGAGAGATGATAACAAGGTAGAATATTAATCAATGGAGAGGACAACACACTGACCAATAAATCCCAGCTGGGAAAACTCCAGGAAAAGCCACTCCTCGAAAAACACCAGTTCTATATATTTTTTCATGGACTCAAAGAATCCTTGCTTTGCTACAATATCATCTTCTAGCTGAAACACATATGCAAACATACAGACTGATTATAAAAGCAATGCAACAGAGCAAACAATGAGTTGTGTGGCGTTGTTTTGGGATTACCTGGAGATAGTATGTACCCTTAAACTGCGCATACAGCATGAGGAAACTGTAGTCAAGGTTCTGTTTGGTCCTCCATCTGTGACCAATAAAACAAATGGATCACATTAATAAACTATTTCCAGTTCCAGTCTTAGAAAATTCGCACAACAACACAAACGAATCCGAATCTCTAACCTGACTCGCTCCTTAGGGTCTCCAAAAGTTTCCTTCAGTTCACTGAAGTCTGGGTAAAAGTGAGGAGATGGAGATATCACCTCAATCAATCCAGAACTGACAGCATCTGGGAGACTACACGGAGGGAAATTGTGATACAGTTACTTGCAAAGTCGGCTTACAGAAAGATGAAACATTTCATATGAAACAGATGAGTTGTTAATGAAACACTCACTTGGTCTGGACACTCTGTACAACAGAATTCACAAAAGTTGCATTTGTCTAACAGAAGAAAGAAAAATGCATATCAGTGAAAAGAATAATAAAATAGTACCATTAGAAAGAAATTATCTGAATGCTGAATGCATGAAACTGATCAAATGTAACAGTAAAGACATTTACAATGTTACAAAATGGACAATGTTGTCCTTTTTAACTTTCTATTCAAAAAAAAAAAAAATCCAAAATATTAAACAGCACAACTGCTATCAACACAGCATAAAGTGATCATGCGACACTGGAGATCATGTGACAATGCTGCTAAAAATTCAACTTTGCTGCTAAAAATTTAGCTTTGCATCACAGGAATAATTGCATTTTAAAATATTTCAATATAGAAATGAGTTATTTCAAATTGTACAAATATTTTTATACCATGGACCAAATTTTTCGCCTCATCTAGGGAACCAATCACAGAACGGGTAGGGAGCAGCAAGAAGATGACGACGTCAATGCGACACAACACGTTTGTTTATCCCTAAATTGTCTCCGTTTATACTTATGGATCCAATATGGCACCGGCGCGAAGTTACCTTTCGATGCGTCTTAGATATTGTTCTAAGTAGTTTAGAACATAAAATAATTCTCTGACCCATTGTCTTCTTCCTTGTTTAATTTCTTTCGCTCTACATACGTCATCTGGTATAATTGAAACGAATGGCTATAAGCGACATAAAGGTACAATTGATAGACATTCGTAGCACCCAATAATCAGCTCTGGGCATTCGTAAACCACGCCTCAAATACGAGAAAATGAACTGTGGTTCATTATAAATATTGTGGTTCCCAGACCACGTCTCAATGTCAATGAGACGCGGTCTTACGTTAGCCAGGCTACCATTCCTCTTTTTCTTTGGCCAATAGCCATTCAGTTAGGTAAACCATGGTTTCCTAAGAGTAGTCAGGGGAAGGTGGTATTTTAGTTGGGGTATTCTCCTTATAGAGAGCAAGAGATTGGAGAGAAATTGGGAAACAGTGCAAGATTTGACCAATATTTTGATCAAATCTTTTCTGAAAGAGAATTGAAGAGTTCAGATGCAAATGCCATTTGAAATTTTCTTCTAAAATGACAATTTTTATCAAGCTTGTATATTTAAGTTCAGTGATTTCACTTAAATTACAATTAATAGGTAATCTTCATTGCCATTTAAGTGAAATTACTGAACTTATACATACAAGCTTGATAAAAATGATCATTTTAGAAGAAAATTTCAAATGGCACTTAGAGGTTTTTGCATCTGAACTCTTCAAATACTGTCAATTAAGAAATTTACTAGCATATAGATAGCCTCAAAGCTAATGGCCAAAGAACTATCTTTGGGGTCTTTTTCATTCATAGCTTTATTAAAGATCCATAGGCCTATTTAAAGTTTGTCAAAAAACATTCAAGAAAACAGCAAAACAACATAAAACCAAATGAAACAGAGGTTAAGAGGAATGAAATGATGCAATACCATAAAGTTGAATACAGCCTTACCAGAGCAATAAAACAGATAAAGCTAGGAGAGATATAAGAGAACAAAGAGCATATGTCAAGGGTTACCTCAGCAACAAAGACTACAATGACAATATCTTTCCTCTCTGCGGTTGAAAGGTCATATAGGAGAGATTGGAGTGTGTTCACAAGATAACTCTGTTTCTGCCTGTACACGGTGGGCACTCCTAACACCAGAGACACTGCAAAAACAGTTAAACACTGTGTGTCAGCTCATGTCAGCCTATGGTGAATGCATTACTGTGATAAAGCATTTATTGTGTGTATGTGTTTAAAGAATTAGAAACAATTTAACTGACAAAGAAAAAGAAACATACATGCACATGACTCTACTGTTCAAACTCGTTCATTAAAATGAACGAAATCTTCTTCCGAGTCAATTCGTTCATTTCGGTTCGATGAATGAATCAAATGACACAAAAAAACATTTGAGTTCGAACAGGAGAGTTACATCACAGAACAGAGCAAGGCGACCATTTGAGCTTATAAAACTTAAACTTTGTAATTTTTTTTCTTAACGAGCAATCGTGACGCTTGATAAGACCCTTATTCATCGTCTGAAATCGTTTAAAGCCCTTTGAACAGTTTGCACCGTTTGGTTCCCACTGAAGTGCATTATATCATTATAACATTATATAAATCCTGGAATGTTTTCATCAAAAACTTAATTTCTTTTCGACTGAAGAAAGAATGACATGGACATCTTGGATGACATGAGGGTGAGTAAATTATCAACAAAAGTTTTTTTTAAAAGTGAACTACTCCTTTAAGCCTTGTCTGTGAAACCGGGCATAATACATTGTTTAAATCTAATTCAATTGCAAATTCCAAGCACAGCAATTATACAATCACAAAAAGCTATAATGGAAGACAGACCTCCAGTGCGTTGTTGCCCCAGGTGAACGATGGGTTTCAGACCGTCCTTGTGCTCTTTCAGATGAGGCAAGTAGATGAGGGCATTAGGCTGCGAAGGAAACAAGTGCCGAATGACTCTCGTTTCTAAAACAGCTGAAAGACAGACCAAATAGTGAATAACCAAACATACACATATATTACAAAAGGAAAAGTGCTTGGACTCACCTGAGGAGTTTCTGATTGTGAGATTAGATAGTGCAATGCTGCGGTTTTGTAGGTGGCCCAGGACTTTAAGCAGCTCTTGTGATAAGACCGCCCGCGCTGTTCTGCCCGCAGTAACCTCTCATAGACCAAATGCAGCTCCGATGGCAAGTTCTCTGAAGAATAGAAAACCAATCATCTCTGGATGTGAATTAAAGGGATGTTGGACCCAAAACAAGTTAAGCTTTATCAACAGCATTTGTTGAATTCACAATGTTGAATTCACGGAAAATAATTAGTTCCTAAAAATATAGGGACATAAAGGACATTATAATAGAAATAAATGTGACCAAAAAATACCTGTGCATGTATATCATATTATAGAATTTATATCAAACATCATGTTTAATTTCTGCCTACAGACACACCAAGCAGCATGCTTCCTTTGGCTTTCTGCAGACAAAAACAAAAACAAGAACTATGCCATAAAACTTTAAAGTCTGTAGTTTAAGGAAGGCTGCAGTGTTGAATAACTTCTGCAACAGATGGTAGATATACTCTTCTCTGTTAATATGCCTTATTCACGGCAGCGCCATCTTTGATTTTTAATGAGAATGAAAGCGAGGCTGTGAGGGATAGACATGCATCTCTTCAATGGGCTGTACTGTTATTTAATGTGTTTTCGGATTGTTTTACTTATGAAACACTGGAAAAATATCTTTCTAAGAAATGTCAGTTGACAAAAAACTCCCGACAATGTAAGCTGTGGAAAGTTGTAAGTAATCTAGGAGCTTAATTCAGCTTTTTACAGCGGATGCCATAGGAAACATGGTAAGTCTATCCCTCACAGCCTCACTTTCATACCTGTCATGGCGCTGCTCTGAATAAGGTCTATGAGTATACGGCCGTTACCGAAAACAGGATTATAAAGTTATACAAATGGATATTTTTCTTACAAAAAAATAGAAGGCCATTATCAACCCTCTGGAGCCGTGTGGCTTACTTTTTTGGGCTTCAAAATCTTGGGTAGCCTACCATATAGGCTACTCTACCATTATAGACCATTTCACAAGATGTAAACAACACTGGTCCAGAAACACTTCCTGTTTCAGTTTGTAACTGTTTTCTTTATTTCACATGTAAAGAAAACATCTTAAAGATGTTTATTTAACTTTTTGATCCAGTTTTATATGTTCTGTTGGTTGTATTTTATCCCAGCTTTTATGTAGTGTTAAAAAACTGGAACAGGAAGTGCTTCTGGACCAGTGTTGTTTACATCTTGTAAAATTGTCTATAAAGCTAGGAAGAGCCAGGATATGTTTTATTATGTACTTCTTTTGGCTGAAAGAAGAAAGTCATATACACCAAGGATGACTTGAGCTTGAGTAGCCTAATTTATGGGATCATTTACATTTTTTGGTGAACCCCAGATAGCACAAGTATATTTGATGTGATGTTTACATCTGAAAGACGTATTTTAAAGGGATAGTTCACCCAAAAATGAAAATTCTTTCATAATTTACTCACCCTCATGTTGTTCCAAACCTCTATGTGGATATTTGTTCTGCTGAACACAAAGGAACATATTTGGAAGAATGTTTTAATCAAACAGATCAATCCCCATTGACTTCCATAGGAAAAAATACATACTATGGTAGTCAATGGGGATTGAGATCTGTTTAATTAAACATGTCTTCCTTTGTGTACAGCAGAACAAATTAACACATAGAGGTTTGGAACAACTTGAGGGTGAGTAAACGATGATAGAATTTTCATTTTTGGGTGAACTATCCCTTTAAGATGTTTGCTCATCTGCAATACATCTATAGGACGTCTCCTGTCAGATGTCAAATAGACGTTTAGATGTCTTTAAGATGTAATGATTTAGAATGCATGTTAAACTGACATCTTCTAAATGTCTATTTGACATCTGACAGGAAACGTCCAATAGACGTATTGCAGATGTAAACATCACATCAAATAGACTTGTGCTAGAAATGAAAAGCTACACACTCCATCAATTAGGGTTAAAATAACTGTCCCCAAACATGCTAGAAACATAGGCCTAGGCCTACTACTAATCACACCAATAATGATCCGGTCAAAGACTTCCAAAACAGCGACTTTCTTTGACCGGCCAGTGTTTATACCATAGACTGTAAAAAATAGGTTTATACACACACGCGCGCGATGTCACAATGCAATTTATTAACGTGTTAAACACATTATTTGTCTAATTGAGTGTTTAAATTCTTACTTTCAAAATCACCTTTTCCAAAATATTTTTCCATCTAAGGGCTGGACAAATACAAGAAGTTCCTGCAATGCAAGTATGTCTGGCGAACGGGAAAATGGCGTTTATTCCACCACGTCCATACTCGTCATCATTTGGCAACATATGTAGGCTATATGTTTAGTATAAAGCTATTTCAATTATGGTGTCTGGATATAGCTCTAAACCAGGGGTGATCATCTTCCCACACATGATTCAAACATAGGCTAAAGTAACATGTTATAGCTCATGGGTTCTTTAAAACGAGCAGGATTGGATCTCTCTATTAAAAAGCCCAATATTGCTCTCTCTTTTTTACCCTCACTCCATAAATAAATTTAAATATAAAATATCATAATATTAAATACATTTATATGCTATATTTCTGTTTACAACTTTCAAAGTTTACGTAGCTATATCTCAACTATAAGGTTTCCATCTCTCAAAAACTATCAATTACTGTCTCATTGGCATTGATTTTAATCAGACAATCAATTCAGAGAAATTGACAAGCGTATAGCAAAAAAAAAAAAGTGTTAAATTAATGATTAAATGACTGATAGCCTATCTAATCCGAATAATTTAGGAGCCATCCACACAGGCACATTACAAGATGATGACACTCACCTGACTTTGACGTGTGCCAGGAGGATAATGTCAACACACATAGTACAAAACCCGCGAGGAAGAAAAGTTTGCCATGCCAGGGCCTCATCTCATCCCAGAATTACAGGAACACTACTCGCACGCTCCTAGGAAGGCAAAATCCTCAAGATACCACCAAGAACAGGTTAGTTTTCGTTTCTTCCCCGTCTGGTTGAACTGGAATAATGTTTAGCATTTTAAAATGACTCCTACTTTGCCCAACCCGGGCCAGCTACATTCATTGTCGCAAAACGAGCTGCCAACTGATGATGTAGTATCGCACGAGGAAGTAAAAAAAAAAAAAAAAAAAAATCCGTTCACACCTTTAAACGTTGCACCTGTTCAGCTCATGAATATTCATCCAGTTGCAGCATATGAGGACGCTGCTGCTAGTAGTGCACTGTTAATTTTAACATATTTTGCTTAAATGCCTATATTTCTATCCGTATTCGATTTTGATATTGGAATATTACGTGTATCTGCTTGAATTTAAAGTAGCTAGTTTAGAAAGCCATTACATTTATTAAAACGATCCGTGTGTAAATGAATGTCAAGACCAAAGAGTTTTGTTACCATGCATAAATAGCCTATAGAGAAATATGGAAATTTTTACTTGTTAAAAATATTAATTTATAAATATTATTATAACTTGCCTAGCTACCAGAAATTATGATTTTTCCAGTCACAGTCAGACATGCCTCAGACAAGTTGGTTTACAAGTCTCTAAAAGCTGTTCTTCAGGGTGGTCTAACTGGACTTCCAATATGTAATCAGATCAGATCAGCTGTTTTGTATGGTTTGGACATTTATAGAAATGACCTGGAGAGTTCGGATTCCATGGAGGATTATATGGGGGGAAAGTGACACCTGGTGGTGTATGGTAGTAAGGGGTGGGAAAGTTACACTAAAATTGTCCTTAATTACTAGCAACTAATTACACCTTTAAGAGAGACATTAAATTACTATATTTAAAAATTATTTGATTACGAATTACTCTCTAAATCCAATCAACCTCGACCAGTTGAACAACAGCTACAGTGATTCTTTCAAATAAACAATATACACATGCATAAATTATTCTTGAACTGACCAGTGTGAAAGAATTAAATGTAGTATAAATGCAAGATGTAACTTATTAAAATACAGAAAAATTAAGAGTCCTTTACTTTTTCTATGGAAACGTAATGAAATGACAGTAATTGGGATATTTGCACCCATAATGGGTGTAACAACACTGTAAACCTGTTACTAGTTTTGATGTCTTTGAGGTGTAAATGTAGTTGCGCTCACAGCTTCAGGCATTTTTTGTATCCAAATGCCAGAAATAATCTAAGACCAGAAATAATTTAAGCAAAATTCATATCAACATTCTTCTTTATCATGAACAGGATGTTAGTTTCACCTGGAAAGCGTATTCTGTATTTTATACTTGCACAGAAGGTCTGTTTCTCTAACATGCCTGCCACATAGTACTTCTCTATTTTTTCTGAAGTGACGCAACAGGTTCTGTGAATTGGAATCAATTGAGTGCATAAAACTGTGGGCATGTCCTTGTCCGAAGGACCATGAGAAAGTAGGACAATCCCAAAAGATATAATCTTACCCACAGTCACATATAACACATATATCACACATGCATATATTATTATATATATATATAAATCACACACACACACACACTTTCTGATAAAGTTTTATGAGGTACAAATGTGACCCTTTTTTATTCTGGTTTATTAAAAATGCACACCAAGATGAATAAAAGACACATTTTTCTTTTAGTCATAGTGGTTCTTACATTTTTATTTATTTTGTGCAGCAAAAAAATAACCACATGTATTATTGATCTGATTTGTCCAAACTTGGCTTCCAGTCAGATGGGCTGTACTTTGACACAGAAGTCTGCGGTGAGAGAAGAAAGAAAAAAAAGCTACATTTAAATACATACAAAATGTCAATTTACAGTGTGCATTGTGTAAATGATTGCATATTCAATTCATTATGATGTATTTTTGATTAAGGAGTTAAATCATGACCTTGGCATGTTCTTGAAAAAATTGTGAGATTTACCTGTAACTTCTATATCATGAGTTAAAATTAAACTGAATGTTTTATACAGATTTAGATTTAGTGATATTGAATCTCACCTGACCAGGATCTAATTTCTCTACATCAGAACTAAAATCTGAGGCTTTCGATGAAAACTACAAGTGCTTGAAACCCAAACTGACCTGTTACACCATCATAGGAGTACTGGGCTTCTCTTTTGAATCCAAGACACTCAGCTTGCTTCCAGTACATGTCCATGTCAGACTCGGTTGGGTTGCTCTCTCTCTCTGCAAGGAGGGAAACATCACACACAATTTGTCATGAATTGCATTACTTTAACCTTATGTAATGTCTACATCTATATGGATTTTGCGACTTACTGAAAAAGTACAGCGATTTTATGGTCTCATTTTTGAATTGGCTGACGAAGCTCATGGTGAGACACTCTTGACAGGAAGGCAAGAATTTTCCCTCTGTTTGTGTGCCAGTCTCTGTGGATCAAACAACAGTAAACCATTCCTTAGTGTTCTGAACTTCAGTTTGGACTGAAATGAATACGCTTTTTGTTAACTTACCATTGATATAAAAAGTACTGTCTTTAAGAACTGCAGTGTTGATGGTGGTAAACTCACATTTTCCTTTCCTGAGGGGGAGAGTGATCTGATTCAGAATTCTGGTCATGATGAAATGTATTCAAAAACATGTTTAAAAACAGGACAATCTTACAGCATGTTCCCTTGACTGAGAGATAACGTGTTTGGAAGTGTAAGATTGCTTGGGCCGAACACCACCCATGAGCTGTTCACAGTCTTCAACATATCTGTAAAGAAGTGGTGATCGGCTATGCCTTCAAGGAAGATCCATTTCCCCATGATCTGTTTGGAAGAAAATAGAAGCTGTGAAATTTCAGTGTCTTAAGTGCTGTAGTGTTTGTTTACCTGCAAATACTCACAATTTTAGAGTCATCCTCCAAGTTTAGTGGCGTTATGAGCTCCTTACAGCCTGGCAGAGTAGCCTGGTTTAAACTAAACAGGCTGAGAAAAGCAGTCAAAACCACCAAAGACAACATTGTAGAACTTCAGAAAGTTACACTGCATCCCCTGGGGAACAAGTGCTTTAAATAGAACTGCTTATCACACATTATCATCTGGTTTTTCTGAAGTGACGCAACAGTTGTTTGTGATGCCATTGCCAAAAAACCCAAAATTATTAAAGTGGGAAAAACTTTGGACTTTAGGGACCAGGAAATTCCTGAGGTAATTTAATAAAATAATGCTCCTATTTCTCTCTTTTTTGCCATAGTTTTTGGGTACATAA
Source organism: Hybognathus amarus (assembly GCA_030378365.1). Taxonomy (NCBI): domain Eukaryota; kingdom Metazoa; phylum Chordata; class Actinopteri; order Cypriniformes; family Leuciscidae; genus Hybognathus; species Hybognathus amarus. The sequence continues at coordinate 532,993 of JAQIUQ010007432.1, read as the reverse complement.
AAAGAAGAATAAAGAAATGTAATATTTATAAAATATATTAAATAATATATTTTATAAATATTACATTTCTTTATTATTCTTTTTCAATATTGATAAAAGTAGAAAATGTTAAAACAAATGTACATATCAGTTTTTATAGATTTTATTATATAATTATTTGATCATCCATCCCACAGTAATAAATATTTTTTTTAAAGTACCTTGGTATTTACCAGTAGTATGACAAGCAAAGTCATTTTTCTTTGCACTTTATCTATAATTTATAAAACGGTTAGCTCGAATCCTTGATTCTGATTGGTCAAGAGCTGTGCTTTATTCACGATAAAACACGGCTTTGAGCTTTCATACATTTTACCATTGGAACGTTGTTGCTGTTCACGCTCATGGACTATTTTTTCCAGCGGAAGGTAGGCTTAGTGATTTTACTTCAAGAAAGTTGCACTAATATTGTTTTTTACTTTAATATTGTGTGGCAACCGTTTTATAAAAGCAATATACTCGTAGTCAAGTGCTGTATCGTGAATAATTAACGGCTGAAGGGTTGCAGACACCGCTTCGCGTTGTGCCTAACAACGCCCTTCATCCGTTACTTATTCACGATAACGTTACAGCACAGCCTCTCGTACCTTTTACCTATATTCTCATACTATTTTAATAAGGATAAATCATGAATATATCAGATTTCGGAACTCAATGGATGTTATCTGCATCTTCAAGATCAGTATGTATAATATCATTATGCTTTTAAACTCTAAAGCTTATGAAGAAGGCATATAGTATTGCGCTGATTTGCCTCCTAAGCTTTAGTGAACTGACAGACTCTAAACTGTAATTGATTAACATTGATTAATCAGGCATTTTGATGATTTTTGTTTGATAATATGAACAAGAATATGCTTCAGTAACCTAACTTGATAATTCTAAGGTGGTTTAGCAACTGAAACTAGAATTAACAGAGAAATAAGACCAGCGTTTCGGTTATGAACGCGAGTTGTTGTATGTACAACAACCATAGCCAACTATTTCCATATGTCTTCCTTTGGTCAGAGATTAAAAGTCAAGGAAAATATAAATCATTTTTGGGTATGATTGCAAACTTTAAAGTGGAAAAAAAAATTAAAGTGACAGTTAACAAATCACAGTGATCAGAAATAAAATGGGCAGAAGTAAAATAGGTCCAGTTTGAGTCACTGCACTGTTTAAACATGGGCAGTCCCAGCTATGAGGTTTATCTCTTGTTTTGTCTTTGTGCCTGATCTGATCGATTATTCTTTGCCCTTTCTGCTCACGAAGCTCCCGTTGACCATAGTGGGAGATCAAAGAGATGTCACCGGGGCTGTAAGAGGACGGCTGAGGGCAGTCCAACCAATCGGCGGCCAGAAGTCGGGGGTATCCTTCTTCAGGGGCTGAGCCAGGGTGAGCAAATTTCCAATAGGAGTTGCCTTTGAAAACGTAGGTCCAACCTGATTGATGTAGAGGATTAAAAAAGTCAGTAGTGTTGTGAATCACTGTTACACACACCTCCACATATAATGCTGTATTGTATAAATATTCTAAAAGCAACACACCCTTGAAGTCTCCAGCCGTTTCTCTCTCGTCATCATTCTCAGTGATGATTCCGTTCACGCCTCCTTCAGTAAGCTCTCTCCAGACTTTGCTTTCCTCTGAGCTTTCTCCTTTTTCTCCATCCTCTTTCAAAGACCCCCACACCACACCCTGATCAGGGTCCCAGTGCAATCCTTGCCACGTTCCCTCTGATTGAGCATCGCCAGAGTAGACAGAGGCTGAGGGAAACCATCTTGGAGTGACAGACCCTTAAACAGCCAAACCTGGGAACCTGCATTTGTGTTAAATAAAAGTGGCAGGGGTTTAGGAACCATCTAAAAAGTTTTCATTTTATGCGGATATCAGCCTGTTATAAAAGTTATATTTAAAAATAGACACTCGTGCAAATAGCCCATCTTGTAGGCAAACACTATTTACACTGGCTCCGCCCACAATTGTCTTTTTGAGGCAGAACAAATTACAAAAGAAACCCATCTTGTAACAAGAACAGTTGCATTGTGAGTAAGTATAGAGGATTTAGCTTTTGACAGAACCAAATCCGCTTTTTCTGCTGCCATTCTTCATCCTTTTCCCTTTTCAGTTCGGAAAAGGCGGATTTGGTTGTGTCAAAAGCTAAATCCTCTATACTTACCATGCCACTGTTCTTGTATTCAAAAGGCTTACTTGTCAGGGACAAGTAAGGGATAGGGACAAGTTAGGTCCCAAAAAGGAAGCATCCATTTATAATTATAATAAATATAATCATGTACACTGAATATGTATTTTGTTATTGCATACTATTTATAATGTACTAAACTATTTAAAGCTACACTGTGTAACTCTTTTAGTTTATTCTTAGCTAAAAACACTTAGATCTTTCAAAATATATGTGCTCATTAATGTATATTTTATTCGTTCAAGTAATAAAGTATTCTCGTGAGTGTATAATATGCCATTGAAAATACATACAGGTAAGGGGTTCTAATGTCGGTCGCCATGATGCCCCTCCATCTTGAAAGTACATTAGCCAAAAAGGGACATTTGCGTTTGAGTTAACACTCATGGATGAGGTTGAACTGGAAGCCATGTTAGTCTTGGACTACATTGGCCACCGTAGGAGTTAAAACGAAATCGGAATTAAGAGGAACAGAAACTAATATTCAGTGGATGGTCATATACCTTTTCACCGCTAGATGGAGTAAAAATCACACAGTGTAGCTTTAACTATTTAAAATGTAACACTATTTATACTTAAATACTGCTAATTACACTTAGTGTAAAAATTTATTTAATGCTATTTGCACTTAACCATATTATTCTTTGCACTGAGACCAACTAAAATACATTTTTATTCTTTAAATTAAATAAATGAACTCGCAAATGTATGGTTGAAATCAGCACAAAAATGAGGGTTTGTGGGAAACTGACCACTGATAAAGATGATAGCATGATCTGTGTGTCTCTCCAGAACTGCTCGCAATGGAGGCAGTGAAGAAGGAAGAGCAGACCAAAGTCTCTGTACAGGAACAGCCTTGACTGACACGAGACCACCTCTGCTCACTCTCCACATGTTCTGCCCTGCAAAATGTTTGAGGGTAAGAGAGATATTTAAAGGGGGGAATAAGAGTAAAAAAAATATCTGTATATAGTGACTCTGAATGAATGGATAAAGTCTGGTAGACCAATAACAAGATGAAAACACAAAGTGGAGGAAGAGTTTTTGTTTAATTTTTAATAATCCAAACTCAATGAATTAGCCCTAAATTATTTCATTCTACCTTTGAAGAAGAAAATCTCTCCTCGAATCTTGGCAACTGCATCAAAGCTGGTGTTACAGCGATCCACAGAACTTGATTGAGACAAAGTGAGACATTTCAAAATATTTTTCTCTTCATTAAAATACATTTGAACAAACTTACAAACATTTTTCCTAGAAACTTTTCCAAGATCTTTGAATATTCAAATATCATTGTCTTTAAAAACAGCATAAATCAGACAGCGTTGAGAACACATTTAGTTCTGTATGGGATGTATCTAGTTAAGGCAGGAATACAGCACAAAACTTTTGCCCAAATGCACCATGAATCACTTCTAAGAATTTTTTTTAAGTCTAGTATAGTGTATGGTGTAATTTAGTGTATTTCCTAGTTTTTTATTATTTTATAAAACATACTCCAATAATCACAAATTTAATTCAATTTAAAATCCTTTCATATTATATTTGTAGTAGCATTCCAGCATTAGGCACAATAAAGAATATGCATTAGTAAATAGGCTCAATTTTGATTTGATGTTCAATTCAAAAAGTTTTATTGATCCTCCCTTACCTGTCCAAATTACTGTGTGCATGTCTGTACATGTGTGTGAGTCTGTGTATTCCTCCATGTCGATGACGCAATTGAGCTTCCGTCACAAGAAGAGGCCTGTCAGTTGGATTATGGTCACCCCTCTTACCTGAATTCATAAACACACACACACACACACACACACACACACAGAATAGATTATTTGAGTCTCATGTACATGATGATATTCAGATTTCACATGAATCCGGTGAACCATGACTGCCGAACAGAGATTCCAATCGAGGTGTTTAATGACCATTACCATAAAGAGCTGTGATGTGTTGAAGGTCGTGATGTCCCAGGCTGAAATGGAGTGGGTCTCCCAGGGGCCCTTGGTAGTATGGACGCATTACAGATTGCCGTGCTGATGAATGGGTCAGTCCGAGCGCGTGACCAAGCTCATGAACCAGCACCGTGAACAGATCTGTGCCCTCAGTTGCTGTGTGTAAATATTAAGAGCGCAATGAGCTTTTCGGAAGAAGGGGCTTCTTCAGTAGCACCTCATTGCAGTACATGAGATCCAGGGGGCGGAGTTGGATCCAGATCTAAGGGGTGGAGATGGGTAGGATTAGGGGTGGGGTTCAGGGATCAGGGGTGGAAATGGGTAGGATTAGGGGTGGGGTTAGGGATCAGGGGGCAGAGATGGGTAGGATTAGGGATCAGGGGTGGAGATGGGTAGGATTAGGGATCAGGGGGTGGAGATGGGTAGGATTAGGGATCAGGGGTGGAGATGGGTAGGATTAGGGATCAGGGGTGGAGATGGGTAGGATTCAGGATCAGGGGTGGAGATGGGTAGGATTAGGGGTGAGGTTAGGGGTCAGGGGTGGATATGGGTAGGATTAGGGTGGGGTTAGGGATCAGGGGGCAGAGATGGGTAGGATTAGGGGTCAGGGGTGGAGATGGGTAGGATTAGGGATCAGGGGTGGAGATGGGTAGGATTAGGGATCAGGGTGGAGATGGGTAGGATTAGGGTGGGGTTAGGGGTCAGGGGTGGATATGGGTAGGATTAGAGGTGGGGTTAGGGATCAGGGGGGCAGAGATGGGTAGGATTAGGGGTGGGGTTAGGGGTCAGGGGGTGAATATGGGTAGGATTAGGGGTGGGGTTAGGGATCAGGGGGCGGAGATGGGTAGGATTAGGGATCAGGGGTGGATATGGGTAGGATTAGGGGTGGGGTTAGGGGTCAGGGGTGGAGATGGGTAGGATTAGGGGTGGGGTTAGGGATCAGGGGCAGAGATGGGTAGGATTAGGGGTGGGGTTAGGGATCAGGGGCGGAGATGGGTAGGATTAGGGATTAAGGCGGGGATGGGTAGGATTAGGGGTGGGGTTAGGGGTCAGGGGGTGGACATGGGTAGGATTAGGGGTGGGGTGGGGTTGGGGATTAGGGGCAGAGATGGGTGGGATCAGAGTTGGGGTTGTGGATTAGGGGGAAGAGGATAGAGTGAGGTTTAGGTATATGTAAGGTGGGGATAGGGTTACAGGTTAGGGTATGGATTTCATTTTCTGCAGTGAGGACCTTCTCGGCTTCTTATGCCCTGTCCCAAATGGCACACTTCATATGCACTTGAGTATTATTGTGGTCTTACAATGGCTGCCACGTGCGTGTGTCCATTAAGTCAATGAGACCACTGAAAACCGCCATTACCTCTGAAAGCCCATTCCTCCTCTGCATCCAGGTGAACTCCACCTGCCCTGTCTGAGTCTGATGGAAAGAAGGCATGGCCAACAGATCCACCTGCTCCATCAAAGGGATATCCATCTCCATGGGGACCATGCAAGAAATCTATTTGGAGATCTGCTCCCTCTGGTCCTCGCACCTATTCAAAATAGTTCAACATGCATTTACATGAACCCATAAAAACAGCAACATTGTTAAGGTCAGAAACAAAGTGCTGATTTTTAGTTTTAAAAAGTATAACCTCATGAAACTCAAGCATTGTTGGATTGGCCCAAATCTTGGAGGGCATAGTACACAAGGGAGCGAATCATTTCACGGGACAGTTTAGAAGATGCAGGGTAAGAGGCGCAACCTGAGAAATAAGAGAGTTGGACCATGAACAAACATTTTGTTTACACGTGTTTTTAATCTTTTTCTTCAGTCTTTACTTTATTGTGATACTGTAAACTAGTTAAGGTAGAAAAGCAAGAAGGAAAACACAACTGGTAAAATAATCAGTCTAACCTCCAGTTGATATTTCTTCTCGTCCAGGTAGAAACTGCTCTTTTCATCCTTTGATTTTCCATATCACCGTGTAATGCTGAAAGCTGGATGGTTTGTTCATCATCATCCGGAAGTGAACAACGGGGTGTCTGCATCAACTGAACAGTCGCTTCATCTGTGACAGAAAGGTGAGGGAATTAAGGAAGGCATTCAATACGACTGAGATTTCAAGAGTGGGGGAAAGTGTTGTTCCAACCTAAGACTCCTGTGTCATCCAAACCAGCAAACCTCTGCATTTCCTTCACTGCTTGAGTAACAGCTGTCCAGGCCTGTAACTGACCTGTAGAGGGATCAGGGGGTGGGAGGTATCCATACTTTGTGAGCCAATCCTGCCAAACAGAACAACATTTTTGAAAGAAAGTAATACTTTTATTCCGCAAGGATGCATTCAATTGATCAGTAAAGACTTTTACATTGTCACAATAGATTTTTATTTAAAATAATACTGAAAAAATTTATCCTGAAAAAAAAGATAATTTCCATAAAAAATCAGCAGAACTGTTCATTATTGATAATAATTGATAACTGTTTTTATTGTATTTTTTTGTACATAAATGCAATAAAAAAATACAATAATGACTGACCCCAAGCTAATTGCTAATTATGCATTGTTAATCATTTATGGGAATGTAACTAAATAATGTGGGAAAACTAATGGATCAGCCATAATAAAGGTACAGTAAAGATAAGGAAAATAAAGAAACAGGGTAATTTTCATGTTGACTGTTAATGGGGTGGTAAAGTAAAATTTCCAAAAGTTTTAAAAGTAAAACTTTTCTAAATTTAGTTAGTGTGTAATGTTGCTGTTTGAGCATAAACAACATCTGCAAAGTTACAACGCTTAAAGTTCAAAGCAAAGGAAGATATTTTCTTTTGAAGAAAATGACTACAACTAATGGCTGGAAGGGACTACGACATTCCTCCCAGGTTATTGACGTCACCAACCCTAAAATGTGCATAAACTCGCCCGGGAACACAGTCCATGTTGAGAAGAGGAAGAGTTGTTGTATAAGAGTAGTATAAGAGTTGTACATTTGTGAGTCAGCTCAACTAGCATCCATTTTTCACATGCAATTGAAAGGTCTATCTCACAACAGGGCATATACTTGTGATTTCTAGATTACCATGACAGCATATCCTAATTGTAGATAGTTAACTTCACATCAACAACTTAAATGCATCAACTAACCATTCAGAGACGTCCTGTTGTATTCTACTTGTCACTTCTTCTTAGTCTCCCCATCTTTGACTGACTCCATTTTAATATTAAAAGAAGAACAGTTTCTGTAATTTTAGTGTGTCTGCGTGAGGAAATCGCAGCTGCTAACACACACAAGCTCTTGAAACCCCGCCCTCTGCAGTGGTTCATTTGCATTTAAAGGGCCAGGAACAAAACGGTGCGTTTTGCAAACCCTCAAAAGGTGACAACTTTAACATGCTATATAAAAATGTCTGGGGGTATTTTGTGCTAAAACTTCACACACACAATCTGGGGCAGGGGCGTAGGAGCCATTATACATGGGGACATGTCCCCCCCACTATTTCCCGAATCCCAATGTAGGATTTTGTTTTGCATTGCCTGCCTATCTCTGCCAATTTTGGAGTCTGCAACTTTTAAATACGTAATTCAATTTCTAAAAACGGCCGGTATTCTTCAGCTGCTTATGTCTTCTGTCGACCATGATCGCGGCATCGCGCACCGCTCGCGCATGCGCATCTAGGTGACACGGATAAATGTACGCATCAATATGTTCCTGGGAGATCTGTAGTTGCACGGGATGTGGGAACGCGCAAAAGTTCCAGAAATGTACAAAAGTGCCCTGGCCTTGAATGACAAGGTAAGGAAAATAAGACTAAACCAAAATTAAATAACCAAGACTTGGTTTGTATTTTTCTCAGGAGAGGTTTTGAGCATTTTACTTCAGACACCGGATTATCAGCAAACTGCCAAGAGAACTGCTAGCTGGCTACTCAAAATAAACTAGCAATCTATTCAGTCAGCATATTTGTGTTTGATCTGTGTGAAAAACTTGAAATATAATTGCTAGACCTACTTTTAGCTACCATGCAACCTTTCCACAAGGGATAGATTGATTTTATTTTTTAGTATTTTATAGTTAATGGAAATCAAATCAACCATTTATTTGAGTTAATCAGTACATGACAGATTAACAGTAATGTAAATGCTAAATGCCCTAATACATGTTGATACTGCAACAATGCAAAGTATGCTCTTAACCTTACAGTTTTTCACATATCAAGTAAGCCTCAATTTCTCTATTTCTTTGCACAAACTCTCCAGAAAGTGTCATTTCATGGTTTATTTTTCAAAAAAATTCCCAGGGGGCATTCCACGGACCCCCTAGCATTTTATGTCCCCCCAGGTTCAGAATTGCTCCTACGCCCTGATCTGGGGACATCAAAGACTTATTTTACATCTTGTGAAAATGGCATTGGTAACACTTTACAATAAGGTTCATTTATTAAACATTAGTTCATGCATTAACTAACATGAACTAACCATTTGTTACTGTATTTGTTATTATTTGTTAACATTAGTTAATACAATCTAGCTGTTCATTGTTTGTTCATGTTAGTTCACAGTGCATTAACTAATGTTAACAAGATTTTAATAAAGTATTAGTAAATGTTGAAAATTGACATTACCAAAGATTAACAAATGCTGAAGAAGTATTGTTCATTCTTTGTTAATGTTAACTAATGTAGTAACTAATGAACCTTATTGTAAAGTGTTACCATGGCATTTTATGAATTGTGTATAAGTTCAGACACATTCTCACCACAAGTTTAATGCTCTCATCTTCTGTGGGTATGACAGTGGGTAAAGCGGTTCTTGCCAGACTGGTTGGCAGTACATCTTTATCAGCCGTTCCATAAACTTCCACTGTACGTCCACACATGTAGAAAACCACTGCTGTCCAAAACATCGCCATAATACCAATGTTACCCAATGTCAATCCTCCTCAGTAGAGTGATTGAGTTCGCCATCTTTGCTGATGGTGGCCTCTCTCTGTGTTGAGGAATTGTAGGATTAATGGCAGTACTGTAAATGTAGAGTTTGGAGATCATTTAGTAATGATTGTTCAAGATTGTGTTCTATTCTCAAAGGACAACAACGACTTCGATAAAAGAATGTAAATTAAAGCAAGTGTGCAATCTCATATAAGGGATTGCTTAACTTAGGATCTCTTTCAGTCCTAAAATAATTTATACACTGCTGACTGCTTTGGTTGTAAAGCTGCATTATTGAATTGCAGATGACAAGTATCAAAGAGTGAAGGATGAAAAGGCGGCAGAGGTTTTATGTGTTTCATTTTAAAAGAAAAGAGGATATGCGTAGTATAGCGCATGTGGGGCTTTAATTAAATTGGTAGGTGACATTTCATTAAAGAAATGAGACAGTGTGGGAGAGGACGGGTGTTAGAGTAGAGGAGGACGGGGGAACAGGGCATGGAAAGAAGAGTTATGGAATAATGGAATTAAAGGAAAACACTGCCAGTCTCAGGAGACAAGGACAGAGGACAGAGTAAGAAAGGGAGGGAGACTTACAGGAATCAAAGGACAGAGATACATTCACCGGCCACTTTATTAGGTACCCCATGCTAGTAACGGGTTTTGCAAGGTGCAATTTTGCCTTCAGAACTGCCTCAATTCTTCATGGCATAGATTCAACAAGGTGCTGGAAGCATTCCTCAGGGAGTTTGGTCCATATTGACATGATGGCATCACACAGTTGCCGCAGATTTGTCGGCTGCACATCCATGATGCGAATCTCCCGTTCCACCACATCCCAAAGATGCTCTATTGGATTGAGATCTGGTGACTGTGGAGGCCATTTGAGTACAGCAAACTCATTGTCATGTTCAAGAAACCAGTCTGAGATGATTCCAGCTTTATGACATGGCGCATTATCCTGCTGAAAGTAGCCATCAGAAGTTGGGTACATTGTGGTCATAAAGGGATGGACATGGTCAGCAACAATACTCAGGTAGGCTGTGGCGTTGCAACGATGCTCGATTGGTACCAAGGGGCCCAAAGAGTGCCAAGAAAATATTCCCCACACCATGACACCACCACCACCAGCCTGAACCGTTGATACAAGGCAGGATGGATCCATGCTTTCATGTTGTAGACGCCAAATTCTGACCCTACCATCCGAATGTCGCAGCAGAAATCGAGACTCATCAGACCAGGCAACGTTTTTCCAATCTTCTATTGTCCAATTTCGATGAGCTTGTGCAAATTGTAGCCTGTTTCCTGTTCTTAGCTGAAAGGAGTGGCACCCGGTGTGGTCTTCTGCTGCTGTAGCCCATCTGCCTCAAAGTTCGACGTACTGTGCGTTCAGAGATGCTCTTCTGCCCACCTTGGTTGTAACGGGTGGTTATTTGAGTCACTGTTGCCCTTCTATCAGCTTCGAACCAGTCTGGCCATTCTCCTCTGACCTCTGGCATCAACAAGGCATTTCCGCCCACAGAACTGCCGCTCACTGGATGTTTTTTCTTTTTCGGACCATTCTCTGTAAACCCTGAGAGATGGTTGTGCGTGAAAATCCCAGTAGATTAGCAGTTTCTGAAATACTCAGACCAGCCCTTCTGGCACCAACAATCATGCCACGTTCAAAGTCACTCAAATCACCTTTCTTCCCCATACTGATGCTCGGTTTGAACTGCAGGATATTGTCTTGACCATGTCTACATGCCTAAATGCACTGAGTTGCCGCCATGTGATTGGCTGCTTAGAAATTAAGTGTTAACGAGCAGTTGGACAGGTGTACCTAATAAAGTGGCCGGTGAGTGTACATATACATGTAAATGTGTAAAAACACAAGTGTCTGACTCGGTCAAAGAAAGACAAAACCTGCATAAATGCACTCAACACATACAATATATTGCACAATGCATCCGCATGTGTCATTTACGATCTGCAATTCAATCTCTCAACCTTGTCACAAAATCTCAGACAGTTTCAGATGTGTCACAGGTTTGTTGAGGACAGTGTAAAAAACTTTTAGGGTCATATTTTCATTTAATTTAACATGCATTTGTCATTTAATGTAGACTAAATGATAGAAAGAAACCTCAACCTTTGTGTACTTCAAGTTTAACCGTTTCAGACTGCTAATATATAAAAGCATATTCAAAGCTTATAGGCTAAAAAATATAAAAAATAAGTCTTGTGCCAATTTGATGTTGGTATGTCTATGTGTGTGGATTTAAAGCTTTAAGCTAAACATTTTCCGTAAACATGAGAAAAAATGAAAAAGTGTTACACTTGTACTTGCTCTACCACAATCTGTTTGAAAATCTGTTGACATAGGGATCAAGGTGTTGTAACAAATTCTCAGACAGAGATTTTAGCTTTATGTAATCCTTGAGTTATAGCAGCCACGATAAAGAAAAAAATATTTACCAGACATAACAATGAATCATTATAACTTTAATGTAATTTAAAAAGCTCAAAATATTCAGACGACGTCAAAGAAAAGTTACAATTGCAGTTGAAGTTAATGCAAGAAATGATCTCATTCAAAAGAAAGAATTGGGACATGCTTACCGTCCCAACAACTTCCTTCTCCCTTTGCACTCGAGTGCTCTGTCGTGCTTGCCCTTCTTCTCTGTTCCTGAACAGATGTGTTCCTCTCATCTCCTCACCCCCACCACCCTTTCTCTCCTTCTGCCTCTGCACTTGCACAATGGACTCCTAATACCCCACTCAGCGTTCCCACCCACCCCTGCTAAGTGCATCGGGCATTTGCTCACTCTCTCTCTCCGTGTTCGGAAGATACTAGTGTAAAAAAGCCTCTTTATATCCAGTGAGGAGATTTAGAGACATGCTTAGTTGCACATGTTTGTCCACTGTTTGCCAAATTTCCTATACTTTATATTTATAAAGTCTCATAGATTCTATCACATGCCATTAAATAATGGAAATAATGAACACAGCATGACCATTTACATATGGATCCTTTTATGTGAGATCTGAGTCAACTGCCGGATTAGGGTTACACTTTATCTTTGGGCTTGTGTGTGTAGTTGTGGATATGTCTGGATTAAATCCTCTTAACGGAAGGATTAAAAAAATTAAAAACTAAGATTTGAACAGATCTAGCTGAATGCATTGTTGCTGTTCGGCTCTACTCTACAACATTACAGAGTGAGATCATGCACAACTTCTTAAATTTCTGCATTTAATTTGTCGGTGCACATACAATGAATAAAATCCAGTAAAAATATCAAATCAAATAAAACTGGTATTTCAGTGCAGGGGTTAACCTTAGATTGTGTATCATGGCAGAAAGCAAGAGCAAAAGCACATTTCCAGATGGGCTATCTGTCTTTTTCGCTGGATAATACTGTGCGAGTCCCAGGGGAATATCCGGATTGGAAAAGCATACTTACATGGGCGAATGTTTATAGTGTAACTTGACCTCCTGATCTGTTAAACTTAGAGTATAACCTGTCAAAAGGGCCAGAAACCTTATTACCTCAGTGCTCGATCTAATATAGATATTACAGCTTTTAATAGCTTTAAAATGGCACGTGCTATACTGGTAACTTTAGCTATTTTACAAACAACCTTTCAGAGAGCAAGTGGAATAAGCAAAGGGTGCATTAATGCCTTGTTGTCCTGATGATTTTGACCCACAGGTCAAAGTGCGCGGGCCAGACGGGCAGATGTGTTCGTATTTTTAGAAAGATGCAGAAGGCAGGAAGTTTATGTGTGAATGGATGTGTGTGTTCAAAGAGAGTGATCAAGAGCCACAAATGGCCAAGTGAACTTCCTTGTCTCCAAGACAACTGGGATGCCTTTAGAGGAACTCCGCAATACAGATCTTCATTGTGTATCCAGGACACAGGCCTCAACATTGCTTTCACAATGGGCGGCACTGGAAATGTTTAACTATATACAGTGAATATAGTCACCTCTGATTAATACCATATCATGCATGCAGACTCCCATGAGTCAGTCAGCTCCTGTTTAGGCAAAAGTATTGTGCTTATCAAAAACATTAAAAAACATATTACAAACTTTTGAACAAAGTATTTATGCACAGTAAAAACAGTAGGAAATTATGAAATATTATATTGTTGCAATTGAAAATAACTACTTTCTATTGCTTTCTATGCTTTCTATGTTTTATATTTATATATATATATATATATATATATATATATATATATATATATATATATATATATATATATATATATATATATATATATTTATTTATTTATTTATTTATTTATTTATTTATTTATTTATTATTTTTTATTTTAAATTTACTTTTTATATATTAAGTATATATATATATATATATATATATATATATATATATATATACTGTAATATATATATATATCATTGTAATATGCTGATTTGGCTCAATTATTATTGGTGCTCAATTTTTTAATAATGGTTCTTATTACTATCAATGTTGAAAACAGCTTTTGCTGCTTATTTTTGTGGAAATCATGATAGTTTTTTTTCAAAGATTTATGCATTTCAATTAATATTCAAAATTCTTAATGTATAATGTAAATAATAAAATGATTCAATTTGACGGAATTTTACTGCATAAAAAAACTTAAAAAAAACTTTAATTTATGAATACAAATCACATAAATGAAATAGTCCATTCCCTTGTTCTAATTGAGATTTATACAAAATATTTTATTAAGCTCTAGTTCTTTTTTGCTCATTTAAAAATCTTGATTCATTACACGAATATGTATTCAATTAAATTTGATTGAATTTACTGAAATGTGTAAATCTTGAAAAATGCTCTTTTCTTCAAGTGTAAGAACAGTATTTATTTGAAATATATTTCTATAACATTATAACATAACTTTAGAAATGTCTTTCTTTCTTTCTTTTACCCCTAACTTTTGAATCTTAGTCTATCACGGTTTCCACAAAAATATTTAGCAGCAAAACGTTTTCAACCATAAATGGACATAAACATAATAAATATTTGGATGATATGTTTCTCGAGATTCAAATCAACCTATTAGAATAAAAGAGGTTATGTGACTCTGAAGATGGAGTAAATGGCTGCTTAAAATTTAGCTTTGCCATTACAGTAATAAATCACATATCATAATATTTTAAATAGAAACCATTATTTAAAATGTTGCGTTTATTTAAAAATACGCGACTTTGACAACAGTCTAAATTGTATAAGAGTAGACAACAACACGAAAAATAAAAAAGTGGAGATGCCGGGGATTGAACCCGGGCCTCATACATGCAAAGCATGCGCTCTACCACTGAGCTACATCCCCGCCTCTCTCAGACGGAAGATTAAAGCTATCTGTCCTTCAGATCAAACTACATTATAGATAACACTACATTTTATGAAGTTGGAATTTCATATTGAATGTGATAAACGGGTATGTTTGGTGGTGGCTACAACGCAACTAAAAGCATAACGATACAGACAAGTAGGCTACTTATAAATAAATCAGTCCGGTCCGTAAATCCGCTAACCCAAACACACTTCCGCATAACCGAGACTTGCGGAAGTTCCCCCTTCATCAAATCCTGCAATAGTGAAACCAAAACATGTATGTGACACTAGTGTTGACATTTCCCTGCGTGACTTTTTTGTTGTTTTTTGTGTGGAGATTTGTTTGACAGCAGAAACTGTCAACTCTTCGTGCTCTATTCATGCTTTCTCCTGGACCCACTATTTTTGTTGTTCAAGACATCTGTCGACATAAACATGACTGATGGGACAGGGTGAGGCACAATTATGGAGGATATTATTTGTGTCAGTTCGGGCAGCGACACCGACTCTGATTTAGAGGTTATAAGAAGTTACAACGAAGACAAAGAAGATATAGTTCCGTTCATTCGTTCAACAGAATGGCTCCCAGTCACACCTGTAAGTTTTCTATTTGCAGTTTTTCAGAGTCTCAATGTCTTGCTTGATTTTGCCCGTTTGGGTTTTTATAGATTTCTACGCAGAACAGTATCTTTAATGTGGATTACACATGCAAATAGGAGATGAGATTTCTTTAGGGTGTGCGTGAACTCACACTTGTTTCCAACCGCACGTGTTTTTCATTTTCTACACATAGCGCCCGGGGCCGCGGACACAGCTACTTTAGTACGCGCGCAAATGACGTCACTGAGTATTTAAGAGATTTTGATCGGCTTTCAGAACACAACAACTTTCAAGTGCAAAATAAAATAAAATTATCATTTATATTATGTATGTAATATTACATATTTTTGTTTTATTCATTGTATTTTTAAAATGTATTTTCATTATTTCAACTGCAAGGCTTTTCTGTAAGTGATTGATTGGTCAAACGTTGCTCAATTGAGAGCTCACTGGGAAATCGTATGATAGCTGTGCAGATCTTAATCTTTCGCTCTACTTACCTGCAAGTAAGCTTATAGATTTAAACTTGAATAAATAGCATGTATTTATTTGTAGCAGTATAATTATACTAAGTTGGATAAGTTGGATGAAGGCCATTTCCAACAAGGACGATAACTACAACGATAAAGAACGGCACAGATAAACATATTTTAACAACGATGTTCCCCAGCTAGTAATGGATAAATACATAGACAGTGAACATATTAGCACATTTCTTTCTTTAAGACTGTTCAGAACTGTTTTAAGTCAGTTACATAAAAACGTAGATTAGTCTAAGTATCGTAAGCCTAATTCCCCCTTAGGTTACCGCTAGTTGGTCATACTAGTAGGGATACTAGTACTTACTAGTACTTAAAGCAACCAAGTGACTTTTCCTCTGCGGTCGCCCTACAGGTTGGAAGCAGAATTGTCCATTAGCCTACATGTTGTATAGGCCTATCACTTAGCGTACCGCATCCTACTGTCGCACGCACATGCTCTCTGTTTATCCAGCACCGGCTTTGGAATCAACAAAGGCCACAGACAAGGTAGAGAATGATGATTTTATGAAAGTGTAGTTGTAGCTCTACTGTCAGAGTACGCTCCAGCTATCCGCAATTGTAACGTTTGATGTAAAGCAAGTCAAATTTGTAGTTTTCTTGTAGGTCTCATTCGCACTACTCAAACGCGACCCGAATAACATGGATTTAACAGATAAAGGACAGCAAAGCGTTGGTATAAGTGCATTTCACCTTGTCACGAACTCGATGAACCACTGAAACGATTTTGAAAACATTATTTTAAGGTAAAAGGTAACGCTTCCTTTTACAGTACAGTACTTACAGTGTACTTACAGTGTACTTACCTAGATAATACTGGCTAGTATAAGGTAAGTACATGGAACAGGGGTAGGTTTAGGGGTAAGTTCAGGGTTAGTACTAGTTATTACCCAGTAATTGTAGAGTACATAGTATTTGCATGGGTAACTGGACTGTAAAAGGAAGCGTTAGCGGTAAAAATTACTTAGTGTTGCTTTAAGACAAAATGGCATAATGTTTATGAAACTGCCCCCTGTTATAGTTGCCAATAATGGTGGTAAGCCATTGAAAAGTCCAATAACCACTATATTTCTCCTAATTTCTCCTATTTCTTTATTGTTTGTTTGTCTCAGGTCCTCATTGATATCACAGAAGTTAAGGAGTTATTTGATAACACGTTAGAGCGAAAGATGCCCTAGAAGAGATACTTGCTCCTCCTCAGAGGTTATTGATTTAAGTGAAGATGATCCTCCTGATGATGGTGACGTCCAGCTTCAGAATCCATCATGCACTCTGCCATCAGCAGAAAGCAAAGACGAGAAAGTGCATGTAACAATGCCATCTTTTGGAAAACCTCTAGAATCACAATCTCGAACAAGTGTTGGAAAAGATGTAGTTAATTCAGGGTGTTTTGTAGGGAACAGTGTGCAGTCTGTTCGTCTCTAAGTCACTCGCTCAGGGGAACGCTCTTACAGACGTGCTCCAAAGAACAGAAAATCATTTGCTTGTGGACACAAATTGTGATTCAAGTTTGTCGTATGAGCAGTTGAGCTGGGACAAGTGTTTGGAACATTGCAGCTCCAATAATACAAGTAAAAACTCTTTCAAAAATGGATCTGAAGTATTAAAGAACTCTATTGCAGATATATCGCTGAACACTAAAGACACACAGCTTAGTACACCAGCTGTCTACAGCATAGACACAGACCAAGAAAACAAAGAAAATTTTGACTCATCACAGAAATGGGAAGGCAGTGTTCACTCTTCTTACAGTCTTGACAGTCCATATTACTGTCCTAGTGAGGTAGATGCGTGTTTGTTTTCTGACTCATCCATTAAATCTGAAGATAAGGATCAGGCATTTACAACACACAACTTTCAACTGTCACCTCAAACCTTTGAGCTTCCTTCTGATACTTATACTGCATCAGTGTCCAATGCACTTTCTTTGAATGATAACTGTGAAACGATAGAATATCTGCAAAAATGAGGTCGTGCATGCTCTGGTTCGGCCAGAACCTTCTTCCCCCTCCATACCTACCTCATCTAGGGCCTCGTCCCACTGGAGCCTAGACCTCAGATCCATCCATAGTAAACCCTGCAGTCCCACTTCCACAGAGATTCTTGCAAGCGACACAGCGGCACATTCCCCTGATCTGTCTACGCTGAGCTCACCAAGTAGCACCTTCAGCCTCCTCTTCTCACAGCTCTCTCCGCCAACCTTTCCAGAGAGAGCAGAGCTAAGGAGAAATGATTTAGATGCACTATCCCCACAAAGCACTTCCATCAGGCTTTGGGAGACAAGCAGCAATGACGACAATGAAAATGTGCCGGATAATGTGGTTTCAGGTCTCTCTGAAAACAACTCACAAGATGGACAACATATTTGTCTGAATCAGTACAGAAAATTAAGTCAGTGCATGGGTGGAATGGTTCCACAGATGGTAAGATGTTTTGATGTGCACATTTTTTTAAAATAGGTACATTCAATAGACAAAATAATGATATTGTTGTCTCCTTATTTTTATTCTGTCTTAATCTTAAATCACATTTAAGGCCTGTCAAGATTCTTTATTAATCACAATTATTTGAGAAAATACAATAATTGTGCAGTTTAAACTTGTCAAATTTTGCCAAAGACTGTATAAAACACAAAAGAATTCCTTCATATTCAATTAATTTATTTGTAATTTCATATGAAATGAGGTTTTGTGGGTTTAATCAGACTGCATTATATTATATTAAATTAATCATAGTAAATAAATATCATCACAACATTAAAGTAAAATCATAAGGTCCTATTTTATTATAATAATATAATAATATATGATTCCAAGTAAAAGATTTTATTTTTATTAATAGTCAGGCCTAGCCATGTTAGCTCATTTGAACACAAATCATACAGTAAACTCTTTTTACTTTTGCTCTTAAGGTACGATCACATGCAATCGTCAGAAGTGTTGCAATGTATGAAGCACTTTAAGAGGATACTCCACTTTTTTTTGTAAATTGGCTCATTTTACAACTCCCAGAGTTAAACAGTTGAGTTTTGCCGTTTTCGAATCCATTCAGCCAATTTTCTGCGGTAAAACCCAACTGTTTTAACTCTGAGGGAGTTGTAAAATTAGCCTATTTCCTAAGTGAGAGTATCCCTTTAAATAATTTTCAAACCAAGCGGCTTTCTTTTGGTGTATGTGAAATCTGCGCAGGAAGTAATGGTAATGGTAATTTTCATTCAAAAATGTATAAGACTATATTTTACATTATATTACCCTGGCATTTCATTTCAGAAAACTAGTTAACGCTGTTGTGTAAGTGTTTCTAATACAATGACAGGGATTGACGGCAGATTTTACAGGAACGATAAATGTGACCGCAACCAGACATGCTTGTCTGCCAAAGCGTTTGTGACAATCAGTATTTGTACAGTATTCCTAGTGAAATACATTTCAGTCAGTCACTTTTCGTTTCTAACAGCATGACAATGAGGAGGAAAGTGAACACTATGGTCCCGCTGAGCCGCTGTGTCGACAGAGCCTTAGTTTGGTTAACAGCACTATTGAGGAGAATTACCCAGAGGGCACTCTTCAGCTGCTCTCTGACTTCATTCAGCCTCGGTTTTACCCACCGGTGGATATTACGAAACATCTGCTCAGGGAGATTTTCTTGGACCCACAGAGCACTGATGTCCTAGTCGTAGAGGCCTATAATCTATTGATGAAGACTCAGAGGTGAGTGGGATCACATCTGCAACTACTTTGATTTTTTCCCCTGCATTTATAATGGTTATGTGAAACTATTTTAACGGAACATTTTCATGAGTAAGTCAGAGATGTACCCTGGTAGGTAGTGTATGCGCATCATCCTGTTCTCGGGTGTTAAACGTACTATTCATGTTTATTAAATCATTTCAGTTTGTTTTGCATGTTCAGATACCATCCTGTGGATGCTTCTACAGTCCCATGGGATTGGGAACTGATGAAGATGGCTATGAAGAATCAGGTACTTTTTAGCACATTTTAAATACTTATTTTTATAAGTAATGCTCGAATTTTCTTAAATGTTCCACTCTCTTAATTCTTCCTTTTTTAAGGAGGACACTAGGAGGTTGCGGACGATGGTCCGGTGCATGTTCCTGCAATATGTGTTGCAGGTTTTAGAAGATGACTTTAATTTTAAACTCAAGACTCAATGTCTTCAACACTCTGTTGCAAAGAAGATGCTTTCATGTGGTCCTGAAACGTTTGGACAAGTCAGGTGAGTTTAAAGGCATAGTTTGGCCAAAAATGATTTTTAAACCATGCATTACTTACCCTCAAGCCGTTCGAGATGCATATGTCAATCTTGTTTCAGACGAACACATTTTCAGTTATTTTAGAAAATGTCTTAGACCCTTCAGTGGATATAATGTAAAGAAATGGGGTCCAGCTCTTCAAGTGCCAAAAATGTGCATGAATCCTTCACAAAAGTAATGCATCCGGCTCCAGGGTGATAAACAAAGGCCTTCTGAGGGTAATTTGTGCGGTATTGTTGTAAAAATATACATATTTAAAACTTTATAAATGAAAATATCTGACTTCCGGCAAAATAAAATAACTGAAAATGTGTTCGTCTGAAACAAGATTGACATATGCAACTCGAACGGCTTGAGGGTGAGTAATGCATGGTTTAAAAATATTTTTGGCCAAACTATCCCTTTAAGACCCAATTTTTGCAATCGGCTTTACTTATAAACTTTACTTTATCATATTATGTGTGCAATTATGTGATTCTTGTTCTTAGGGATCTAATAAATTGGATGATTAATGCTGCTAAGGAGTCGGTGAACGACTCAAAAGATGTGGAAGATCCAAAGAAAGAGGACAATTGTCTTAAGTATATGAAGTGCTCATTTTGTTATCAGTATACACTAATGTCTTAAGATTTTTTTAATGAAATTCATATTTTTATTCAGCAGGTATGCATTAAATTGATCAAACATGATAATAAATATGTTAAAAATGTTAAAAGTTAATTGATTTTTTTTATCTTGAACTTTATATTAATCAAATAAGCCTGAATAAAAATGTATCATTAACAAACATATGATGCAGAACAACTGGTTTCAACATGGATAATAATAAGAAATGTTTCCTGAGTAGAAAATCAGCAGGTTTATTTCAGGTTTAAATAAATTACAATTAAAAATACAATTAAAAAAACAAACAGTTATTTTGAATTGATAACAGAAAACCATACAGACCCCAAACTTTGAACAGTAGGATAAAATTACTAAGCCCTAAAAGGAAGTGGCGGTGGAAAACAAATTAGGATGGGAGAAAACTTTGCAAAGTTTCTCGGAGAAAGCGCAAAAGATAAAAAAAAACTAAAATCCACCACCACCACTTCCCAATAGTGGCTCTGTATAAAATAACACATTCGGAAATATATTTGCCATACAACAACAGTCTCCGAAAACAGTTTGGATTGTACTTTACTTTCCTTCGTTTCTTTGCAAAAGAGAAACTTTTACTTTTTTTGTTTCAGGATTGTATTATCTCTTCAGAGGATGTTAACATTGGCCCTAGAGGTGGACAAGGACCCCACCTACAATTCAGACAAACTTCAGAAGAGCTCTTCAGTTGTCTTAACAGAATGTGCTCTTACAGGAAGATAAGGTGAATCAATATCAAAACAATAATCAATATAATTTGCACAGAGCTTTATTGAATGTTGAGTTTTGCTGCCCTTTGTATTGTTTTAGACTCTTATTGTTGAGTACCCTGGAGAGCAAGCTGCTTAGATGCAAGTTGTTGAAGCTGCTGCTGGATGAGGCTTGTTCTCAGAAGACACGCTTGCCCATGTCTCTAAGCTTGCTGCTACACTACCTTAAGAGTTCCACACTGACTTCAGAACCCTCAGTAAAAGATCATTACAGTGTTTTATTCCAGATTAACATTTTGCATTGTTATTCTGCATAACAGCTGTACTGATATGATCTCCCTGCATGGTGTGACAGGATGGAGCAGAGAAATGGAGAAAATGGGATGAACTTCTTCAGCTTCTGTGGATGTTGATGCTCAGCTATGAAGAAGTGGTGACAGGTGACAAACTAGTGCTATCACAGCTCTTTTAAAGCTGCAGTCTGGCGTTTTCCTCTTTGTCGCCATCTCTGTTTTGAAATCTGCAATTGCAGTAATTCGTGGAATTTTCAACTTTATGTGGGTTGTACTTCAACACCCTCGACACGGCACAGCGTGGATGAACACAATGTTTGAGGAGAGTGCAGAGACTGTCAGTCACCATGCCGGTGTGGATACTTTCATTAAGAATCACAGATTATTCTTTTTGGAAGTATGACCAACATAATAATTTGCATCGGAGAATTCATCTGACCTAGTAAGAAATATCCACTTTTGTTCAGGTTATGACATTGCAGTAAATCAGCGCAGATTAAATTTAACAATCGCTTATAAGTCATATAATCAATCATATCATGCTAAACCATGCAAATTTTACTTTATTCTCAAATTGTTAATGTTAACAATGTCAGCATTGCGTGACATGTAATGTCTTTCTGATGTGTATCCATGGCTGTGTCTGAAATCTCCCACTACTCACTATATAGTGGACTATATAGTGAGCTCGCCATTTTGTAGTGCTGTCCAAATGTATAGTGATGATTATTATACCCTAAATAGTCCACTCATTGTAACCCAGAATGCATTTTGAAAAGTATTGTACAACCAATGCAAGCCCTACATACCATCATCCATTGCGCTGATCGTAAAAAAGATGGACGGGCGACAGCAATGACGTTATCAACGACGCCGAAAGATGATCGAGTAGTGTCCGAAAATGGTGTTTCTATTATGCTGGTGAGCTCACTATATAGTGCTCTACTCCCTACCCCCTACATAGAGGGTAGGGAGTAGTGGTTTGAGTGGAGATTTCAGACACAGCCCTTGTTTTCGCATATGGGTCCGGTTGCAGTCTCTTTTTTCTGTAGTCACTCCGAAGTCCGAATAAAGACTTTTGCATTTTACAGCGGGTGAATCTGTTGTCACTGGTGATTGTTGTTTGAACCTTTCTGGTTCTGCCATCAAATTGATAAGTTTAATTATATCAAGTGCTTTGAGAAAAGCCTATAAATCTCCACCTTCAACATCCTCACACACAATATAGCCTACTAGCCGAGACTCTTATTATGTGTGCAGATGTGACGTCGTCAGTGACACAAAGACATGCTTGAATCTCCGCGGAAATCCACCAGTATCATTGGAATTAAAAACGTTATTACAAGCTTACCGCTTTAGAATCGAAGCTATGGCAAGCAGAGAGTTTTGAACACTGGCTGGTTATGTATTTTCTTAAATATGTATTTAAAAAAAAAGCTACGGACTGCAGCTAACAAAGAGAATTAAACATTTGCAAGAAATTTCAAGTGATAAAACAAGGTGATCATAATGATTCACAATTTTGTCTTTACCATTCTCTCAATCTTTGTTCCCCAGGTCACCTACACTCTCCCATCACAAAGCGCTTTAATAGGATGCATGCTCCGGTTTGGACACGGGATGATCAGGTGGATAGCTCAGCAGTGCAAGAGGCAGCAGACGCCTTCCTGTCGCGAGCAGCGGATGACATCGGCCACGCTCTCCCCATGGGAATGCAGGAATTACTATGCCAACTACAAGAACACATTACTGACATATCCAGTGTTACTTACTTCAAGTCATTAAAACTTTTAATAACTTTGTTTGACAGTTTTTTTAAAATAAATTATTATTTTTTTTAAACAATTTGAGTGTTTGTTCATTACACATACCAGCAAAGAGCAAATAATAATAATAGATATAGCCACAACCACAAGTGCAAATTATTGGGGTGATATAAGGGTGTGTTTCAAAAAAGTCTTAGCAGTCTGATAACAATTTTAGGCAAAATGGATAAAATGCTATAAGTAGAAATTTGGATTAATTCCTTGTGCTCGAAGCCCTAGTAATGCTGTCCTCATGGAAATGCACAATTTACTAAATCAACAACAGAATAGTAAATCTTATTACTTAAAGTCATTAAACCTTTAATAAAAACTTTACTTTTTTATTTTAATACAATTTGTTTCACTACGCATACCAAACAAGAATAAATAATATATTGCTATTATTATTACAAGTTTCAATAGCAGGCATAAAATAACAACTTTATTTGGTTTTGTGTGCGAAAAGGAATAGCAAAAGTAAGTTTATTTGTATAGCACAGTTCCATCAAGTTGACCAAAGTGCTTTACAATGTAAAACAACACAGAAAGAGAAAAAGATCTAGTTTTTCCAAATTCGCTACCCAGATCATAATTCTCTCACGTGTTACAGTAAGTAAATGTTTTTGTGAATTATTCTTTTAAAGTCAAAATAATTGTTCAAAGCTGTGCCACAGAAATGTCCTGCACATTCCCTATAAATGATCTCCTTCATGAAAATGTTTTATATATTCAGAAATGTGACTGTCTCAAATCAAATGCAATTGAGCTGCATACCTAGACAGCATGTGTGAGCATCACAGGTGTGTTCTCAGGTAGGCAGCTCATTAGGGTTGAGAGTCTTGAGCATGATATGGACCATTATGGACACATGGACCCTTGTTTTGGAGAGCAGCACAACAGCTGCACAAAATCCTCCGCCATGATGCTGCGCTGCTTCCCGTAGCTGCACAGCCGACACGAACGAATGAATTAAAGCTTCAGTGAGACAAACAACTGACTTCAGGAGTTGGTATGCTATTGGAGGTAAGTCTGAAAGATAATTTGCGAAGATTTGCTGCTCCGAATCCCGGTTTGGGCTTGTTTCCAAGTTAGCTAACGTTAGCTATATAGCTAACGTTACAGTAGTTAGCTACTCTTTGTTCATATAAAGGGAATGTCATTTGATAAAAGTGTCATTATTTTAAAACAAATGTGCACAGTATTTCTTAAATGTCAGTTTATTTAACGTTAACACATGTTAGAGAAATATAAATGTGTTGAACCAAGTATCCTGTGGCTAATGCTGATAGCAAACCAGGTTACCTGTGGAAAAATGTTTGTTTTTAAACTGAGGCATTGGATGTTTATTGTTGTAAACGCGTGTGATTAACATACTGTTTCTTGTTGTGTCACTTTGTGGAGGGTGAGTTTTATAATAATTGACAAGTTTAATTGGGTTAATAATATAGCATCGAGCTAGTTGTTTGTTAGCTTGCGTTCTTTGCTGTATTTCTTCTTTGACATGCACGAAATTGTCTTAATTATGACGATTAAATGTTATTAGACATGTTGCTAGTCTAATTGGTGTTGTAGCGTGTGTAAACTGGTGTGTTATGCTCTTATAAGGAGCTAGTTGACAAGTTGCGTTTGTTTGGACAGTTAGCTATGTCATTTAGCTGCCTGTTTATTTAGTATTTTTTGTTTACCGGTACCTAAACAAAGGTAAGAAGAAAATGTGTGTAAAACAATGGACTGTGAGCTGTCTAATTTCTTACGCTGCTGTCATATGATGCAGTCTTTATTAATTTAATAATTCAGATAAGACCAAACATTTTGTTTGTCTCAAAACTTTACGATCTGCCAAAGTAGTTATCTAATCTAATTTCATATAGCCTTAAGTCTAATTATATTTACAGACAAGTTGTGTGCATATATTAAAAACAGGCTTTAAGATGGCATATTTATTTCTTGTTATATAAATCTGATTGTGTATTTGTCCCACACAGTGCTCTAGGGATGCCCAAAGAGAAATATGACCCGCTTGATTCCAGGCGGATGTACACTATCATGTCCTGTGAGGAGGCAAACAGTGGGAAAAAATCCATTTGGGATGGACTTGAAATAACTGGTAAGTGTCTTGAATTAAATCCTCTGATTGATTATTTACAGACACGTTCCTGACCTCCCTGACCAAAATTCTGTTAAAGGGTGTGTGTGTTCACCCAAAAATGAAAATTATGTCATTAAAGACTCACCCTTGTGTCGTACCTCCATTCATCTTCGAAACGCAGTTTAAGATATTTTAGTTTGAGTGTTTTCAGTCCCTCAAATCATCTTTAAATGTCTTTAATTGCTCATTGTTGCAGTTGGTCTGACACTCCCGGTCATGCATTATTGTCTTCTTGCGCTTGGCACTGATAATTGCTGCTTGCAGCTATATTATTTATATCTGTTTCTGTCTCAGGTAATGTTCGGAGTCTCAGCTCGGGCCTTTGGTCACTCACACACCTCACTGCTTTGCACCTCGGTGACAACTCCCTGTCACGTGTCCCACCTGAAATTGCCAAGCTGCACAACCTTGTGTTCTTGGACCTGTCGTCTGAATAAAATCAGGAGCCTGCCAGCAGAGCTTGGCAACATGGTGTCTCTCAGGTGAAGTACTTGGAGCAAAAGCTGTGTTATTCTCTCCATGGATCATTGGTTCCATTTAATGTGTTTGCAATACAGAGGAACAAAAGGAAAATCATTCTTTTGACCGCACTTGATGAAACTAGATCGCTGCTAACATGGTTTCCACAGTCATGGGAATGCCAGGAAAGTTTAATGTCAGTAGTGAATTTGAGTTATAAGTTATTAAAAATATAAATATAATTTATTTTAATTTTTTGTTATTTATTAATTTTAACAAATTTTACCTTAATGTAAAGTGTTATCAATGATTTGTTGTTGGTCAATAGGTTTTATTCAGAATTTTTTATTGTTATTGTGTTTTTAATCTAGCATTAAGCGCACAGCTGATTAGTTTATTTGTTTAACATAGGCCTACTTTTTGTGTTTTCCACAGGGAACTGCTTTTAAATAACAACCAGTTGCGGGCTCTGCCTTTTGAATTGGGGAAACTCTTTCAGTTACAAATACTGGGGTTGAAAGGTGAGTGTCATTATTCTGGGAATTGCAACATCTTGAGATCATCACTTTATAGTGAATGTTTCCTACTGACTGTTTGTATGTGTCTCTGCAGGCAATCCACTCACTCAAGAGATTATGAGCCTCTACCAAGAGCCAGATGGCACCCGGCGAACTGCTGAACTATCTTTTGGACAATCTAGCTGGTGCTATTAAGCGCAGTAGGTGTCCCAGACAAAATAACTGTTTAAGATCTGTAGGTCTGGTTCGAATACCGTTTTTTGATCTTCGACGCTTCGGTAGCAATCAACACCGAATATTCTAAGCTTTGGAGAGAAATAAAAAAAATTAACGAGGCTCAAACATCCATTTCATAACAGACATTTGAGCACTTCCGTCAATGAAACAACACACTAAAGCATTGAAATTAATATCAGTAAATAATGGTAACTTCAATAATATAATAAAGTTAAAAATGTAACAAAATATTTGTTTCTTACATGCAAGTAGGAAGTTAGACTATCTGTTCCACAGCATTTTTTCTACTTAAACACGGTAAAGAAGGCAAATATAATATCCCTAATTAAACGCAAACCAAAGGAAGAAACATTTATAATCCCCTGCGAAAACAGATGAGATGTGAGTGAAGATTTGGGAAAAGAAATAAGAGTCCATGTCCAGTGGAATATTAAATTCGCTGATAATCGGAAGACCAGATCGCAAAATACAGAGCCTCCAAAGCTTAAGTTTATGTGCTCACCCACAACTCTCATTCATCATGAATCCAAATGTTTCCATGGCTACAATGGTAACTTTTAATTTCTAACCTATTATTTATTTTCACCGAATTCACTGTTAGTGCTGGGCGACTATATCAAATTCACAATATCTTTATGAAGCTCTTGTTGATTTTAATGCACAATCAAAAAGTCTTAATATAAAAATACTATCACAATGTAAAGTAACTGATTTAAATATTAATATATTTAATTTATTCCTGTAATGGAAAAGCTGAATTTTCAGCATCTTTTCTCCAGTGTCGCATGATCCTTCAGAAATCATTTTAATTTGCTGATTTGGTGCTCAAGAATCATTTCCTCTTATCGATGTTGATAACAGGATTCTTTGATTCATAGGAAGTACAAAATAGCAGCATTTATTATTGAATTGTTTTTTTTAACAATGCTTTCAAACGTATAAACTAGTGTATCTATCAGTATGAGAGCAACTAGGCTGGTGTTTTAAAAACTCAAGTAATTTCAATTTCTGTTCTGATTCAATTCTGTTTCAGCTTCTGTTAATTTTTTATTTTTTTGCATAGCAGCTATTTTGTTTTAAGCCTGTTTAAATGCTGATACACATTTGATTTCTAAATTGAGATTCAATTGGAAAAATTAAAAACATTGTAGAATTTCACAGCTTTTTATTTATTTTTTAATTATTGTCCTGAAATGCATATACTTTGCCTTCACAGTCCCAACAGAGCAACCTCCATCCAGATCCTGGATTGTGCTGCAGGAGCCTGAAAGGACGAGACCAACAGGTAGATGTTTCTTGAAAACCATAGAGACATAATTCGAAACCTGAAGACCCTTTTGCCTGATATTTTGCTCTCCTCTTTGCTTTACCAGCCCTGTTTACTGTAATGTGCTACAACGTGCTGTGTGATAAGTATGCCACACGCCAGCTTTATGGCTACTGCCGTCCTGGGCCCTTAATTGGAGCTACAGGAAAAAGTCCATTATGCAGGAGATCCTCAGCTGCAGTGCAGATATTATCAGCTTACAGGTATAAAGAACCTATGCAAACCCAGCATAAGCATATTCAAATAACATAACTTGTATTTCCTTTTTAGTTTTAGAGAACTATGTGCAGTAAATTTCAGCAATATCTCAGAACAGACAAAAATGCAGTATTTAAAATGTATCTTAAAGGTGCCTTGTGTCAAATCAATTCATACTCCAAAGTATAGGGCAGTATACCTCCAGAAAGTGAGTTGGTCTACTCTAGAGTAACAAACGAGAAACCGCATAGTCTCTATGCTCCGCCTC
The DNA here is from genome assembly GCA_030378365.1 of Hybognathus amarus. NCBI lineage: Eukaryota > Metazoa > Chordata > Actinopteri > Cypriniformes > Leuciscidae > Hybognathus > Hybognathus amarus. Next base: position 504,561 of record JAQIUQ010007432.1, on the reverse strand, counting down.
TACCTTCACAACTACCCTAGAGCCATAGCCGAAGCCGAGCCTACCAGTGAATATGTTCATAAGGAAAAACTTCAAAGAAAAGCCGAGTCCCAAACGGACGCCTGTCTCTTTTACACGCCTGCTGTGGCTGCACGTTTGGGTAAATAAAAGCCGTTCTCAAAAAAAGGCCAGGTCTGTTTTTTAGCTTTGAGTTTTTAATCTTCTAAAACCGTCACATCATCCGCTTTTTGGCATCAATTGACCCGATAGTAAAAGGTTAGAAGATCGCAGTTTCGCGTGGAGCATTTGGAGATTTTCAAAGATTAGAGACTAAATGAACAACATCACAACACTAAATTACAAAGGCCGGTCTCGTATAGACGCTTGTCTCAAATACAAGCCGGTGCAGTTTGAAGATTTGGGAAAATAAAGGCCTAGGCTATTTTTATTTTACTTTACAGTATTCGTTTTGTTCATATTACATTTTTATTGTTTGAATCTCAGAGACCGACAGACTAGACAGAGCAGGTCAGTTATGATATAAAAAAAATCTCAGCTCTCAGATTCTGTCAATTTTATTACGCAATTCAAACAATAAATACAGATTGGCACTTGTAAATGTTAACGACAGATCCCAGGCACGTGAAACGATCATTACTAGCTAATAGTAAAAAAACACAAACACTGTTAAAAGATAGAGTGTGCTACAACTTAACAAAATGTTTTCCTCATACATATCGACCAATCTTTTTTATTTTTTATAACTCTTCCCTGAACTGAAATGTAGTAGTGGGCTGTACTTTCTACACGATTGACATCAGGTTCAAATACGCCCACAAGCCGTGTGAGTTATTAGTGTAATTCAGGTTGATATCTCTGCAGCACTATAACTTGTCATTTTTTTAAATGACATCATCGCCCTTATTTTTATCTCAATTCTTACACATGGCACCTTTAACTGTAATTTAAAAAATAATAATACTCTTTAATTAACATAATCCACTGATAACATTCTGGTATATTTGAGAATGCCTTTCCTAATAGATGAAGTGTTCTCCTTGTGTTTTGTTTCATTAAAGGTCTTTTTTATCCCAGTTAGGCACAACAGGTAGTTGTTTGATAGTAGCACTGTTTGTCAGTCACTTAGTCTGCTGTTTCATGCACAGGAAGTGGAGACGGAACAGTATTATAACTACTTCCTTGTGGAGCTGAGTAAACAGGGATATGATGGATTCTTCAGCCCGAAATCCCGGGCCAGAACCATGTCTGAATCGGACAGGAAACATGTAGATGGATGTGCAATATTCTACAAGACTGAAAAGTGAGAAAAGTAACACTCAAGTGTTGAAATGTGTGTCTGACAGATTTGTTTCAATGTTGACATGAGTGAAAACATTAAACCAGATTATTTATTTATTGCTTTTAGGTTCAGCATGGTGCAGAAACACACAGTAGAGTTTAACCAGCTGGCTATGGCCAATTCAGAGGGCTCGGAGGCTATGCTTAATCGGGTCATGACCAAGGACAACATTGGGGTGGCCGCATTGCTAGAGCTAAAGAATGAGTTAATGGAGAGTGAGTTAATTCTCATGTGAGAATCTGCACGATAAATCTTTTTTCCCCATTTAATTGTGATTATTTATGACATTTGAGCAACCTCTTTCCCACATAAATGGAATTTAAAAATATTATTGCTTTTAAATGATCCTATAATACAGTAAAAAAAAAATTTATTAATACTGTTACACAAAATTAATTAAAAGTGACATTTAAGTTGTATGTTGCATTAATGTCAGTTTTATGACATTAATACTGTTCCTGTTCAATTTTCAACATTGAAAATAATAATGGTTTTGAAAATATTTCAAATCATGTGTCGTGAAGACTGAAAATTCAGCTTGGCCACTATAGGATTAAATTACATAACTTTTCTATATATATATATATTATTATCTTAAATTGTATCTTCACAATATTACAGTTTTTACAATTACAATTCACAAACAGCCTTTCCCCCCTTTCCTACAGCAGGCAAGTCCATCCATGCTATGGAGAAACAGCTCCTACTAGTGGCTAATGCTCACATGCACTGGGACCCAGAATACTCTGATGTGAAGCTGGTGCAGACCATGATGTTCATGTCAGAGGTGAAGAATATCATAGACAAGGCCTCCCGCAGTCTAAAGCTTTCTTCTGTGTCTGGAGAAACCAACACCATCCCTTTAGTGCTGTGTGCTGACCTCAACTCACTTCCTGACTCAGGTAAGCCTTAAAGCCACAGTCTCATTTTCTCTTGTGGTGTTAAAGTGTGTTTTTGAATCCTATATAAAGGATTGACTTATGCAAGTTTGACAGTTATTTACACATGCAATAAAAAACTGTTTGGTGGTTACCTCTGTAGACATATTGACACAGAGTTTCGGTTCTGATTGTAGGTGTTGTGGAGTACCTGAGCACAGGCGGGGTTGACTGCACACACAAAGACTTCAAGGAGCTGCGCTACACCGACAGTCTGACCAAGTTCAACTGCAACGGCAAGATCAGCACATCTAGCGAAAGGATCACGCATGGTTTCAAGTTGAAGAGTGCCTATGAGAATGGGCTCATGCCTTACACCAATTACACTTTTGACTTCAAGGTAAGTGCAGTGAGTTAAATAAAGTGACCTCCATTGTTCAGAGTTTATAACTAGTTGTGTCAAAAGTATAAACACTAGGGGTGTAACAGTACATGTATTCGTATTGAACCGTGTAGATCTCTATTAGATCAAACAGCGCTGAAGTGGAAACCAGGAGAAACATTGTGCCGTGAATGAACTAGTTATACTTTACGTCCACATGCCAGCAACACACACCATGGATTTAATATAGTAACACGGACTGTAACCAGTTTGACTGGAATAGTGAAATGCCTTCACGTATGCATCTTTTTCCAGCACTTCAAATATTTATATATTTATATGTTACACCCCTAATAAACACCCGTTACACCCCTAATAAACCCTAATATGATTTTTACTATCAAATGATGTATTGATACATCCTTTTCTTTTTAAACTGTCATTAGCACCCATTTCTATATCTGAAACTCTAGGTCCAAAATCTCACTCTTCAAACAGGGATGTATTGATACTGACCATGCATGTCAATTTAACAAAATGAAACGCTTGTCATGTCGTACCATTTCTTGCTCTGCCATGTGTGGTAACAGCAGAAAGAATGAAAACAGCTCTTCAACAGTGTGTGCTCACAACTCCCTTTTTTTAAACCCAATTTAGGGTGTCATTGATTACATCTTCTACTCCAGGCCACAACTAAACTTGCTGGGTGTCCTCGGGCCTTTGGACACAAACTGGCTCTTGGATAACAATATCAGTGGTTGCCCACACCCTCATATCCCCTCAGATCACTTCTCCCTGTTTGCACAACTGGAGTTGGTCCTGCCTTATCCTCCCCCTCTTAATGGGATCCACTTACCTGGACACAGGTAGTGAGCCCTCTCGGCCACTGGTGGCGCTGCAGAGTATGTTTTTTGAAAACGATAAAACCTCTAAGCTATTTCTTTTTTATATATATGTATATATATGTGTGTGTGTGTGTTTTCTTTTGTACCTTTATTCATTTTTAGGGTCCAACATGTTCCAATTTTTCTGGGAGTTTTTTTTTTATTTGTTAAGCTATATATATTTTTTTATTTTTTTCAATCATAGGCTGAAATATTATAATTTTTTTAATTGTTGAATATAGCTTGTGTGCATGCAATGTATCAACTGTAAAATGCAGCTAAGACTTGGTCACACACTCAAAGAACCAGCCGTTAGTGTAATTCTGCAAATAAGCATTAACCAACATCTTCATGAATTCAGCCTCAATTTAAACACTTTTTTTTGTCGATATTTCACTGAACAGAGACCTTAACAGATTAATTTAATTTCGGAACACGCTTACATAATTCTCCTTTGGATGAGTGACCAATGTTTTGTGCAGACCAAACTCAGTAAGTAATTTGTCGCCAATCGGGAAAGAGAATGGAACCACAAAAGCTTTTCCACTTGCGCGGTGCTGAAATTTGCTCTACATCGGTACATCTAATGTTTTAATCTTCCACCAATGGTGCAATATTCAGAACGCGTTATACGTTCTAAGCAAGTGCACTGTTACGGGATGTTTTTACACGCTTGTATAATGTAAAAAAAGCACTTATTTGTCTTTCTCCCTCAGATGGGAGTTGGAATGGTTTGAGCTTAATATGTAAACCAAATTATTTTAGAAGTCTCTAAATCAGCAGCACTGCTTTTTGCGCACTATTGTTTTAACCAGTTATATGGGAGCAGGCTCTTTGTTTCTTTGTACGACAGGCTACGTGAATAATATAACTGCGCTTGATATCACTGTGGTCATAAACAGAGGTTTTTATTAGAAAGGGAGGTTTTATATAGGGAGTCTTTTAACCAGCGATTTGTCACTATATTAGGTTGAAAAGGATTTCCCATTCCTTTTTATCCTCATTACACAAATCTTCGCAAGATCTGTAGCACTGTTCAAGGCTAGTAATGTTCCAACCTAGCCGTTACCACCTCCTGACATTGCATCAAAAGGGGTTCTCCCAGGTCTTTGTACAAAATGTAATTGAATATATTAACAGAAAAATTTAGGCTTGACTTGATTGTATATGAGCCACATTCACACTTTTTTTTAGTTTTATTAAATGTTCTTTTGTACTAAGAATAAATTCTGATCCAAATTCAGAAAATAAGATTGTGTTGTAAGCTACATTTTTATAAAAATTAATCAAACTTACCAGCTTGTATAAAAGACAGAGGTTGTTCCTGGTTCTCACTGCCATACTTTTGCGCTCATTTTGCACTTTCTTTTTTTTACTATAGTTATTTATTTTCTATTGTAACTTTCAGACTACATGCTTTTTTTTGTCTATCCAATCATTCATCTCAAACTACTTTTTCAGTGTCTTGTTGCTGTATATGTAAAGGGAGGGGAGTCCTGAAGCTCCGTAACATGCCATCTGTCTATGTGAAGTCGAGTCAGTAACACTTCTGCCTTTCCTTTTATATATTGCAACCATGTTACTGTTTTGCACACTCTTCAGAGAGCAATTCCACCTGTCTTTAAAAAAAAACTTTACTGTTGTGGTGGAAATTTTGTTGTTTTTTTCGGATTGCATTATGCTATCAGTGGATCTTCATCTTCTTGAGGTCTGAAGAAATCATGTATAGGACATTTGTTATTGCTTCAACAATTATTTACCACTTTGGCATTTCTGAACTCATGATTTTTTATTTTTTTTTGCTACACAGATTTTAAAGTCAAGATAAATGTACATTTCCGTATTTACATCTGTCGAGAATCATTTTTAATGGCCATAATTTTTCCTGTTTCGTGCCAGCTTGATACATTCTTCTGAAGCCAATTGTAAAAGTTATATTATCCTCTTATGGCATTTTATGTGGCATTTTTTAATTTTGAAACTATCTCCTAACCTAGTTCTGAGCCTTTGGACCAAATTATCATCTCTAAGAATTGTAATGTATGTCTGGCAGTGGTCTGATTGTGGTTAGATGCTTAGAACTTAAAGGAGTAGTTCACTTTTTAAAAAACTTTTGCTGATAATTTACTCACCCCATGTCATCCAAGATGTCCATGTCATTCTTTCTTCAGTTCGAAAAGAAATTAAGGTTTTTGATGAAAACATTTCAGGATTTCTCTCCATATAATGGACTTTACTGTTAACTAAATGGTTCAAGGTCCAAAAGACAGTTTCAGTGCAAACTGCAAACTGTTCAAAGGGCTTTAAACGATTCCAGACGATGAATAAGGGTCTTATCAAGCTAAACGATCACTCATTTAATAAATAAATAACAAAGTTTAAGTTTTATAAGCTCAAGTGGTCACCTTGCTCTGTTCTGTGATGCGTGTTCATGACTTGTTCGAACTCAAATGAACGTATCTTTTCCAAATCATATGGTTCATTCAACGATCGAAATGAACGAATTGATTTAGAAAAAGATTTGTTCATTTTGATGAACGAGTTAGAAAAGGAGAGTCACACAGAACAGAGCAAGGCGAGCATTTGAGCTTTTTTTTTTTGACCGATCGTTTCATTTGATAAGATTGTCTGGAATCGTTTAAAGCCCTTTGAGCAGTTTGCAGTTTGCACTGAAACTGTCTTTTGGACCTTGAACCGTTCCCACTGAAGTCCATTATATGAAGAAAAATCCTGAAATGTTTTCATCAAAAACCTTAATTTCTTTTCGACTGAAGAAAGACAGACATCTTGGATGACATGGGGGTGAGTAAAATATCAGCAAAAGTTTTTTTTTTTTTTAAAGTGAACTACTCCTTTAATATATTTTGTTCCACTAAACTGATGTCAGCATGACCATCACATGTTCATCATGTCACAAATCAGTGTCTTTCAATTGTGCAGCATCGCTTTTACATCTTGCTTTGTTTTAGCAGTAAGAACCAGAGCAGTCTTCTGTTATCCGGGGCCTCTTCACTATGAATTGTTAATGGTATTATAGTAGAAATGAGATTCGTTTTTTTTGTAAAATGTGAATAAAATGTGTATTGAATCAGTTGTGTATGTGTGTATATAATGTATTCTCCTGTATTATTGATGTCTATTTTTAATGATCTGTTTCACATTGCTTATAATTGTCCTATAACAAATTTGCTCCTCTGACTGAAGTAGGTGCCCAAAGATGATCATGTTAAATCTGTAGGTCATCTTGCTTTGTTAGTAGATTAGTTTTTGTGCAGTTTAATGTCATGATGGAGAGCAGTTTGACATCAGTGGCCAGCTGCATAAACTAATTGACTAATTGACACCTTAGCAATGAGTAAAAAGGTAATCCGTTTTACTTTTCATGTAACTGACAATAAAAAGTTAGGACCAGTCTTGAACAAAATAAAATAAGATGAATTAAGACTAAGCAGTTCATGCAACCGGCCTCAGGTGTTATCTGAGATGGGGTCTCGCTTACGTTAAACTGCATGGTAAAGTAGACTTCTCAAATATCAGTGCATTTCAATCAGTGACAAGTGTTTATACCTAACAAAGTAACACTCGGTAATGGAGACTAAATTGTAAGACCCATGTTAAATTGATTTGTTTTTAAATCATCTTTCCCAAACAAAGTTCTTTAATGTCAATGTATTTTCTTAATTTCAGTCGTACACACTTAACATCTACGCTTAAAGCAGTGAGAAACTGCAAATAATAATCAAATCTTTTTTACTGTCCTCTTTTATTTTTCATTGCCTCTTGCTTTCCTTCTGCTTTACTCTTTATATTATAACAGATCTTTCCCAGCCTTTGTTTTTGATACTAAAAACCTGCTGCAATAAAATTGATAGATGAGCTGGGCTGTTTTAATTACCGTGCGTTTCATAGAGGCCAGTGACCTTTTTATTGTAGTTTCTCTGACTAACACTGTATTTACTGTCATGAGCCATTCTGTAGTACATGGAATCAACTCTTGTTTACCATTCGAGATAATGCCAGCAGAGATACACACTCTTAAAAAAGAAAAAAAAATTTTCATGATATTCAATGAATGTTCGGTCTCTAATAAAACCCAAATAAGGCAGCTCTTAAAAAAGAATCTCTGGAAAAGAGTGGTAAGCAACTATTTTCTGTCCGTTCTCTGTATAAGTTAAAGAGATCTGTACATAGAAATTCCATAGTAATGTATTTTCCTATCTATGGTTGATAATAAATTCTTTCTGCTTCATGACCTGTTGTATTTTCTTTAAATCTGCCACTTTGTTAATTTTTTTTGGAATGTGCATGATGTGATAATATAGAAATACAGTGTTCAGTATGCTACTTAATTGTATATATATTTTTTGTTTCTGGCATTTTTAGTAGTGACTTTTTTAGGTTTCTTCTCTTTAAGAGGCTTAATGAGGTATTATCCACAAGGTGGTGCCATGTGAACAGATGGTCTGTAACAGGCCACAACCACACATCCAAGAGTTACAATATGAGCTGAGAACACAAAACGGTCTTTGGGGTTTGACACCTAAATGGCTCTTAGCAACACTGATGCCTATTCATGAACATTTTCAGTGGTCTGTTGCTTATTTTTGTAAACATTACATTTGGACAGACTGTTAACACTGAAGTCAGAACAGTGGAGGATTTCTTAGCAATCCTCTTGTGCAGTGTTCATTTTCATAGCATTTTTCTTCATGTTCTTTGAATGTAGTCTTCATTGATTTCATTGTCCATTTTACACTGTAAAAATTACTATGCTTTATCTATAAAAAAATGTCGCAACAGATTACAAGCAATATTATTAAATACATGTAAAATTTAAATTAAATAATAATAATAATAATAATAATAATAATAATTTAAATATAAAAAATGTAAAATTAGAATTGAGTAATAATTAATCAAATTAATTCCTTAGAAGTTAACCATTTAAAATTAGTAAAACATACAACCAAAAAACTAATTTAAGTCATCATTATGATGATCAGTGTTTGTTTTAGGTTTGTTTTAAAATGACGGTTTTCTCCTTCAGTGATTCTTCTTGTTAACATCAGTGTCTTCAATGTTGGCAATATAAAATAAAGAGTTCTTCATCTTTGACGTCTGTCTGTAAGTGAGTTATTTTTTATAATTAATTACTAAATTCTAATTTGTTCAATTTAATTAACAATATTGCTTGTAATCTGTTGCAACAATTCTATTGATTAGGCTAGATAAAGCATATTCATTTTTACAGTGTACTTTTGCAGAAATATGTTTTGCCAATTATTTTTTTAATTCAACTATTGTGCTAAATGACAAAAAATGTGTCACACACACTGTAAGAGTCTAAAACAACACTTTCATTTATTACTTTCAATTTGAAATACATGTTTTGTAACAACATCCTTTTTAAAAACCTATGCTCCTGAAATATCATTTATAGGGGTCCTATCATACCCTTTGACAAAGTCTTTCATGCTTGATTGCCCCCCAACCAGCATTTTTCACATATTTTACATATTACAGCTCTTTCTCTCCCCATCTAAACTGAAGGTATTTTTCACATATTTTACATATTACAGCTCTTCTCTCCCTGATCTGAACTGATGGTAAGACTTTTTAAATGTTTTTTTTTTATTTGATTTATTTTATCAGACAATACCGTAAAAACTATTAATGTATGGTTCTTTTTATGTATTTAATTGAACAATTTATTACTGTGATGGCAAAGCTGAATTTACAGCATTTAATTTTGTTACATTATAAATGTCTACTGTTATTTGAGCAATTTATTGCATCCTTGCTGAATAAGAGTTCATTTTCTTTCCTGAACAGTAGTGTAAATTGCTAGTTTTCAGCTACATCAAAGCTAAGTTAGTTTTAGGTTCTCATTTTTATTGGCCTCATTTGCTGTTTGTTTAACGTCTGAAGCAGTACTTTGAGACCAGTACATCACTTATAAAGAGTCAGTCATGTTTTCCACAGGCCTTTGCATGAACTGTGTTCAGGTGTTGTAATCCTTGGAAAGAGAAAGGACGTTAACAGGCGTGACACATCTGCTTACACTTATCAAGATTTTGAACTCTGCCACGTCAATAACCGACTGGCCCAAACACTGGACTCTCTAACCATTGATGTAGGCCTACTGCTGTGAGATGAAAGACAAAACAGAAGACACAAGTCTGGATAAATGAAATCAAGCATGCCTTTACTTTATCATGTATAGAGAGTAGATTTAGGTTGGCACCAACAATCATGACAATTACAACAGTAGGATAAATTTGCAGAGTTTAATTGCAGTCAATTTCAAATTAAACAAGTGATTTCCCATGAAAATTGAAAGAACATCGAACCACCTGACTGCTGCAGATTAATTTTGGTTGAAAGGCATACATTCGAGTCATGAACCGCTCAGAGTATAACGTCATGGGTTCCATCTCTTCCAAATTACAGTAGTTATGGCATGAACGAATGAAGGTGTTGTTTTGGTTCAGGAGGAATTGTAAAAGGGGGCTGATGTTTTAGTTGTGGTGCTCGGAGAATGACGTCTGTCTAAAGGCCCGTTCACACCAAGCATGATGACTAAAGACAACCATAAAGATATAATTCTAAAAATTGTTCTCCTTATTAAAGAATAACAGAGTTCACACCGCAGCTATAACGATAAAGATATGAGCAACAACATTTTGGGATCACTTTCAGAGGTGCGTTTTCCGAAAGCATCGTTAGCTAACTATGGTTGCAAGTTCCGTCGTTATCAGCATAGTTCAATGAGTCGGTGTTTCCTGAAACCATCGTTCCAACGAACATTCGCAAACAGCATCGCAAAGTTGTGTGGTTTGAACGACAGCTCTCGACCTGTAGTTAGGGACATCGTTTCTATATTGCATCACATTTGGAGGTAATAAATCCTTATCTTGAGCAAAATAAGCAAGCTGACATTCAGTACAACCGGTGTCTTTTATTTCAGAATACATACAAGTGTAATTTACATCTTTTAGTTTGTCAAAAGATTTGAAGTAACGTGTTTGAAGAGTGCGCATGTGCGAACGTGCTCTACTATGCAAGAACGAGCCAAATATTGAGTCTGTTAATAAAGCAAAACAACTGAGAACAATTAGAAATATTCCTCAGATGACATGTCTGTAATTTATATAAAATAAATCTAGCGGATATTTGATCTCAAACAGTTTCAGTAAAAGTAGTTATTATTACACCACGTGCGAAAACCAACGTGGTTGGACCATACTTTGCGACAATGGGTTTCGGGAAACAGTAGTGACTAGCTAGTTGGTTATTCCAACGATGGATCGTACTATGGTAGTGAAGCAGTGAACTACGTTGTTGTACGGGAAACGCACCCCAGAACAATTTTTTTTCCAGCTGTCCTACGATAAAACACTGACAACCAATCAGAATCCATTCTAATTTAAAGGTCTCATGCAAAATGGCAGATGACATCGCAGAAAAGCCTAATTGTCGAGGTACAAAAAAACCTCCACTGTTTGACAAGTCAAACCCCCTTTTCAAGGATACATTAAAAAAGATGTATATATGGAAAGCAATCGGTCATATCCTGGAATAAACGGTGAGAAGTTTATACAATGAGATATTATGCAGTTTAGCATAGTGTTACAAAATTACCTGGGTGCATTTCCCGAAAGCATCGTTAGCCAACTATGGTGGCAAGTTCCGTCGTCATCAGCATAGTTCAACGATGTGTTTCCGAAACCATCATTCCAGCGAACATTCGCAAACAGCATCGCAAAGTTGTGTGGTTTGAACGACAGCTCTCGACCTGTGGTTAGAGGAATCGTTTCTATATTGCATGACATTTGGAGGTAATAAATCCTTATCTTGAGCAAAATAAGCAAGCTGACATTCAGTACAACCGGTGCCTTTTATTTAGAATACATACAAATGGAATTTACGTTTTTTAGTTTGTCAAAAGATTTAAAGTAATGTGTTTGAAGAGTGCGCATGTGTGAACGTGCTCTACTATGTAAAAACGAGCCAAATATTGAGTCTGTTAATAAAGCAAAACAACGGAGAACAATTAGAAATATTCCTCAGATAACATGTCTGTAATTTATATAAAATAAATCTAGCGTTAATGGGATCTCAAACAGTTTCATTAAAAGTATTATTACTCCACCACGTGCGAAACCAACGTGGAAGCAAGTTTCGGGAAACAGTCATGACTAGCTAGTTGATTTTTCCAACGATGCATCGTACTATGGTAGTGAAGCAGCGAACTACGTCGTAGTACGGGAAACGCACCACTGGGGTGCATTTCCCGAAAGCATCGTTAGCCAACTATGGTTGCAAGTTGGTCGCAGTTTCCATTGAACTCCATTGGTAACGACGGAACTTGCGACCATAGTTGGCTAACGATGCTTTTGGGAAACGCGCCCCAGCGCTACTTGACAACATTGCTGAAGTTGCAGTGAAAAATACATTGTATACATAAAGGTGTTGACTAGGTGATGTTTTTATCCCATCATTGACTTCGTCAGCTAAATCCACTGTTAGATATTACACTAGACTTGCTAGATTCACTGTTTAGATGCGTTCCCAACTCCTCTCCCCAAAAGCGTCTGTTTTTTTCTTTTAAAATGTGTTTAACGTAAAGCAGCAGCAGCAGTCATCCATTTTCATTACTTTGAAACCGCAGCGCACGTGCTTAGAATAAAAATGGACTGTGGATGCATATATATATATATATATATCTTTATCGTTATCTTTATAGTAATCATGTTTAGTGTGAACAGGCCTTTAGTGATTCCTGTCAGGATGTGAAGAGACTTTCAACCAGCATTAAAAAAAATTCTGGAACAAATAATTTTTAAATATGTTAACAGGGCATTTATTTAGAGTACCTGAATATACCATTGAATAACTACCTGATACGACCTAAACCTGTAATATTGTAATGAGCATCTCTAAGGTCACAAATGGCTTTTGTCAGTGATGCTAATAAATGTTAGGCAGATGAAAAGGTCTTATTTTTAATTATCCGTGTTCGAAGACTGCCTTTCTCATGATAACTCTGGTATCCCTTTGTCTTGGTAAGGAGGGCCACCTGAACTTTCACGGATTAGCCGTTGTCAAGGGTGAGCCAGGCAGACTTGCTCTCCACGGCTGGCAACCACAAAAATTAGATGCGAAATACAAGGGTTTAGGTAGCCTTGACGACCACAAACAACAGCTGAGGCTTTATGGAGCTTCCAATGGCGCAATGCCTTTCCTCAGAGTGCTTAAATGTCTCATTTTCACCATGAACCCCCTTCCATTTCTTCGTTATGATAGATCAGAGGCCTAGTGGACTTCAAGCTCACCTACCTTTAATCTATTGATTCATCTTTTTTTTTTATTCATCACTTTTTTTTTCTCTGGCCATCATCTAGAGCTGCACGATTAATCGTTAAACGATTGCGATGTCGATTCAAGCGGCCCTGCAATCTCATTCCTACCGATTCGCCTGTGTCTATTAAACCTTTGACAAAATCATACCAGAACATTCAAATCTGCGTTTCCGCAGCCATGACCTTGAGAAAGCATTTATCATGTGTAGGTATGAAAGACTATCTTCACAAATAGTCTTTTCAACCACACTCACATCATCGTTATTTCTGTGTTTATTCATATTAATCACAGAAGTAGGCCTATACAGGATATAAGTTTATATTTCAAATATAAACACTGATGTCTACGGAAGCGATTAAAAAAAGTAACTGAAAGTAACAAATAATGATTGTATAATTTATTTGTTATTGAATCATTCAATCTTGATTTGTTCAAAAACACTGATTAATCCAGTAATTAAACAAATGAAGTCTTTAAAGGAGTGATGTAAGTAGGCTAAGACTTAATCATTTAAAATTTATTTGCATGTATAATTTCAGATGTAATGTTTTAGATTTATCAAATGCCAGCGCTAGCTTTATAGCCATTAGGCTACTGGTTAAGCTATTTAGTGTCTACGACAAACGCGTACAAACATTTTGGACCTGAATTTTGTATATTATGTACTAGTGTTTTAAATGTATTTTTCATGTATATACTTTATGCTGTTATTTTTTTATTCGATCAAGAACGTAAACCAATGCCAACACTTTTTGTGTATTTAGTAGCCAGTTAGTTGGAAGCTATTTTGTGTAAGGCAAACGTGTATGAAGTAAAAAAAAAAAAAAAAATAGGCAAATTACCATTCAGAAACGTTTTGTAAGAGCCGTGTTTAGGGAGGTTCTGCTTGACTCTCTTCATCGCCACTTTGTGGGTCTGATTCTGGCTCATACTGCAGTATCGACACCATTATTTACATTTGACATGGACACACATGCAACTTCACCCATAAAAGTAATGGGCGTGAATTTTCCGGACAACGTGCACTACAGTTTAGCCAATCACAACACACCGGCCCAAACTAACCAATCTGAGCACACTGCCTGTTTCTGAGGGAGTGGTTTCATAGAATCAGGATGAAAACCGGTCGTTCAAATGACAGGCGAAAGCAGCTTAAAATAAAGGTGAAATTTATGAAAAATAAGACTTATAAAAAAAGAAAAAACATGAATACATGTTATATTGCACCCCATAAACACAATCATGCAAAGAAAAAAGCAGGAAAACCACCCCTTTAACATTTAGTTGGAACCTCTTGTAAATTACATGGTATTTTGTTTAGTTGTCTGTTCAGAATTGTGATACAATCACAATATGATTCTCAATTTATCTATAATCATGCAGTTCATCCTCTTTAAAGGCCCAAGTGATTCCTGAATCTCTTTCTATTTGTTTCTACACATTTCTCAATATTAGAATGTTATACAGATGTGGACTGTCATGAGCAAATGATGACAGAATGTTCATCTTTGAATGAAATATCCCTTCTTGAATTTCACACCGTACATGTTCTCATTTATATTGATCAGTGGAGTAGGTTTCATTTGATCTTTGGAGGGAACACACTGTTCGTGAGTCTTGCCACATGACTTCTCAAATGGTTATAGCTTTGTTTTATACTAAACATTAACATCAAGGTGAACACCCACCCACCCAAAACAATGCCTGTGATATTGATCAACAGATTTGGCAGCAAATAGCACACACAATAAGGGAGTTTGTTGGAGGATTTCATGTTGTTTCTATGGTTACCTAATGAGGGTTCTTTTAGGACATTGCACTGGAATTTGATTGGTTAAGTTCTTTGTAACCAAACAAGTGCTTGACCATGATGTTTTGTGAATTTGCCTAATTTTCTGTCCCTATCTTTCACAACAGTTATTGAGAGCAGGCATTTTAGAGTTGATCAGTAGAGACTGGAACTTGATCATTGAAAACTGGTCCCATAATGTTCAGATCAATCGCAAGGTTTTTTTCACAAACTGCATTATGCGGATTGCAGTGTTAACACGTCAATGGTGATTGGTAATGAAGATGTGACAAGTTAGGGGTTGACTACTTTAACTGGCAAACTGGGCTGGTTTACTATTGTTGAGCATGCAGTTTTTTATTTACATTTAAAAGAAAAACACAGAAAAGGCCCTGATTAAAGCTTTACGTTCTCTGTGAGTTTTCATAGTATAAGGGAAGAGGTGATCAAGTAAGGAAACATGTGTGCCAAAGTCTAACACAAGTCTAACATGTCTGCCAGATTTAATTACCCTAGTTACGACAATCTAGAGGAAAACATTTTGAGTTATTGTATCATTTGGATCCAGTGCAATAAAAACTTGGAAAGTGGGTTTTACATAGTTATGTGAAAATATCCGCGCTATCCTCGGTTTCCGTTCATACTGCCATAGCATGACATAACCATGGTGACAGACGTGGACCACTGCGCAGTGCGTAATGTTTAGCGGCAGGCAGTTCTTATTACTTTCAAACGTTCACGTGCTATGGAAAATAGGATATTTTCCACTTATGAACTGGTATTTACCAGTGTGTTGCGTTCAAGTGCTTTTGTTGTCGTAATCTGGTAAAAAGATGGAGGTCCAGACCTGTTATTTAGCTAAAACTATTTTAGACTGCTTAAGACATCTGCAAGAGCAAGACAATGATTTATAAAAACTCAAACGGTAAATAATATGCTGTATATTTTCTATCTATACCATGAATAGTACATATTTTTACTATTCACGACCCTCGCGTTGCTCTTGCCATTTTGAAAGTTAAAGCTTATTCTCTGGCAACTCGTCCATCAAAATATTCTACGAGTTGCCCAGTGGAGAATACCACATGAGGGGGTGTTCATGTGCATTTTCCACGTTGGATTTTGGTATTTACCATAATTACCATAGCACGTGAACGCAGCAGTAGACCATGGCAAGCAGACTTTGGGACGAACATGGAGAACTAAAATGAGGATCAACATCAGGTCCGCGACGATCTTGGACTTGACAGAGCTTCACAAGTCACCACTTCACAGATTAATTAGACAGGTGAGCAAATGTACATAAAACAAATCAATGTTATATAACGTGATCTAAGACCTTATTCAGAGCAGCGCCATGACAGGTATGAAAGTGAGGCTGTGAGGGATAGACTTACCGTGTTTCCAATGGCATCCGCTGTAAAAAGCTGAATGAAGCTCCAAGATTACTTACAATTTTCCACAGCTTACATTGTCGGGAGTTTTTTGTCAACGGACATTTCTTTGAAAGATATTTTTCCAGTGTTTCATGAGCAGAACAATCCGAAAACACATTAAATAACAGTTCAGCCCATTGAAGAGATGCATGTCTATCCCTCACAGCCTCGCTTTCATTCTCATTAAAAATCAAAGATGGCGCTGCCGTGAATAAGACAAACTAAGATGTATTACTTTCAACACACATTTAAATGCCGTTTAGTGTGATACTGATAGTGTAACGTTAGACCAACCAAGTGAAGCAGCGCTGCGTTAAGTTACCTCACAAGTTTTAATTCGTCGAATAAACTGACCTGTGTGAGTAATCCAGCACTTGCGGGTAGTTCGGTAGAATTAAATGTCCTTATTCCTTTCTATCTGTGGGACTTGCGTCTGATATCTGTCTCTTTAGAAATTGCGACCTGCTTCATACCACTGTAATGTTAAAAAAACATGAATGTTTGCACTCATCCATAAACATCATCAGATCCATCAGCTTGACAGCAAGTCCCATAATTCAGCTCATCACTGTGTCATAAACCTACGCCCTTGTTATTGATGAAGACTAGATAGAATATGACAGAAGATAGCTTAACATTTTTGAGTTCACTATAATTAATTTACTTTTTATGAAAAAAATAATAATCATAATAAAGAATTACTAGGTGTGGCCATATACTGGTTCGTTTATCATCTTTTTGTGTTTGTGAGTACAGGTAACCACCTCACCTGTAGATATAGCCAACAACATGATAAAAGAGACTGTTTAAAATGTCTATTGTGTAATGCTGAAGTCTTTGAACTGATTCCTGAGCAAAATTCTCAGAACAACAACAAAACCCAACTTGAGGTCACTTAAAGGGGTATGTTCAATTAAGTTGAGCGATGGTGTCGGTCCTGTGCAGCTTGAACTCATGTTTCAGTTTTCTTAGAGCTGACAAGATTGGAGCTGGTGCTCAAAATGTCACTGAACATTGTAATCACATCTTCTCATGTCCATGGCTATCATTATGTCCCTGAAAAATATGGACCCGTAACATGGACTGAATTCCCCAATTTTGGGAGGCTTTGGTGTAATATATGCAAAAGGTTCCTTATTTGTTGAAAGCATTTTTATAAAGCTATATTTTAAATGTTAAAACAATTGAAAATTGTTTTCATGTTAAAGGAACCGTTTTATACTCTAAAATTCCTCTATAGACCATTTCACAAGATGTAAACAACACTGGTCCAGAAGCACTTCCTGTTTCAGTTTTTTAACACTACATAAAAGCTGGGATAAAATACAACCAACAGAACATTTAAAACTGAATCAAAAAGTTAAACAAACATCTTTAAGATGTTTTATTTACATGTGAAATAAAGAAAACAGTTACAAACTGAAACAGGAAGTGTTTCTGGACCACTGTTGTTTACATCTTTGTGAAATGGTCTATAATAGTTTTTTTATACAATGAAAGACAATGACTGTTAAGCTTCATAAAAACATGATGATTTCTTGGATTATCACTTTCGACCAATAGGTGGCGCAGTTAACAACAAACCCAGACTGAAAGCTCATTTTTTGAGATATCAAATTTTTTGAGATATCAAATTTGGAACAAAAACTTGTTTAGATTCATGGCTTTGATTGTCTTGCTGTTTTAGAATTCAACCTGATTTATAAAATATATATATTATATATTATTTATAATCATAAATAATTTCCATAAACTTATACCTATATAACTTTTTTTTTGGATATACTTATTATTATTAGTTTTTTTTTACTCAGCAATAGTCGCCAAGGGTCTTCTTTAAAATAATACCAAACTTAAGTCTGTGCTCCCAAGCTTCACATTTTTTGACACAAACATTTTGTCCTCTATGTATGTGTAACTTTTTTTAATTGATGCACAAGGGTTAAGTTTACTCAAGCGATGAGAATCCTTTTTGTGCCTAGATTTAATAAAAAATATCTTAATTTGTGTTCCATAGATGAACCAAAGTTTTTACAGTATTGTGTTTGATCGCATAAAAAGTTATTTCAAAATGTAAATTTACAATTTATAATAAAGGCTTTTTAATTATTGCTTAAAGGTGCAATCAAAAGTGATTATCAGTTCAACACACTGAATGATTTTTTTTTCTTTTATTATTATATATTTTTATATGGTACAATCTTATACAATTGACTTATTTGATCCCAAAAATTATATATATATATATATATTTCCTAAAAAATGATCATAATGGCCTTTATGGGGCCTTTTTGTTTTCTTGTACAGTGCGCTGCTCACATGTAGACTGAATGAAGATGAGCAATGCATGTCGCAGGGTCTTGGTTTGGCTGTTTCCAGCAAGAGCCAGTTTGCCCTTGCTAGGATGCTGAGAATGGATTTTTCTGGCCCCTCTTTTGTCCTTCTTTCCCTTGACTTTTTGTACAGATGCCATCCCCCTTTTTGATCAAATTGCTTATTAAAAGCTTACTAGTGTGTGTGTGCGGTGCACACGCTGGGCCTCATGTCCAATGTTCGGTGTCTCTGTGACTGATGATGAGACGAGTTCATTATCAGAATATCAGCTGGATTCTGGCTGGATTATGAGTCCAGTCTGCCCCCCACCTTCCAGCTCTTTGGTTCTGTGTTTCTTTTTGCACATAATTCAGCCACACACATACACATCTTGAGAATTTATTGAGCTTGAAATGACTGGAGGGAAAGATGAAGAAGGGTTATGTAGGGTAACCTAGTCAGCTAATGTGTCATAATCAAGGGTAAAACCAGGCGAATGATTCTGCTAACACCTCTTCCATATTTCTTTTAATGGAAGAACATTATGAAACTCCTATAAGAATAGCCACTTGGTAATTTGTTGTTAAAAAACTATTTTAAACTAAGATGGTGTGTTAAATTCATTAGCACATTGCTATGAACAAGCAGATTTGATTGTACCATGTGACTTGTACAATCAAATGTGTCAAATTTCAATGCAATTTCACACTTGCTAAACTTTTCTGCTTTGACAGTGTTATCTCTGTTTTATTATTAAACAATAAAGGGTTAGTTCACCCAAAAATGAAAATTCTGTCGGTAATTACTCACCCTCATGTTGTTTCAACCCCGTTTCCAAAGACTTTCGTTCATCTTTGGTACTCAAATTGAGATGTTTTTTTTTTTTTTTAATCTGAGGGCTGGATCAAGCGACAAGAAATATTTTTGTGCACAAAAAAGCGACTTTATTCCTTCTCTGTGGGCCTCGAGAATTCACAAAGTGAAACTACGCAAAGCTTCTAGGTTGCACGTCACACGTAGGCTCACTGATGGTCGATGTTTGCGTGTGACGTGCAACCTAGAAGCTTTGTGTAGTTTCACTATGTGAAATCTCTAGGCCCACAGAGAAGTAGGATTGGGTATCGTTTGAATTTGAATGATTCTGATTCTGATTTCGATTCCTTGTTTCGATTCCGGTTCCTAACGATTCTCGATTCCGATTATTTTAAGAGGCAGGGTTTTCAAAAAGTTTAGCTAACCTTGCTAACCAACGGTCTTTCTGAAGGAAATACTCCTTCGTCACAAATACTCCTTTTGTCACAAATTTAGCATTTTGCCGAGATTTCGTTATTTTTAAAAGTGTTTTAAAAGTGAAGAAAGTTTAAAAGTGAAGCCACACTTTGGACCGCCGACGTAAGCTACTCCTGTTCGAACTCTGATGCGGTTATGCCAACACTTCCGGTAGCGCTTTCTTCGTTGGTGTTGTTCAGCGGTTTCTTCTTCCGGTTGGTGGAAGTGTGAATATCGAAACTAGGAATCGAAATTTTTACTTTTTGAACGATTCCGGGAAAAGCGGAAAGTTCAGTCCCGGTTCCAATTGGATACTTCGATTCTCGATACCCAACCCTACAGAGAAGGAAATTAATAGTTGAGTAAAGTCGTTATTTTTGTTTGTTTTTTGCGCACAAAAAGTATTCTCATCGCTTGATAAACTTAAGATTGAGCCACTGTAGTCACTTCTAATTTAACGATGTCTTTCATAACTTTTGGGCCGGCCAGTTTTGATCCCTTATGTAGCCTATGGAGAAGTGATCCAGCTCTCAGATTTAATCATACATTTTTAAATTTGTGTTCCATGGATGAAAAAGTCTTATGGTGTTGGAACAACATGAGGATGAGTCTTTATTGACAGAATTTTCATTTTTGGGTGAACTAACCCTATAAGGCATGAGATGTCAAGCTTTTTGTGAACATAATCGTTTTTTAGCCTGCAATCCCTTTTGCATTTTTTCTTATACATATAATAAATTCCAGTTACAATGTATCAACGATTCTAGGCTAATTGCTATGAAGTGTTGAAGCTGTAATTTATGGCATGCTGTTTTGCTTTGAGGGACATCTAGAGCCTGTGGCCTTCAGCGTTCCGCAGATGTTTACAGCCGTTGCTGCTGCTGCTGTGCGTCTGCCATCGAGACAGAGGCAGGTGCTGTTTCCCTTTTACTCACTGTGTTTATCTGGAACCCTGGTTCTGCTGCACATGGAAGTACTCAGGCGCTGATACAGCGCATATGGGATCCAGGCAGTTTGGCCTAACACATGATCACAACATGTTATTGGAGACGGGAGAGGTCAAGTCAGACACAGAAAGTTGACTAATAGAGAGAGAAAAGAAAATAATTATGAGGTTTTCAACTCATGAAGACAGATTGATTAATGGTGACAGTGGGGGAGATAGAATATATAAATATAATTTTTTGCAAAACCATCTGGCATTGATAAATGTTTTTGAAAAACATGGTACTAAACATCAATCACTTGTTTGCGCTTTATTTGTTAACTTTTTAAATTATTATTTTAGATAAAAAAGGATAGTTTCAGTCCTGGATGCTGATTGGTCAAGGCAGCGTCCCAGTTATGCTAAAGTAATAGATTGTTTTGTAAGAGGTCTCTTATGCTCTCCAAGGGTGCATTTTTATTTGATCAAACATATATAAAGTAAAAACAGTAACACTGTGAAATATTATTACAATTAAACTGTTTTCTATTGTAATATATTTATCCCTGCGATGGCAAAACTGAATTTTCAGTATCATTATTATATATGTGACGTCTTCAGCGTCACATATTCCTTCAGAAATAATTATTAATATGATGATTTTGTGCTCAAGAAAAAATTCTTATTATTACCAATGTTGACAACAGATGTGCTGCTTAATATTTGGAAACGTTGATAGTATTTGATTAACAGAAAGTTGAAAAAGAACAGCATTTACTGTATATGAAATATAATTTTTTTTTAAATTATGTAAAAATCTTTACTTTTATACATTTAATGAATCCTCACTTTAAAAAAAAAAGACAACTCTGCCACACCAATAAAAGTACTATAATATACCATACTATACTATATTATATTGCACTATATTAATAATAATATGTTCTAGGCTATATATTTCTATTGTGCTCATTCTGTTTCTGCTAATTTTCTGATTGTGGCCCACTGTGGATTTTTTTTCTGTTGTTTTTAGAGCCAATGATTGTCATAAAGACAGTTGTGATTTTACAAGACAAATATATTTCTGTGGATTACACTCAGGTTGACATCTCTGTTTTTTTATACAGTATATATATTCTAAGTAAAATATAATGATAATTTTTGGCAAACTTTGATATAGATGAGACAGTCATTAAGCATCTGTGTACTTAAAGTGAGTGTTTTGAAGTCTGTAGAGCATTACCATCCCATATGTGGCAGTTTGGTACAGCCAACACAAATCTTGTGGCCAAAGGCTGTTACCTTGTTAAAGTAGTTAGTCAACTGGGCATGTTTTTCTGTTGCTCAAGATGTTTCAGCACACATCCAAGAAGATTCATCAGTTGGGATTGGAACTGATTGTGGAGATGAAGCCATTTGGATGAGTGGTGAAACAGAATAACATCATGTCTAGAGGACTAGACTAACATCCATTCTGACCTGGATAACGTCAGACTGTTACCTTGGCAGAAACATTCTTGTTTATAGCAATTGTTGTGGCAAAGAAAACTGTTGGTATTGCATTTGTGTGTGGTGGTTTTGGACCCTCATGAAGGGATTCCAAGCTCATTTTCATTTTGAGTTACGGAAATAGTGTTTGTTTCCCTGAGTGCCCTTAAAGGGTAAAAAACAGATCTGTAATTTGGTCAATGATGTTTTGTGTTGTTGTTGTTGTTGTTGTATTGAGGAGCACTTTAGGTGGACAGTGAGTAAACAAAACAAGGGATACTAAACAGGCAGAAAAGCTAGGCTTTCATTTGCTAAGAGGACAAACATTTCTGACTGCTACAAGTTTTTATTCTTAAGTCATTATTCTTGCTCTATTTCTGTTCGGCCATGGCCCTGCTGTCAGTTTTAGTTTTAGGGCTGAGGTTGTGGCAAGTGTTATATATATATTCTATTTCAGACAGCTGCTTTCATTATACTCTGGTTTGTCTGTGAAAATCATTTTGAACATTCTAGCAATGGACAAAAGTCCACTATAAACCAATAAGAACAATGACAAAAAACAGGAAGCGTGAGAACCGCTTACCATCAGAACTCATTGGAAATTATATTATTTAAATTTTTATTAAAATATTTTAATTAAATAAGGTATAATTATTATTGTATTTACATTATTAAAAAGTATCGTTAATGATTTCATGTTTTGCCATTCAAATCTGAAATCAGAAACTTGTGTTAGACTAATTGGACTTCCACTTACTGTCTTTCCAATTCAACTTCCTGTGGAGTGTTACCATTTAAACTCATGGGCTGCGTCCAAAATCGCGTACTATGACGTACTTCGTGACCGTTAAAAAAGTATGTTCTATATAGTATGAATACGGGTAGTATGAATGAGTCTGGATGTAAAATTTAAAGAGCCCATTCAAATGACTGCACCAACTTCACACTGTTTTTAGCTTTCTGCGTTTTTCTACGTCGTCCAAGCCGATAATCAAGAAGAGGCGTCGCTCGCAGATCACGCCTTTTGGGGAGTTTCTCAAATAACATTTATTTACCTAATAAATTTTACCATATTAAACACACACACACAACCCCTACGAACAATGATAGATGTTGATTTTTGGCAAGGAAAAAAACATTTATATGATTGTGATATTACCATAGATAAATAAACATGAATGAATCAATAGAATCAGTAGAGATACACATGTGTTTCTGTGTTTATCTCTACAGCCCATAGCTACCGTTACAGCCGCGTCTCCGTTTTCCGCTATTTTCATATATAACGACATCAACTCCTCTCCCATGGCATCATGGGATAGCAGAGTGTCTATTGTATGTGCACTTCAGAATCTCGCGGAAGTAGTAGGTCATCCGGGTACTTTCGCAGGTACTATTTTTCGAATTCTATGATTTCTGGACATACTACTCTGTTTTTCGCATACTATATAGTAGGGAAGTATTCGATTTCGGACACAGCCACGGAACTGAATTGGAGAACATTTGGAATTTGGATCCACACTGTTGTACATTTTGTGTTGTGGACTGAATGATGTGGTGTCATGGTCAAAGGTCAAGAGTTATTTCAGCTATAGTTCAATCAATCATGTTCACAGTCTAGATTGCTAGCCATCTCTTGAAGCAAACGGCTCCAGCTTATTGCATCTGTTCTCGGCAGTACATTTGAAGTTCATATTCAAACTAAAATCCCAGTGTAAACCTAAAGACACCCTTGTGCTTTCTTCATTTAATATTTGTTTGTTTTAGATTATGGGAGGTAGAAATCATTTTGATTGAGATGAGAACTACATTTGCCTGAACTGAATTATTAAAACAACATCATTAACATAGAGTTGATGAAATAGAGGTGAGAGAAAAGGTGAAAGAGAAAGGAAGAAAGTATGTGTGTGTGTGTGTGTGTGAGAGAGAGAGAGAGAGAGTGTGAGGGCGCGCCAGACTTTGTTTGTACAGACATTGATTCACAGCCTCCTGGGTCTGTGGCTGCAGTTTACCAATTTGTGTCTTCCCTTTTTCTCAGCACAGCTCAGCGGGAACAAACAGTCATGCTCGCCAACACTAGACCACACGTTGCTCAGCAACAGCACACTGGTCGGAGGGAGGGTGGACAGGGGGTGGTGCAATGGGATAGAGATTCGTGAAGAGGAATCAAGGCCTTTATTAGCCTTGATTACAGATCCCTGACCCAGAACTCTGCACTCTTTATGTCATGACCTCATAACAGCAATGAAGACATTACAAAGTTTTTCGAATGGCCTTAATGTAAAGATGCACAGTGGTTATGTACTTGTCAGGGCTGTCAGAGTTGATATTTATTTGATTTGAACATTTTTTCACTTCCAGCTCCAAACCAGTTGATATCAGCTTCAGCACAGTTATAAAACAAACCCAGAAGTGATGTTAACAGAAATAATATGGTAAAGTAAATGCACTGTGGATAGGTGTATAAAATATTAGGAAAGTGTTTTATTATTGAAATATTACAATCATTTTCAGGTTGATGAAGTAAAAAAAAAACAGATTTTTTGTTGTGTGCTTAAAGTTAAACAGGTAAAGTTATATTCACTCATTCATCTATTCATTACATAAAATCTATTCACATTTTGTGCTTTTCATAATACATATCATTTCAAAGCAACTTTACAGACAATGAATGTTTCTGCATTACAATTAAGAGTGATCTGTTATCAGAAGTGACTGTGTCAAAGTAATGTCCATATGGCAGTTCTAAAGAAAATATACAAATCATTCAGTTAGCTAACATTATGCATTTGTTTAAAGGGGGGGTTGACTGCTTTTTTTCTTTGCATGATTGTGTTTATGGGGTGTAATATAACATATATTCATGTTTTTTCTTTTTTTAAGTCTTATTTTTCATAAATTTCACCTTTATTGTAAGCCGCGCTCTCCTCTGTCCCCTGAACGAGCGGTTGACTTCCTGATTCTATAAAAACACTCCCTCAGAAATACGTGGTGGGCTCAGATTGGTTCGTTTGGGCCGGTGTGTTGTGATTGGCTAAACTGTCGCTCACGTTGTCCGGAAGGTTAATGCTCATTACCTTTACGGGCGAAACGGGCATGCCAAAGGTGGATACCAGACGGTGAATACACGTAAATTATAATGTTGATACTGCAGTATCAGTGAGGCAGAATCAGACCGAGAAAGCCACGAATGAATCGAAGTCAAGCAGAACCTTACCACACACGGCTCTTAATAAACGTTTCTGAATGATAATTTGCTAAATTTTTTAACCATATACTCGTTTGTTTTACACAGTTTGCTACATTTTCTAACTTTATACACGTTTGTTTTACACAATAGCATCTGACTGGCAACAATAGCAACTGACTGGCTACTAATGTTAAACATAAACAGCGTTGGCATGTTTACGTTCTTGATCAAAATCGAAAACAACGTCATAAAGCATATATACATAAAAAATACGTTTAAAACATTAGTACTTATAGAAAATTCAGGTCCATAATGTTTGTACGCGTTTGTCGTAGACACAAAATAGCATAGTCTAACTAGTAGTGGCTAAAGCCAGCGCTGGCATTTGAAAAAAATAAAACACAAGGCTACGTCTTGAATTATACATGCAAATACATTTAAAATGATTAAGTCTTAGCCTACTTACAGATTGTGGCCCAACAACTGCTGTCTCTTGTTTTAAAGTCGGAACTGCTTCATGTTTTAGTAACAGTTTCTTGTTGAATCCGATGTTGAACTCGCTAGATTCGATCGTCATTTTCAGGAACATAATCAAACATAAATTGTATCCATTGTTGAGGAAGAATAGCGTCCATGGGAAGCCCGAACACAGAAGACCTGACAGCTGCGTGAACAACACACTTGACGAGTCGACGTGCCTCAGAAATATGCGCATTGCGCATGCCATTTTCTGCATATTCTGAGGGAGGGGTTGATGCAAATGTGTGGGTTAGTGACGTACCATAACCCAGCTGTAGTCCCGATTCGAATCGTTTTTGTAGGCAATTATAGTTCCTGATTTTTAAAAGACGATATCTCTGCTTACACTGAACTTTCAGCGCTGCAACTTTGCAGATACTGTTCATGCACCAACAGCAACATTACACACTATTTAAAATGAAAAAAGTGAAATCGCAGTCAACCCCCCCTTTAAGCACAAACTGTTTAAATGTTCTGATCAAAATGTTGTTAATGACATGTTTATTTTTTTCCTTAAAAAAAGAGAAAAACTGAAAGTGCTGTTACAAAATAAAATTTGATTGATCATTTGCATAACCAAGTAACTTTAGAGGGATTTTTTTGTAAAGAGCCTCAGCATTTGTGAAGTATAGTGTTTCATACTTTCATACTTTCTTTCTTTGCACCTTTCCGCCTTGTAATTGTCACATTTAGATTCCAAAGATGATAATGAATGCAGGTTAAGAGTTTTTTTTTAGTAGTAACAAGGTTTCTTAACAGACACGAACAATTCGAGACAGCGTGCATAGCAAACACCAACAATACCAGTCCGGAACCTAGACAGAAAGAAAATGAGGACTCAATAATGATCAGCTGGGAGAATTAAATGAATATCCATGGTAACAGATGACATAAGATGGGAAAAATAGAACAAATGTAACAGGAAACAGACGATAAACAAACTAAAAGTCCACGAAAGTGAAACTAACTGCAAATAATCGGGACATAAATGCTCATAATATAATAATAAGAATTAGAACTTGACCTTATTAGGGGTCCAACCACTTCCTGTCAAATGTTGGCTATTTGTTCTTTATAACTATAAAAAAACTATAAGGTTTTTGTCATATTAAAATGGAAAGAAAATGGTCTTTAAGGTTAGGTCTGAGTAATTTGACTGTGCCATTTTTCATTGAGGTTATTGATTTTATTTTTTTATGTTGGACTCATTGCATATTAATTATTTTCTTCAGAAACCTTTTTTTATGACAATATGCTCAAAATATCTAAGAATTTCAGTTCAAACCAGCCCAGGTAAAAAATACATACAATTAAGTGTATTACAAATGCATTGCATTATATTTGTATTGTACTAAAAACATATTTAAGTACATTTTTAATACACTTAATTGTACGTCTTTTTAACCAGTGCAGCTGAAGCCACTAAAAACATTTAATTAGCATTTTGGGAAAGACAGAATGTGTAAAACGCCAAATGTCAAACTTAGTGGCATGGGGCTCAGAATTAAACTACTAAATCAGAGTACATGTATATTTATGTTAGTATAATTAGTAAAATAAAAGTTTAGGAACATATAATTATAGTTATTTCCTACTCTGTAGTCTATTTAATGTGACTTTACTTAATATTATAATGTATTACTTTTTAGAGACTGTACAAACCATGATTTGTCCAAGAACAACATCCAAGATGTTTTTGAGTTTTAATAGATTCCAGATTTGTAGCAGCCAGATGTTTCCATAATATCAAATTAATCTTTTATCACAGTAAAATATAATATATAGTATAGAATGAAGTTATCTTCAGATATTACAAACAGATAGTTGGAAATGCTTTTGACAATCCCCAGTTTGAAGTGTTGACACTTCTGTCATAAACACTTTTGGTTGAACGGCCTGGCTCCCTTCCAGTACATTTTTTAAATGATTACAGACTATGTGCTTGGTTATTAATTTGCAAGATATTATGTCAACATGAGCCTTTCCACCAAAACAATCTATAAATAACTGCCTCTCAATAACAAACGAATGCTTTTATACTCATTCAGAATAATTCATCCTTATATACTCTAGCCGTTCCTATCCATTCCCTGCTTGGCTTACCGGATATGGCAAACATATGCTGAGGGCTGTCTGTGTAAGGTTTACCTCAGTCCCTGGACGAATAAAGTAGAAGGATTATTGGATTAGGAAGAAGAGAGGGATGAGGAGATTGCTTTTTCCTCTACATTCCATTTCATATTCTCGTATATTTTCAATTAAAGCAATGCAGTCATTGATTAAAAGACCTCATAGACATAAATCCAGATATGATGTGTCACTTTTACATTCATTATCTTTTCAGTATAAGGTTTAGCTTAACCCTTAAATGCATGAATGTTTCACAAACCATTATTGCATATTTCAGGTCTTTCAGCGACCCAGATGGATCTCCTATCGCTGTAATATAAAACTCTTGTGATACTAGAGTAACGATTACAGATGAATAAAAAGGCATATTTTATTACCTTTTAGTCAGAGTTTGTTCCGCTGGCGGGTTGAAACATGCAGAACAGCCCCTACCATTGACTTTAGTCTTAAGCCTCTGGTCAAAAAATCCTCCGATGACGCAAAATGACGACTTTTGTGTCATCTGAGGATTTTTTGCAGACAAAAAATACACAAATCTCTCTTCTCAGGGGGATATGAGGGTGGAAAGCATGGTAATTCTAAAATACTACAGGTTTTCTACTAATACAAAGCTTAATGCTACATTCTGAAGTATCCCTTTAATCTGTTCTGTATGCTGATCTGTCTTAGCCTGGATGCCAGCCCGAACTCCGCCCACAACATTTTTTTGGTTGGGAAAGTTTGGTCTGGACTCGATCCTTTGAGGAGTAATTATGATCAGGCAAAACATGTTCGGGCCAATCAAATTGCCAGGGCGGGCTTTATACGATGATGGTCAGATGATCTGCAGGGACGTAATCATCACGTTATCAAAGAGCGCTTAACTGGTTTCCCTCAAAGATGACTGCAGCTAGAGAATTTAGATGTATAGATTCCACTGTCACGTCTGTTGTAAAATGAATCGACAGCGCATTAATTTTAATAGACAAACAGAAAACTGCAATCAAGGCATTTGTCGATCAGAAATATATTTTTGCCGTCCTTCCTACATGATTCGGCAAAAGTGTAACTTATCAGCTGGCTCTGATGGTCGCTAAGTTAAGAAGATGGGACGTAATGAAAAGCCTGTGGTCGTTGTGGTTTCTCCTTTGGTCGCACTCATGGAGGTCCAAGTAAAACAAGCAAAACTCGTTATTTTACTTCTAAAATAAGTAAGTTCTGTAGTTGACAACTGTGCTATGCAAAGTAGTTGACTCACTGCGTTGCTCTGATTGGTTCTAGGTCTACCGACTATCCAGTTGAGTTTTTTTTCCTGGTTCGGTTAAGACACGCCTCATAATCAAAGCCCTATGGAGCAGTTTCAGACTCACATTCTGACTAGAAAATGAGTATGACGAGGTCTGATTTTGCATTTAAAATAAACCCTTTTGATTCAGTTGATCAAAATGATAACAATTCAGTATTATAATCTTATCAATTAAAGGATTAGTTTCCTTTAAAAAAAACTTTTGCTGATAATTTACTCACCCCCATGTCATCCAAGATGTCCATGTCTTTCTTTCCTCTTGTTATATTGTTTATAATGAATTGATTGAGGAATACTAAGAAGGTTGATGTCTAACTTAAAAAAATAATGAGGATGAGGGTAGTACTGAAAAGACCACACAGCCGTTGTGTGCTCCAAGTACACTGCAGCCGCTAACGGCGGACAGAAGGAGATTCACATCACCATATGGAAAGAAGTGTAAATGGATGGAGAAGCATAGGTTACTGTAAATCTACGTCTTAGTTTGTGCTTATCTTTTCGAAGTTTTAACCTCTACTCTTATGTAATGGAAATAATTTATAATAGCTATTTAAATAAATAAATAGCTATTTGTTTTTTTAAACAGTCAACAGCATGCGTGATTGTAGATTGTGTTTTTCTGGACATAATGCTTCTTGACCTATAAAGGGAAACTACCACGTCTATGTTTTCACTGCACAAACCTCTCTGGATCACAGATTCTTCACTTATGCACGCCACCAAACAGCTGAACAATTGCGTGCTGTGAGTTGTATTGCATCTTATGTTTTCTTTTTTCTTTTGTGGTGCCTGTTTTTGTGTGGCTTCACTTTTAAGGCTGATATGAAAGTTCGTTGCCCGACATAAGAATGTGATTACATGCTCCAAACAAGCCAAAACAGCATTCTCAAGGGCCTTGAAGCTCCCAGTTCCTCAACCCTTCAGCCACAAGATCATAGTCTCTCCATACAGCAGGAAATATAAAAGTGCACTTTTTTTCTTTTTTTTACAACACCTACAGTCTCTTAGGGCTCCTATTTGAAGGACGCTTCTTAAAGTCAAGCCATATGTGTGCTTAACTCTTACTTGTGCAGTAGACCCTTGTCACCCAGCTGGAATGCCTTTTAAATGCATAGTAAAACCTAGACTTTTGGCAAGGATTTTGTACGTGTTCAAATAATAGGTGGGCTCTAGAGATTTTTGGCTTTGCATGTGTATTTATGAAAGATGGAGGTAAAATCCTGTTAATGCATTTAAGAGTCATAGTGCAGCACTAACGGGATATTCCAAAATGAAATGGCTCGGAGGGAACGTTTGATGGCTGGGGCTGGATTAGCTGGACCTGGACAGCTATTTGACATTATGAAGCGACGAGAATAGTTTTTTGTGCAAAAAACAATGACAAAAAAACAAACAAACGTTGGCCTGCCCCTGGGCAACGCTGTATACGCGAGTACCACAACGCACGGGGACGCCTTGGGATGAGAACGGGCTCCGTATTTACACGGCGGTTCATCTCAAAACTGATGACGCATCTATAATATATCCTACAGAAAATGCAAAAGCTGTACATTTGTCCACTGCCTTAAATCCTGTGGAATTTTTCGTTTGGGATCAACATGTACAGTACATTTGGACAATCACCTAAAATAACTTTTGCATGCAGGCCTCTTTGGTTTTACTGAGACGCATCAGCATTTTTGTGGTAACTTGTGTGGGACCAGCCGTGAACATCTAACACAGTCTCATTCCAAGACGTCATACAACTGACGCTTTTGACCATACGTCAATATCCACCTTTTAAGGGTACCCTTAAACGTCGGTTATTTGACGATCCCGGGCCGTCATACAACTGACGCTTTACCTTTAACGTCAGTTAGGTGACGGGTAGGTTTCCCCTAGAATAGGGGAAAGTGGGGGCGTCTTTACCATTTCTAATGTTCACACTTCTGCTTCAGTTCCATTCTGTACACCCCAAACACAGAGACGAAGCGTTACCCTGTTTACCAGTCCAGCAGACTGATCTCATGAAGTAGTGTGTGTATGACTCACTGCTATCAAGACGCATAATCGCTTTTCAGTGTGTTTATGAATGCCATTGACTTATTACTGTATATATAAATATATGACTTACCTCAACCCCATCCCTAAACCTACCCATCACTGGGGTTAATGGCATTTATGAGTGTTCCTTGTGTGGGACCAGCCGTGAACATCCAACACAGTCTTATTCCAAGACGTCATACAACTGACGCTTTTGACCATACGTCAATATCCACCTTTTTAGGGTACCCTTAAACGTCGGTTATTTGACGATCCTGGGCCGTCATACAACTGACGCTTTACCTTTAACGTCAGTTAGGTGACGAGGTAGGTTTAGGTCTGGGGTAGGGTTAGGATTAGATGACGTCATCTAACCGACGTTTAAGGTTACCCTAAAAAGGCGGATGTTGACGTATGGTACCTTTGGATGAGACTGCGCTGGAACATCTTTTATTAGAGTAAAGTTTGTGATCTATTTAACCAACATGTGAGGCCAAGAGGCAATTGATTTTAAAAAGTGTGTTTAGGTGTGTGTGTGTACATTAGGTCAGGTTTTATTGAGTTGCATGACCGTGTGTCTCGCTAACTAGGATGTTTCCTAGCAGGTTTCACATTTCATCCATGAGCATCTCACATGAGAAACTTCAATTTGAGCCCACTTTGACCAACATATTGGGACAGCAGTCGATCTATCCATGTGCTAAAGATTTAACATTCACTCTATGTTATAATTGGAATGATTCAAGTCTTTTATCAATCATAAACATTGACTATTGAACCCACTTCAAACAGCTACCCTGTCAGACATGGACATCTGTGGGTACATCGCACCACAGGTCCAGTCAAAGCTTTAGCAGTCCATTTAATGAGCACCCAAACAAAGATGATGTCAGTAACAGATTCATTAAGCCTACACAATGGTAAAGTCTCTGTCTCAAAGTTGATCTTCTCTCCTTTTGCGGATAATGATACAGTCGAAGGTTTGAAAATAGGTCTTTTAAATAGGGGAAAGTGGGGGCGTCCCACTTTACCATTTCTAATGTTCACATTTCTGCTTCAGTTCCATTCTGTACACCCCAAACACAGAGACGAAGCGTTACCGTGTTTACCAGTCCAGCCAACGCATTCTCATCCCAAGGCGCCATATTTTGACACTTTTGCAAAAGCGTAAAATATCCAACACACATGGCACCCTTTAGCGCCAAATGAGATGGTTAAGTTTAGGTATGGGGTAGGGGTAGGGTTAGACCACTAGGAGGCGCCTTCTGCCTGATTTATTTTTATGTCTCATTTGGCGCTAAAGGGTGCCATGTGCGTTGGATATTTACGCTTTTGCAAAAGCGTTGTATATGGCGCTTTGGGATGAGAACGGGCTGGTCCAGCAGACTGATCTCATGAAGTAGCGTGTGAATGACACGCCAATTCATATTTCCATTTTTGGCGTGCTATCAAGACGCATAATCGCTTTTCAGCGTGTTTATGAATGCCATTGTCTTATTACTGTATATATAAATATATGACTTACCTCAACCCGTCCCTGAACCTACCCATCACTGGGGTTAATGCCATTTATGAGTGTTCCCTTACCATCCTAGGAAAAATAAAGATTGCTCCCCAGATGTATATCTAAATTTGATTTTGACATTTGACCACGTGTACAGACACGCGGAATCAGCTCGGACGTTAATGGCGTAGACATACACGCGGATACACATTTAATTACACGCGGATAGCTCAAAATGCGTAGAGATAACACGCCACTTAACTCGAAAGTGGCGTGTATGTTTACGCAAAAGTCATGATGTCATGTTGAGTTCAGATAACTATTGTTTGATCAGAAACAAGCAGCAATGCATGTTTTCATGTCATTACGTGCCATCATGGTTGGCAGTGAGGAAGCGAGCCTATTTCTATCACCAGACCATACTGTGTGTTACATGCAAGGCCCATCTGCCCTACAGCCTCTGTTTGTCCGCGTATTTGCCTATTCTATTTATTTCCTCCAGCTGGACTGAGTTTAAAGAACCGCTAAAAACATTAGAGCCAGATACATGAGCAGATTTAACTAATCTTTTTCATTTCGGTCCAAGTGATAAATCAGTCATAATCTTTGTCATTGCACACAACATTCTTGAGATTCTTCAGCTACTAGTCACACGACTGTGTAGAGAATTGTGACTGGACTATCTTCATTTTAGCCTGTAGACAGACAAAACTAAGTAAATCACCTTGGGGCAAGATTTTTGGAAATTCATTGTGTGTGGATGTGTTTTCAGCTGAGAATCATTTGATGTTGGAAGAGTTTCAAGAGTCTTGTGATATGATGTCTGTGTTTAAATTAAGATTGATGGAGGGGAGAAAAAAATTATTTATTTTTTTCGTTGATATCAACTTCATTATCACAAACATATTGTTCAGCTTGGAGAGAGAATTACTGAGATCACATGAAGTGTATTGTGGTTGTCAAAACTTTAAAAAATGGTAAAATGACTAGTATTTTTATTAGTGTTGGCATAAATTTCTAGCCTGGCATGCCAGACCTACATCAAGATGTTAGGTCTGGGAACTCATCATTGACAGGGCTCAATCCGAGGGGCGGGATAAATGGTTGTCTTTCAAATTCTCTCTACACGCAATTGGATAGCGCTACAGCCAATCAGAGCAACGAAGAAGGTGACGTAGTCAGCGGAGCAAGTTGATATATTAAACTTTTACCGTATCCAGTCCAGCTGTCAACATTGAACATTGAAAATAAGGGAGATTTCCTGGAATCCATCCCCAAAATATGGGATTTTTTTTGTTTTTTACATGACCCACAAACTTTAAAAATAAAACACTAATCATTGAAAGTCTAAAGAGTTTATAACTAGCCTACATATGTGTGAGAGAAAGAGACAGTGTGTCATTAAAAAAAATAATATTATAGAGAATGTTTAAATACTAATATCAGCTTACGAGGGAAACGGGAGCGGAGTAGTGGTGCTTCGGTATACTCGACGTGACAGCACGAGCGTGGCAAAAATGATAAGTTGATTGTTTCGCCACAGCTTTTTTGCAACAGTGCGCGCGCGCCGGCCGCATCCGAGGATGAACGACTTCAAACCGGAATATGTCCGAGCTTGCTCTGACCATCGCAACTCTGTCGTCATTATGTTAAGTCCGCCCGCCGACTCTATAAACGATGTGATTGGCCCTTCCAGAGTTGGGTTTTTCCAGCTAAAACGCCTGTGGAGAGTTGCTAGACCACACTTTGCTGCAAAATAATTTTTGCTGCCGCTAGGGTGCGTCTAGATTTCTAGGCTAATGAATTTCCTGATTCCAGTCTAGATTCAATTTTACTGAACATTGATTCATTGGTATATATATCAGGTACAAGTTCATATGCATTTTTCTAAAGGAAAAGAATCTCTCTCAAGTAAAGCCGGGTTCACACTGTGCAATTTTTGCCACGATCATTAGTTTGACCTGTTCAACGACAGCCGATTAATGGTTGTTGCAATCAAATTTTACCTCAGACAAAATTCGAGCAGTGTCAGAAGATTTGACTCACAGTCCTGCAGTGTGACTTCTATGGCAACCATCAAATTGTCTTTGTTTTTCAAGACATGACCAAACGTAAGATTAGAGATATCTTTTTAGCCACCATTTCAATCCCGTGTGTAATGCAGCTCACTGTCACTGAACGTTTCATTGATTGATGAGGTAAAACTCCGGACAAGTTTTCTTGCATGCTTCTGTTTTTAATGCGCCTTGACTGCTGTACAGTCTGACATTAATGAAATCTGACATATTACAGTGCGATATGTCTTACAGTGATGGTCATGTTTGTACAGTCTGACAAGCAACAATTACAACGGACTATTATAAATCGCACAGTGTGCACTCAGCTTAATGCTGCAAACTAGGCCACAGGGAACCCTGTCAGCTGGGAGCTGGTAACTATAATATAAAAGTAAAAAATAACAACTGATTTGTATACAGTTGCATATAAAAAGAAAAAAAGTCTTGACTTGATCTTGGCTGTCGTGAATTAATTGGAATTTTGGATGATTGTGGTTCGCTATTGTGGTGATCTCAAGTGAGTGACAGGAAACACATCATGCGAGAAGAGAAGAGATGTTGCTACAAGTGGGAGGTAAAATTATTTTAAATGAACGAGGGCACAAATAAAATAAAATAATAATGTGCACAGAAAAATCATTTATTATAAATTCTGCAATATTACAAAAGCAATATTTGTCTATTTTGATTTCATATTGACTTCAATGCTCCTCTTAATTCCCAGTATTAGAAATCCAATCCTGAATGTAGATCATGTCATTCCAAGAGAAGCTTGACATGGAGCCGTCCACAGATGGTCAGTGTAGTGTACACCCAGAGCACAGTGAACTGGGAGGGTGAACTGGCCTGGCAAAGGGTCCACAGAGAAGGGATGCATACATTCAAATGGTAGAATGAGCACCAGCTGGCATCTGGCAATCTAAGATCAGCAGCTGCCCAATCTGGTGCACATACCGCTCAGTAATATGAAAGAACAGGACCACCGTGAATGTCTGGACACGTAAAATAAGTTTTATGCGGGTGAGAGGTAGTTCTCCTGTACAGACAGATTTCAGTTGCACATTTCTGTCTGATTTCAAAGCCCTTGCTGCATAAATTGTTTTCATTATCAGCTTTTATTGCATATAATTTAATAAAAATAGGCTATGCCAAGAACAAACAAGAACATACATATATCACAACATGTCATTATTTACTCACTCTCTTGTCAGTCCAAATCTTTATGGCTTTCAAAAAAAGTCAAAAGTAGATTTTATTTACATTCCCTACTATTTTTGCACCATAGTTTGTGCGTATAACACGCCATAAAGTGCGTATCATATGCACGCAAAAACGCGTACCATATACACGCAAAAACTGTTTTTGGCGTATAAATGGCACGAGAAATGACATTCGTGCTATAGATACGAACTTTCATAAGATCTTTCTCCTTCTTTCGGGTTGAATGGTGGCCATATCGCCATTACAAACAAATAAAACATCTCCAGTTTGCTCTTGTAGAGCATTCATTTCGTTGGTTTGTTTTTTAAATAAGAGGCGATCTGAAATGTGTTGTTTTTTAAATCAAGTGAACAAAGTACTCGTTGTCGCTGCGATCAGTGGTGCGGATGGCTACAGTGTTCTGTTGTGATGCGCACAGTCTTCACACGGAGAAGACTTTGACACACGCTTCGATCCGTTGGAGATGTTTGTTACGGTGAAATCACAAAACCTAATACACAAATAAACATGTCCCTGCTTGATAAACAACCACAAATAAACAATCGGTTTTGATGAGGAAAATAAACTATACTACTAGTGCAGAATATAACCCAGAACCTCTGACAAGCTTAGCAAAAGTTCTGCCACTGGATCAGGATAATAGTCGGATCTATGTATTTAATCAAGTGAAAATTCTCACCTCTAACAACCTATATTAGATCTTATTAAACGACAAATTAAACTCAATGTACTATTGTTTACTATGTAACATGTCACGCCATGTCACACTCTGTGTTAGTGGTATTTACGACGACAGTAACGTTAAAAACAGGTACTCCACACTGACTATAGGGGTCGCTGTTTGACAAAATAGAGTTCCTGCATGGTGTCCCTTTAAACCTCTACAGTGAAGTTGCCACGAGTCATTTTATTTAGGTCTATTTTGTTCCATCCACCCTTGCCAGTGTAGAAGCTATTGCTGAAGCACATGGCACAATGTTTACTTCTTTTTCTCACTTGTTGATGCCTTAAAAGACAGAAAGGAAAAACATTGAATTACTTGGTGTTGCAAATTATCTAGTGTTCCTAAATATGTTGCTAGAGTCTGGAAGGGAATGCTCATTCCTGTGACTGCAGTCTTTCATAGATAGATGAATTCCTTGGCAACTGTTTCTCTTGTTTTTTTTCCGCTCTCACAAGTATTTCTCTCCTTCTCCCTCTCCTCTTCTTTTAAGTAGAGTAGAAGATCAGTGAAATGCCAAGTGTCAGTACCAGAGAGGATGAGAATTATAGCATAAACGACCTTTTAAACTTTGCTGATCTTTCATAAGGCCACAAATGGAGCATCTTGGTCCTTCCTTCGTGTTGTTTGTCTCACATACCTGGACTGTTATCTAACAGGTGGATGCCAAGGCAACTATGATGGATATATCAGGGCTGGACTCTCAGACTGTGACAAAATCGCATTCCAGTCACATTCCAAATGGTGCTACTAAATTTTGTTAGAGGTCACACTGGTGCCCAACTGATAAGTGCTGCCATGTCTGTTGCATATCAGAGACGTCAAACCACAAATGAAACGAAAGTGGAACGAAACCAGTCAAATTGTTTGAGATGCACTGATCAGCTGGGAGTAATAATAGACAGCGCCATCGGTCAGTTCACAATGGTAAGCCCACCTTAAATAAGAGTAGAATCTTCCCTATTAAAATGAAGTTCCGTTTCGAAAGGGAACTCGCACTGTGTCAATTGACAGTAAGGGGGAAGGCCTCAGGCGTGACAGGTGTCTGAAATCACAATCAAATCACGGTAATTCTGTTGACCAGTGACAGCCCGTGAATCATTAACATGCGACTTGGATGTATATAAGAGCATCTTGCAAACATGATAATCATATTTTGCGGTCGCTGCAGTCGTTTGTGATCTGCCGTGAATGCTGTACAGTGAATGATCTGTCTCTATCTGCAGATGTGTAATAAACCAGCCCGTTCTCATCCCCAGATGTCATATAACTGACGTTTTTGACATTTCGTTTTAGGGTACCCTTTAACGTCGGTTAGATGACGCTATCCTGACCCTACCCCAGAGCTAATCCTACCCGCGTCATCTAACTGACGTTAAAGGTAAAGCGTCAGTTGGATGACGCCCTGAGGAGCGTCATGCTAACTGACGTTAAAGGGTACCCTGAAAACGTTGGATGTTGACGTATGGTCAAAAACGTC
The DNA here is from genome assembly GCA_030378365.1 of Hybognathus amarus. NCBI lineage: Eukaryota > Metazoa > Chordata > Actinopteri > Cypriniformes > Leuciscidae > Hybognathus > Hybognathus amarus. The sequence continues at coordinate 466,366 of JAQIUQ010007432.1, read as the reverse complement.
AGTTATATGACGTCTTGGGATGAAAATGTGTTGAATTAATTACCTTAATTAATTATGGTCTTCAAAGTATGTGTTTGTACATATTTATTTATGACATTTTTTTTTAATTAAAAACAAATTGTGTTTTCACATTTGTATTTATGACGTTCATTTTTTTTTTAATTACAACAACTTTTAATGATTTGCAATGAACACACAATGGGACTCAAAGTGTTCTATTAATCACAAGAATCACTAAATTTACTGATCGGAATCTGAGCTACTAACATGACTTCTTCAACAACAGTTTAGCAGCCAGGACTCGGGGCTTCCGAACACCAGGCTAAATCATCCAGAAAATTTGCTTCCAGAATATATACATATTTTGAATTAGCTTTTTTTTACAACACAGGAGCCCAAATCCTTTAAAGGCATAGTTCACCCAAAAATGAAAATTCTGTCATCATTTACTCACCCTTAAATTTGTTCCAATCCTGTAGAAAGGCCCTTGTTCTGCTGAACACAGATATTTAAAGAAAGTTCGAAACAAGCCGCTTTGGAAAGTGGAAGTCAATAGCCGCTTTCCGACCGGAGGAACTTTTGCAGTTCCTAGAACCTAACGTTCCTATAACCCTTTTTTCTCGTGTTCCGACCGGACTAAATTGGGGATTTTTTAGTTCCTCAGACCGTAGTTCCTATAACTCTTTCAGTACCTAGTCTAGAGCGAGGACTTTTTTAGTTCCCTTTCCCTAGGTCTACGTTGATTGGTTCAACTTCTAAGTCATGCCCACTGTCAACACGGAACTTGTAGCGCGCATGTTTGCCAACATTACAACGAGGATTAAGACAAACATAACGCATTCAACCAGCTAATTGCTAATGCTAGCTAAACTTACCCGTCGTTTTGTTTGCCTCCTGCGCTCTGCTCTTTTATCTTCTTCCATCATATTACTTAATATCATATTACGCTGGAGCCTTCGTCTTCAGTGTTTCTCTGTACAGAACTCAAGCATAATCTTTAAAACGCCGCCGTTCGTTCTCCGTTATTAATGTCCAGGCTAGGCAGAACAGGAACATTGCAATAGCCATACTGGTTTGTTGTTGTATGTGTCCACGCTACGTCTCAGTGATGACGGTCGTCGTGACTCTGCGTTACCCCTCCTACCAGTTCCTATGGCCACTTGGCCAGTGCGAACGCAAGCAGCAAAACCGAGTTTGGGGGAGAGTAGTTCTTAGAACTGTTTAGAAGTGGACAGTTCCTATAACTAAGTTCCTGTAACTACTTGGTCGGAAAGCAACCAATGGTGCCCAAGAACTGTTCAGTTTCCCACATTATTCAAAATATCTTACTTTCAACAGAACAAAGAAGGTTACAGGTTTGGAATGACCTGAGGGTGAGTAAATTATGACAGGATTTTAAATTCAGGACTTGATTATGTTCTTCTCTCTAGATATGGCTCCTTAAGTCATTGGTATTTTTCACTCATTTTATTATCCAATATTGTGGGTAAATATTTTATAATATATGTCTATATAGTAAATATTTATAATATATTAAAATGCATGTATTTTCATTAATAATTAAATATCTGTAAAAAAAAAGAGCTGGTCATTTCATATACCTGTCTTTAATGGTGGACCCTCTTTCCTGTTTTCCTGTTCAAGAAGGGCCAAACTCTTCCTGTTTAGCAATTAAAATTCACAGACTTCATTGCCAAATGTCTGAACTTTCAATGACATTGGGAGCCTTTGGGTTTTGGCCTGAATAATCACCCAATTTTGGCTTGAGGCTATAAACCACACTTCATAGGGATGGAGAATCCAGTCTGGCAGTCAGAGAGAGAAGTGTCAGGACATTTTATTCAATCACACGTTTTACCAGCCAGAATTTAGATCATGTTTTGTTTCAGGTGTTATGAGACCACAATCCATTAGCCTTAGGGAGAAAAGGAAGTCTCACATGTTGCAGTATACGAATATCAGATTTTTTCTGTCTCCGTGTGCAAGGTGGATGTTGGATTTATAATAATGATAAAAAAACAGCAATACTGCTACTTGTGCTGCTGTCATTTATACAATTTCTACATCCTACTTACAACATTCTCTGTGCCTGCCTACCCATTTTTCGAATGATTTCAAATTATTCTATATTACTCAAACATTTCTATGATAGGTTTCTTTGTCTTTTTACATGATTTTGGGTCACTTTAGCCTTTGACTTATTCATATTGCCAGCTTGCCTTGTGCTAGACATTGTGTGGGCTCTGATAGTCAGATTGGAAGAGAAACACTGAGAGCTTATCCAGGATGAGTGGGAAGGTAAGGCACTTGCACCTGGCAGTTTCTTGTCTTTTGGAAAACAAATAAAAGAAAAAGTAAATCTACAATTAGCACTGCCTTCACAGCTTTATGATAGCAAATTGAATTTTCCCAGAAGTTTCCAGGAATGATAAGTAGTCAAGACGTGAATCTAGGTATTTAATACTTTTTTTTTGTCCCTGAAATAGAACCGTATTATAGAGCCTCATTTGCAGAATAAATTACTTAGATGAGTTAGACTGCATTGTTTGCTTCCCAACTCATTCCCAACTTGATATTTAGATTCTAATGTAATTAGTTCATTAATGAGTTTTCCCAAGAAACTATGAGCAGTGAAGGAATGTTATAATTTGAAAGTTTGAAATGAACCCACTACACTGTAAAAAAACAGTGTAGTAAAATTTACTTAATTTTTTTCAAGGCAAGTTTTTGCACTGATCTTTTTTGAGTAAATTTCACAAATACAATTAAGTAAACTAAGTGATGGTAACATAAGAAATTTAAGTAATTTTTTTAGCTAATTAAAGATTAAATAATATCTATTCTATTTAATTGAATTTTTCTTAGTTCAACATTTTACTCAAACAATATAACATTGAATTAGACCATATTGTTTAAGTAATCAAAACTTGCAGTGTGTCTCATCACAACTTCACTTTAGATATTGCATGTGTGAACGCAGACCTCAATACTTTTAATAGATCATTTTTGTGTTTGAATGTGTCATTTTAAGTAGAAAATGAACTCCAAATGTCACAAAATGGCAAATTACTAATCCTAACAACAAAAGTAATGATAAAATAGTGAAAATACAGCTGGAAAACTGTGAAAATTCAACCTCATTAATTATTCATGGACCAGTTCATGATGGGAACACCAGTATCAGAAAAGTTGAGTAATTTTACCTAATTTTATAATGTTGATATTTATGCTTTCATTTCTACACAATTTAATTGAGTTATACTATAGAATTTACTTAATGTTTTTTTATAATTCTTGCCTGAACTAACTTTTTTCATGTAAATAGTTTTTTTCTGTAGTATTTACTTCACCACAAAATAATTTTTATCAGTGCACCATATTTCTGATAGTATTGCTATGCTTTGCTATGTACTTCCTACGTTTTTGCTACAGCATTTTCCAGGTCCAAATTGGAAAAAAGCTCCAAACCACAATTTAAACTTTCATGTCTGTAACACAAGTGGTGCACTTTTTCTTTTTAGAACAAGAAAAAACACAAATAATAGTAATAATGCTTTGCTTCTCAAGCACCACCAAACTTTTTACCAATCTTTAGACAATTAATAAGTCTGTATTTTGTTTGGCTTGGCCTCTAATTCAGGAATATCAGCTTGTCAGTGTCACCCTGACATAAGCATCATGCCAGTTTCTAAATAGAGAAATCCTTTTTAATGGATTAGCTGTGCCATTGAGTGTGTGTGCTGTGCCGACAGCAGCAACAGGGTACTTCGTTTAAAACATATATTTAAACTTATATTTTAAAGGGAAGAAAAACAAAGCATATCTGTGAATAACAATGTAAGCTGTCATTTATTTGTTTTCACTTATTGCCTGCAATGAGAGAATCTTGGCTCAGCAATTCGGAGCTTTGTTTAGGAGCTATGGCAAATACGTGAAATGAAAATAATTGTTGTTATAGAAAGAGGTTGAGTGATTTACAGTATAATGATCATCCTATTTTCTGCCAATAGAAATTTGGTTCAAAACAGGTGTGCAAAAAAAGGTCTTTTATTAAGACTTACATTGATTGGAAACCAGTAATTTGACCAATATATATATATATATATATATACTATGTAATGTTTTCTCTTTTTCTTAAGAGGATTTTAAATGGTATAGACCTTATGCACCAGAGAAATGTGGGTTCCGATCATCTTTAGAATATTGTCTTTGAACTTCCGTTTTTGCACTCGCTCTGTATATTTCTATGGCATCGCTGTCGAGGAATAATTAGCTGGTGAAGTGGATTTACTTATTGTAGAGTTAACATAAGGTGTCATGAGCATTGTAATGTTTATCATAAGCATTGTAAAGCAGATGTCTTAACAAATGTCGACCGGGAAATTTTTTACTAGCAGTTCATTCATACCTATACAAGATCGCTGTGAAAATACAGACCGGAAGTCAAAAGACAACGAGCGCAGCGCTGAAAAGGGCGGGGCTACATAAGGTCTATAGCCTACTGGTTAAGAATTGGTGTACCAAATGTTAATGGGTGTACCAAATGTTAATGATCAAAACGTTTTGTAATGTAATTTAGGATATTGAATGAAAAAACGTAGGACAGGACTTACAGAAAATTATTGGAAAATGAAAAATAACATTATCTACCACCGGAATTTTTTTGTCCTGTTTTGTCAAGTGCAACTTTGTACAACGTACAAAGTACTTTTTTGCACAAAGTACAAACTGAGGACGAGGTTATGTTAAGTAACCAAGTACGTTTTAAATGAACCCACTACCATGTTTCTAATTGTATTGCTATGCTTTGCTAATATGAACTTACTACTTCCTAAGTTTTTGCTAGGGCGTTTTCAAAAAAAGGGTCCCACTTTATATTAAGTGGCTTTAAGTACTATGGACTTACATTGAAATGAATAATTTGATACAATGGACCTATTGTGTACATACATGTTTTTACATTGTACTTATATTTTAAAAATACCAGCATGTAATTACAGCTGTAACTAATTGATGTAATTACATCTGTAAGTATACAGCTGACCCATCCCTTACACTTTAACCTACCCTTAAACCTACCCATACCACCAATCCTGTCCCTAATCTTACCTGTATCACACCTCAATAGCAGCAAAAGTGTTTTACAATACAACATAAGCGCAATAAGTACATTGTACTTTTTTCAATGCAAGTACATAGTACTTAAAGTCACTTAATATAAAATGGGACCAAAAAAAGCTCTTTGTAGATGCAGAACAAGTTGTTTATTGATTTCATAACCTTTTTTTATACTGTGTTACATCATGATGAGAAGTAAACTTGACAGGCCCTACTAACTGTATGAAATGACCTTTTTGACTGAATTAAAAAATTGGTTTAAAGATACTCCAAGATTCATGGATAAAAACAAAAAATATATCTTTTTTGGAAATGTGCAGGATATTGTATTTAGTCTCTCTGTGCTTCTCATGTATACTTCCCACAATTTCCCCTCATTTGATGCCTTAAAACAGGTTGTACATACATTTCAACACCTACACATTGTGTTTTTCGTTTCGTTTGGTGGGCGTGCCAAAGGTCTCACTGCCTTGAAACAGTCCCTATCCAGATGGATAGTGGGACGCTATTGCTGCTGCTTATGCGTCAAAAGGTCTGCATGATCCTCATGTGATTGTTGATCTCTATATTGTCTGCATGTTACTAATCCTCTACCATGTAATTTTTTATGATTTTTTGTAGTGCTGTGAACAGATGACTTTATTAATGGGGTTACACAAAGTCATCATAAGTAAATATTTGATAACTTTGCCATGTTTACCTTTGAGACCTGCACAAATAGGAATTGTTGTGAAAGTGAGTCTATCCAAGGCAAGCGACTGTGGGTGGATGTATGTGTGAATGTACAGGGATATCAGAGTATGAGGAGTTCTGGCAAAACAAGCATGGGCGGCAAAGGGAGAGTGAAGGACACAGATGGACTGCGTTTGCAAAATGTGGAAAAAGTTATTAAAAAAAGGATTAACACATCTTCAGTCCCACAACTGCGTAGCATGCTGTAGAAATGTATGGAGATTAAACAACCAGCAATATTTTATGTAGGGAAGTTGACATAAAATCCTGCACTTTATTTTGATAGTCCACTTTAGACATTCTACTAGAATGCATATGGATAGTACTAGTACTATATTAAGTAACTAATAAGCAACTACATTTCAACTAACTTGCATTAATTTGCAACTACATGTCAACTAACTCTCAGACTAAAGTAGACTTTAAGGTTAGGGTTTGGTGTTAGGATTTGGGTTAGTAGAATAAGGTTAGCGAATAGATACCCATGACATACAGTAACGCTTCCAATTTGGGACCCTGGGACAGGAACCAAGGCTTTTTCCAAATTGATAGGGAAGAAAAACTGCAAAAGAAAAGCAATAGGAAATGAAAAGGATGTGTGGAATGAAAATAAAACATAAATGTAAAGACAAGCAATGCTAAATGAAAATAAAATATGCAAATAATCCTTTAAATAAATGCTCTTCATATACCCTCATACATATATATATATATATATATATATATATATATATATATATATATATATATATATGTGTGTGTGTGTGTGTGTGTGTGTTCATTTAGGCTTAAAATGTCTTAAAATGTAAGGGATACTGGAGCTTGGTTGGGATGGTGGGACTGCTCACGGTGGGTACCGGAAAATTTCCCTTATTTTCAAATCCAAAACTTGACAGGTGCTTTTTAGAGAACTCTTATCAGTATGTTCTCAGTGACCTGCTCTCACGAAAAGTTCTAGTCACAATGGCATAGCACTTTATGAACATACAGGCCGTTCAACATCGCCAATAGCTTATAGCTGACAAAGAATAAACCCTGAATCTCCTTTTCTGGTTCACCATTTCAAACCTTCTCCACATGTTGCCTCTTCACAGCAGGTTCAAGTCAGTAGACATCTATCAATATTCTCCTGTGCATTCTGGAGCAGAGGAAGTCCTTTGAGACCATTCATCTGTCCTGACCTATTTTTCCTTGATTGATTTTCTTTATTCCTACCTTCCTGTTGTTTTGCTTGTGAGTGAGTCTCCATCTCACCTGCATAAATATGCCGCAAGCGCCATAACTATAACATAATTATGCCAAACCTATGGGCAGCAGTGTAGAGAGGAAGATAAAGCCATGCAAGCAAATCAGAATCCTCAGAATCGACAAGAGAGAACCTAAACCCCTGTTTCGCCCATAGATAGTAAAATAAATGGACACAGCGACCCCATTGATTTCAACAGAGAAAACGGAAGCCCGTTAAAAGCTGATCACCAGGCGTGCTGCGCAGGCTCAAACTGAGCCTGTCACGTGAGCAACCTGTATGTCCTCTAGTAGCTGTGCTAAAATCTGTGTAAATCTAGAGTAAAATCTGAATAATTCCCTTCCAAATCTCGTAGAGATGGAAAGAGTGAGTATTATCTTTCCGTGAGCTAGCAGCAGGACTAACTTTATGACTCTCTGTGGGCTTCTCCCTTGACTTTATCAAACTTTATGCCTACATGACCCCCAGATTGCCTGCGAGCTTCTCTTCCTGTCTATACGGTAATTCCTCTATTGTGTGATGGGATGTTGATTCATTATGATGCAATCGTTAGCCTATTTTTACAAAAACACCTTTTTATGGTACTTTAAGGACTTTGCAACTGACTCTGGGATTGATCATGTGATAAGTAGCCCATTGTTTCCACAAGTAAAGGGAGAAGCTGAGTGTGTGATGGGTACTGTAAAAGGGCTGTGGAAAGGAGGAGGAGATCAGGGACGAGCACTCCTGACATACTGTATCGTTCCACGCCACTAGGGAATGGATATTCACCTGCACAGCTGCTTATGGGAATGCAACTTAGCACTACTCTACCTCAGCTCTCGAAAAAGTTGTCTCCGGGCTGGCCTGGAATGAGAGAGTTCTTGTGTAATAAAACAAAAGAAAGGAGAAAACAGCAGCAGTACTACAACATACGTCACAAGGGCTCGGCCCGTCAGTTTTGCAGCCAGGTCAAAATGTGTGGTTGCCATTGGAGAAAATGCAGGGATCTGTGGTTTCTCAGTCATCAGCCCCAAGATATTATTTGATTGGCACAGAAGATGGAGTAATTCTGAGAAACCGGGCTTATCTCCACCGATTCATCAGTCAGAACAAGTGCCGTCATCAGATACTGAGTCTGAGAGTAATGGGCAGCCAATGCCTGTTGCAGTAAGAGGTTGGACTTGTAGAAGAGAGATATGGTGAAAGAGTTATTTGAGTATATTACTTATCGAGTAGAGTTGATAAGTGGGGACTTTTTTGTGATGTTCACTCTGTGTCCCATCTCGTCATTCCTGTTAACAGAGTGTTAACATAACACAGGAATTCAGTGGGTGTCTTCCCACTCAGTAAAATACTTTAGGTGATTATTTTTAGTCAGTCATTAAGTATTCATAAATGCTTTTTGTATAATATTGCGTAATAGTCCTGTAAGGGTTCTGAAGGCTTTCATTGACATCAGAGCTCTTCCCCAAATATAAAATGGCATGGACCATTCTCTCTCTCTCCCTCTCTCTCTGGACTCTTTGAAGTCATTTTATGGACAAACACATTTTTAAAAATTAAACTGTTGTGTTCTGCAGAAGAAATAAAGTAATGCAAGGTGGAAAAGATGAGGGCGAGTAAAAGATGACAGAATATTCATTTTTGGGTATTCCTTTAACAAGCCTTCTCTGACCATACTTTTTTTATTCCAGAAATCAAATCACCACACACAGCAGTCTCTAATTCTTACTCAAGGCAGCTCAGTGACATTTTCAGTTAGATGACATTTCTTCTCCATTATGTAACACCAACACGGAAATGATGTGGATAGGTTTAAGAGCATATGCACACGCACACACACACACACACACACACACACACACACACACACACACACACACACACACACACACACACACACACACACACACACACACACACACACACACACACACACACACACACACACACACACACACACACACACACACACACACACACACACACACACACACACACACACACACACATATTGTCATGTTTAATGGGACTTCCCATTGGCGATATTATGTTTATGTAAAACTTTATGTTCTTTCTCCCTACACAAGCCCTGCCCCTAAACCTACCCATCACAGAAAACTCAGCATTTTTTGATTTTCTAAACACTTCAAATTCCTAATACACCACAGACATTTTAATTACAAATTTAATCTCATCTTAGATTTGACCTCACTTCCAACAACTGAGTTTTACTTTTCGTTAATGACCCGTATTTATACGCTGTCACCTAAGATGTGAGATGGTTTGTGCTGAAAGCCTATTATTTTGACTAAACAAGATCAGATCATTTTCGGTGTTGTTCAAAGCCAGGAGATGCAGTCAGGGTCTTCAGCTCAGCTTGACTCTGTGCTATTCTAAGGAATGGTGAGCTCACTAATTAAAGTCTAATGCTGCTCCTTCACAGAGATGCAGCAGTCAGGATCGTTCCTGTGTTGCATAAATGTAACTGTTATTGAAATGCTCATAAATGGCGTGAGGTGTGCAATGTGCAATTACTTCAGAATTGTTCTTGGATTAACCAAGACATGTATAAAGATAGAACAGATGCTATACGTTTACTATTTTTAAAAGGCTATTATTAACATTCCATTTTACTGACTGCTGGTTCCCTTTCGCCGTCACGAGTTCTGTCTTTACGGCGAATGGGGTTTTGCTTAGAAAACCTATCAACTTCGAGTATACAAAACAAGCCAATGGCAAAGAAATGCCATGGGTCTGCAGAATTTCGTGGTTATAAAAGGAGGATGCTTCACTCCACAAGCCCTTTCTGATCAACTGTCTGCAACGAAACGAAGCGACTCTCCGGTGTTGGTGTAAACGGCATTCTCCTGCGAGTGCATACTACCTGCTGATATGTGCAGTGGTCTGCCAGTAAGTGTGTTTCTCCCTGGGCGCTTCAACATTCGCAGAGTTTTCCTCTCACAAAAGAGCTTTGCACGCAGCACGTCTTTTTAAAGATACCTCGCCCGTGCACTTCTGGTTGCGGTAGACTCATCTCTGACGATCGCTGTTCTGCGTGTTTGGGCATTGATTACGCTAGAGCAGCACTCGTGGATGACTCATGTTCTCTCTGTGGGAACATGACCATCGCGTCATTACAATTGAGATTCAGTGATCTCACAAGAGTGAGAGTCTCCTCATTCACACCTCGAACTACTTCCTCCTCGAGAGCTACTTCGGCTGGTGGCCAGGGTCACCCGAAGGGTGACTATGTGGAACAAGGCACCGATTATCTGTCCGTGCTCCACACCTCCCCCTCCAGCTACCCATTAGAGTTCAGGGGATTCCCTTGGGTCCATGCTCGGATGCCCTGTGAGTTTCCTTTGGTGCTACAGAGGAGGATGCAATGTCTATTGCAGCATCACAAGGTTGGCAAGATTCTTCAGGAAGTGAAGACTTGCCAGCGCTGCTACCTTCGGGTGTGCATACAACGTTCATCGAGCCAAATCCTGAGATCACTGCCATTTTTCCCAGGCAGCCGCGAGCATCGTTTTAGAGTGGAACCCTCCACCCTGTCCCGAGCACTTGCGGCTGGTCGATTGTTTTTGGGTGTAGCCGCCGATCCCGTCAGCCCTTGTTCCCCTACAGGAACACAGTGTTCACATTCTGAACTATCTTAACGACTGGCTGATCCTTTCTCACTCTGGAAACCAGGTTTGTTAACACAGGGACCTAGTGCTCCGGCACCTTGCTCGTCTGGGCCTTTGGGTCAACTGGGAGAAGAGCAAACATAAGAGCATCAACATATGCCTCCACCACGGGCTGGGGTGCCATGTGCAATTGACATGCTGCCACGGGCTCCTGGACAGGACCCCAGCGACTATGGCATGTCAATTGCCTCGAGTTGCTGGCAGTACGCCTTGCTCTGCACCGCTTTCAAGCACTGCTTAAGGGTCAACACGTACAAGTCCGATCAGACAATACCATCACAGTACCCTGAACTGTGCAGCCGACAAGCTCTCATGGCTTCAGCCCCTCTATGGAGAATGGCGACTCCATCCCCAGTCGTTTCACCTGATGTGGGACCAGCTTGGGGATGCACAGGTAGATCTATTTGCCTGCCATGACTTAAACCATTGCGCCCTGTTTTACTCCCTGACCAAGGGCCTTCCTCGGCATCAACGCACTGGCGCACAGCTGGCCGTGGTGCTCCCTCAAAATGTATTTCTCCCAGTGAGTCTTCATGCGCAGACCCTGTGCAAGATCAGGGAGGACGAGGAGCAATTCATTCTGGTTGCGCTCACTGGCCCATCCAGACCTGATTGTCTCGAACTTCTCACGACAGCACCTCCCTGGCCAATTCCTCTGAGGAAGGACCTCCTTTTCCATTGATGGGGCACCCTATTGGATTCTCAATTTTTGAAACCTCCATGTGTGGCTCCTGGACGAGATGAGGTAGTTTGAGTTCCCTACCACCAACGGTTGTGGCTACCATCACTTACGCTAGAGTATCGTCCACGAGACATGTCTACGCATTGAATTGGAACCTCTTCGTTAACTGGTGCTCTTCTCACCAAGAAGATTGTGCTCGTGCTTTCCTTCCTGCAAGATGGTTTAGAGTGAAGGCTGTCTCCCTCCACCCTGAAAGTGTATGTTGCCGCTCTTGCCGCACATCATGACGCAGTTGAAGGTAAGTCCGTGGGAAGGCACAACCTTATCATCAGGTTCCTGAAAGGAGTGAGGAGAACCCTTGTTCCCTCTTGGGATCTCTCTGTGGTTCTAACTGCCCTGCAGAGTCCTACCTTTGAGCCTTTGCAATCAGTGGAGCTTAACTTCCTGTCTATGAAGACAGCGCTCCTGGTTGCACTGGCCTCCATCAAGAGGGTTGGGGACCTGCATTCTCTTTTGACGAAGTGTGCCTGGAGATCGGGCTGGCCTACTCTCACGTGATCCTGAGACCTTGGCCTGAATATGTGCTCAAGGTTCCCACCACTCCCTTTCGGGACCAGGTGGTGAACCTGCAAGCGCTGCCCCTGGAGGAGGCAGACCCAGCCTTGGCACTGCTCTGTCCAGTGCACTTGCCTTCTGTTGGCCTCTAGCGCATGACGCCTCGTTAACAAACATCTGCAGAGCTGCAGGCTAGGCGAGACCCAACATATTGACCAGATTCTACAATCTCTGAGTGGATCCTGTGTCCTCTTGTGTACTTGCTTCAACCAGCCAGTACTAGGACCCGCTCAGGTGTCTTGCTCGTCATTCCACTCCACGGACTGGAAACGTGCGATATTTCCTCAGATGAGCTTCCCCGACAAGCCCTGAGTTCCTCCAGCACTGCTCGTTGGCTAGGTGTCTCCGTGTGTAAAAAAGTTTTCTTTATATTACAGGTGATACGTGTTGCACCCCATCTTCTGTTATCATGATGCACTTGACGTTTCTAAGATTAGTAGATGAGATCATTTGAAACCATTTGAAACCTACTTTATCCTATAACACACTAGGAACATGGAAGGTTTGTAATCTTGATCTAACTTAGATCTTGGCTTAGAGCACATTTTTTCCTTGAACAAAACAGAAATAAAATGAAAAGATTTGACCAAATTGCATTCATGAAATTCATTTATATAAAGAATTGTAATTTTCAACACAACAAAAATGTCATAAAACCATTGACCTTTTAGATTTCTCTTCCCCTGGATTCCAATTACCCAGGTGTATTGAAATGGACTAATTGCTGTACATGTTTGTCTTACTTGTCTACTCGGTCTTCTTAACAAAGGTATTATTAAAGACCGATTGTTATCTGGCTGGAGTGGAATCCTTAAAGACTCCAACCATAATTTAGAAACAAAATCTCACATATCATCTGTCACATTATCGCCTAATATGAAAAACTTTTTTTTTATCTCCAAGGTATTGTAACTGGTTGTTGCTCAGCAACTGCACCTATTCTACAGGAACGACAAAGGTGGCTTCTTTCAGACAGGATTTATACCTAATCATAGGACTGAGACAGCACTAGTTATAGTCAACGACTCATTATTGTCCTGATGGATCTCTTTAAGATCCAATATATCTCAGTGCAGTGTTCGAAACATTGTCCAAACTCTGTCTTAAAAATCATTCCCAAGCTAAAATATCCTTAACAGTTAGTTTAGAAACTTTTTGAATGTACATGGCTTAACTCTGGCATTCCTCAATGTTCTGATTTAGAGATATTACTGATTTACTTGTATGTGCTATGGTTATTTGTATGCATGGTATTAGCTTTTCTTGATAAGATAAAGAAATGCATTATTTATCTACTGCTAAGAATTTTCTTGATTTTCTCTGATCTAATACATTCTGAAGATACTGTCTTTGTTCTTGCAGATTGCAGAAATGACCAGGCTTCCTTTTGATTTCATTTCCTATTTAATTTAATATATGTGAGAGTATGATATGTGCGCAGATTCATAAAAGTGCTTATTTGGTACTCTTGTATTTTGTGTAAAAATTAGACAAAGAACTGGATCATTTGCAATTTTCGAATAACCATTTAGAGTGGGGTTTATGTAAGAGATTTTTTTGTGATGTTTAAATGACCGAGAGTAAAAAAAGGAGGAAAGTGAGAAGGGAAAGATCAAATGTATTGACCATCAAACCATCAGACCTCTCTTTATGGGGAAACATGATACACACCGATAGAATTCCCCACATCCCGTGCCACAAATTGAACACACACACGTTGGGTTTCCATGTTTTATAGGGACTTTCAATAGACAATACATTTTTATACTGTACAAACTGAATATTCTATTCCCTAACTCTAACCCCAAACACAACCCTTTTTTCAGAAAACTATTTATTATGATTTATAAGCTGTTTTCCACATGAGGGCCAAAAATGTGTGGTGCGTGGTCCTGGTAAACCATTTATTGTGGGGACAAATATCAGAAATCTTTGACCTGGGAACATTTTGACCTCACAAGTTATAGTATGGTCTACATACCAACGCATGCACACACAAGAAAATCTCAGTTTGTACTTTTCCCAACAGGGCTTGATAAAAATGTGCAGTATTAAGGGAATTTCTCTGCCGAAATGTGCTTGATAATTAAACTGTGCTCTGACCTCTCTGTATATCTGTGGAATGAGCAGGGTTTTCACATCAGCAAGGCCTTTAGAATTAGTTGCCTTTGCATTTTTTTCTAATTCTTGGCTGAAATGAGACAATATAATAGTGACAAGAAAATGATTTAGAGTTGGCCTGGTCACTTATGTTTCAGGTACACAAGACATGTTTCATTATTTGTGTTAGCAGTAAGCGTGAGATCCTTTTGACTTGAGTAACTTAGCTCAGGGTCAGAAAATATTGCTTCTCATTTGGCCTTCGGACATTGTTATAACTCTTTATGCATGTAAAACATATCTGCTTGTTATATTTTTTTAGATGACACCAATAGTAATGTGGAGGCTGTTTGCTTTTAATCGAGCTAATATGTCAAGTAGTTTACATAATAATAGCAACAAATAATCGTTTTTATTCCAAACGTGTAGTGTAGTTGCATTAGACTAATATAATGAATGCTGTAACCCTGATTTGATCCTATTGCTTTGTGGATGTGCATGTTGCCCAAGGTGAAGTTATAGGTAAATACAGTATATATTTCACTGCAAATATGGATGTTTCCAAGCACATTCATCAATACTGTATCATGCTTTCATAGGGTCTGGCAGCTTTTTAATGAGTATGTCAGATTAATTCTGACATTCTTTAAACCTGATGCTCAGGAGTCTAACCTTTCAAGAGCAAAATTAAAATCCGTCCCATCACTCATTAGGTATGTTAATGCATGCAAACGAATGGATGCCATGTGTTTGACCCTACCAAGGACATTCTCTGTCCTCATCTCAGAAAGGCTATCTGCTCACCTGCCTTTTCAAAACAATTCCTGATATAAACGCAAACAATTACTGTAAAAATTCTTACTGAAAATACACTGAATTCTCTTCTACATTTATTAATATATGATCATTTTTTCCTCTGAAAAAAGCTGAATTTTCAGCATCATTACTCCAGTCTTCAGTGTCACATGATCCTTCACAAATCACAACAAAACAGTTTTTTACATTTTTATTTCAGGATTCTTTGATGAATAGAAAGTTCAAAAGAACAGCTTTTATCTGAAATGGAAAGCTTTTGTAACATTAAACACTACCCTTTAAAAAGTTTGGGGTCAGTAAGAATTTGTATTTTATTTTTGGGGGAAATAAATAAGAAATCAATACTTCTATTCATCAAGGATGAGTTACATTGATCAAAAGTTACAGTAAAGACATTTATAATGTTAGAAAAGATTCTAATGAAATAAATGCTGTTCTTTGAACTTTCTATTCATCAAAGAATCCTGAAATAAAATGTAAAAAAATGTAAAAAAACATGGATAATAATCATACATGTTTTTGGAGCATAAAATCATCATATTAGAGTGATTTGTGAAGGATCATGTGACACTGAAGACTGGAGTAATGATGCTGAAAATGCAGCTTTTTTTCAGAGGAATAAATTACATTTTAATATATTATAACATAAAAAAAGTCATTTTAAATTGTCATAATATTTCACAATATTACTGTTTTTTTAGCCTGGAATGCCAGCCCTGAACTCCGCCCACAACATTTCTCCCATTGAATATGAGTATGACGAACTCAGGCTAGGGTTTTTTGTGTATTTTTTATCAAAAAAATGCAGCCTTGGTGAGCAGTAGAGACTTCTTTTAAAAACATAAAAAAATCTTACCGATCTATATATATATATAAAGGTACTCTAAAAGTATAATGGATTTCAGTCATGACAACTCTTGGGATAATTTGTGAAGTAAATAAATAAATAAATAATCAACTTGTTGCTGCTGATAGAGATAGGGAGTTGTTATTATTATTAATATTATTATTTTGCTTTTGTACCATTATACGCCACAAATATCACAGGTGGGAAAAACTCCTCCCCTAGCCATTACTGGGCTCACAAACGACTATAATAATTGCAGTATTGTGTGTAACATATACATTTTAAACACATATTTTTGTTAATATTTCTGGTATATTTCTGTTTTGGTGTTGATCAAGTGGAAGCCTGACTCTTGCCTATACCTGACTGCTGTTGAAGAAGTGGGAAGAAGAAGGGGGCGCTATTGCTCTAGCTGATGATGCTGTGCTTCGAATGTGATGAGGCGCGGCGAAAAGTTTGAGCAGGTCATGAAGAACACAACCTCACACAAGCAGCATTTCATCACACGTTAGGTTTGAAGTCCTTAACATTTGATTTACATGCAGAATGATGTGAGATCAATATTTATGTTACTGCGCTGTCTGAAATAATTCCGCATCCGTCTGTCGTCTCCGCACTCGTGCGCGCATTCAGGTGTTTACAGAGAAACCTAGTAAGAGTCGAGGAGGAGGGAGATGGTGTGTGAGGGAAAGAGAGAGACGAGAGCGAGAGAGAGGAGAGGGAGAGAGAGGGGTGGAGAGGGGCACGCGCTCTCTCCTAGTGCACTTTGCAGTAAGTTGCGGGCGGCTGTTGCTGGCGTGGCGGTTGCTGGTCGCGCAGGGAACTTTAACACGCTGGATCCCAAAGTCCGTCTGCCTCACCTGCGCAGTTCGGAGCTGCCATGGATTTCGCGGCCGGATTTACTATCCTAATCACACTGCCGATCTTTCTGCAGACGAACGGCCTTTATATCTCCAGTAGCATAGGTACGTGCGGCTGCCTTTACCTATTTACACCTCCAGTTCTATCCCATCGCAAGATGTCCTGCCCGGTACCACCCCAGTGCGCATCAGACCTGGATGTTTGCGCACTGTCCCCATCCCCGCGTGTCAGAAACTTGTGGCATAGGCTATTTCGGATCTTGTTAATTATTCTCTGGAGCTTTAGTAAATATAAACAGACGCGGCATTCCTGTGTGCTGCATCATTACTGTTTGTTGTGTGTTTGTTTCACATGCTGCTGAAATTAATTCTCAGCGCAGCTCTGGCGGTGTAGTGGAAATGTTTTGGGTGTTTTTTTTCCCCTTCTTCTCGCGTGTGCGATTTTTGACAGGCGCTCTGTCGATAACTGTTCCTATGAGAGCGTTTAAACAAAACGTGCGTTTTGCAAACGTAAAACAAACAAACCCAAAGCTTTATAATGGAACTTTTCGGTTTGGAAGAAAAAGACGAATGTTTTCATACAGCAACTTTTGGTTTTGGATAACTTAAAACGGTTATTGGTCAATAAAAATATAATAAATGTGCTAGAGGAAGTGGTCTCCACAGAGATGCACATTATGAGATCAGCATCACTTTGAACTGACATATCGGATGTGTCTGAAAACCTAGTGAGTTGCCTACCTAGACAGCATTTTTGTGTATGAGGTGAATAAAATATTACTGGTGTTATAGGTGCATGATGTACTTTTGGGTATCATAGGTGCGTGCAACATATTTTGAACATCATATGTAAGTGAACCATTTCTTAGCATCATTTTTTAGGTATGAGCATCATTTTGTGTGCACAACATTATTGCGCATCAGGTGCATAAGTCTTATTGTGTTTCATAGGTGCTTGTGGCATAGTTGTGTATGCATGTGGCACTTTTAATTTGAGAATTATAGTTGAGTGGAGCATTTTTGGGCATTAAAGGTGCATGCCACATTTATGGGCATGTTAGGTGCATGGAACATATTTGGGCATCATAGGCACACACAGCTTATTTGGGGATCATAGTCTTTTTGGGAATCAGCTGAGCTGAATGTGAATTGAGCTGACAGAATGCACATGTGATGCCCAAAATGCTGTCTTTGTAGGGTGCTCAATAGGTTTTGTGACACTCATAGGATGAGTGGTCTTTTTTTTTTCCTTATGCAAGTCTGTTGTTGTGTTTCTTCTTGATATATTTCTGTATTGTAAATATGTCTATCAAGCATCATATGCAACAATATGGCATATTGCAATTATACATTTTATTTATCTTGGTATTTTTTGATGAGAGGCAGATATACAATTACAGTCTGTGCACAAACAGGCACTGTTAAATATGAAAATAATGGTGTCAAACAAGTGTTAATGTGTTTCTTCACCCGGACCCGTCTGACCCACTCACTGCATGGGAAAGAATGTGCATTTAAAGTGTCAACATAAACACATCTAAATTGTGAGAAGAAGCATTGTTTCTGCAAATCATCACATGCAATTCCGTGGCATAGTGACATTATAGATCCACTACAGCCAATGCGTGCTGTCTGACTGACTGTCTTTGTGTGTAATGCAGATTCCCTGCAGCACGTTCTGGGGGACTATGGACTGGTGAAGCCCGTTCTTACTGATGCAGAAGGCCGCTTCCTGTCCCATGCGGTATCGTTTGGTCCAGCAGAAGGGCAGTTCCGTAGGCGCTGGAGAGAGAGGCGGCATCGGCCAACCACGCCAACCATGAGTCCGGAGGAGACGCGCTCAAGCAGCTCTCACCAGACGTCACCGTCTTCGGCCGGGAATTTCACCTGCGTCTGCGCCGCAACACACGCCTGGTGGCTCCCGGAGCCAAGATGGAGTGGCAGGAATCTGGCGGCATGCACTCCGAGCCTTTGAAGAGTGACTGCATGTATGTGGGGGACATTACGGACATACAGGGAGCCTCAGTAGCCATCAGTAACTGCGACGGCCTGGTAAGTGGCCACATTGGCCTTCATTTGTGTGTGATGTCCAGTTTGCTCAGTTTATTTACACAATCCCTTCTTGTAGCTAATCTGTTCGATTAAAAATTGCAATCATTGGAAAGAAAAGTTAAAAAAGGCCTATATTCAATCAGTGTGAAACTTAGGTGTTGAACATACACTACCGGTCAAAAGTTTAGGGCCGGTTAGATTTTTCATGTTTTTAAAAGAAGTCTCTTCTGCTCACCAAGGCTGCAATTTTTTGATAAAAAAATACACAAAAAAACACTGTAATATTGTGAAATATTATGACAATTTAAAATGACTTTTTTATGTTAATATTAAATGTAATTTATTCATCTGAAAAAATCTGAATTTTCAGCATCATTACTCCAGTCTTCAGTGTCACATGATCCTTCACAAATCAGTCTAATATGATGATTTTATGCTCCAAAAACATGTATGATTATTATCCATGTTTTTTTACATTTTTAGTTCAGGATTCTTTGATGAATAGAAAGTTCAAAAGAACAGCTTTTATCTGAAATGGAAAGATTTTGTTACATTAAACACTACCCTTTAAAAAGTTTGGGGTCAGTAAGAATTTGTATTTTATTTTTGGGAAAATAAATAAGAAATCAATACTTCTATTCATCAAGTATGAGTTACATTGATCAAAAGTTACAGTAAAGACATTTATAATGTTAGAAAAGATTCTAATTAAATAAATGCTGTTCTTTGAACTTTCTATTCATCAAAGAATCCTGAAATAAAAATGTAAACAACTGTTTTCAACATGGATAATAATCATACATGTTTTTGGAGCATAAAATCATCATATTAGAGTGATTTGTGAAGGATCATGTGACACTGAAGACTGGAGTAATGATGCTGAAAATTCAGCTTTTTTTCAGAGGAATAAATTACATTTTAATATATATTAACATAAAAAAGTCATTTTAAATTGTCATAATATTTCACAATATTACTGTGTTTTTTGTGTATTTTTTATAAAAAAAATTGTAGCCTTGGTGAGCAGAAGAGACTTCTTTTAAAAACATAAAACATCTTACCGACCCTAAACTTTTGACCGATAGTGTATATTTGTAGTTCTTTTTACATTTCAGGTCCTCTCAAGTTGTTTACTTCATGTATCCGAATACCAAGGGTGACAATTTCATCAAGTGCAACATGTTCATGAATCGACATCTTTGTTGATCCTGGAACAACATTTCAATCAGATTTAATAGACAAGTTCACATTTTATTTCAAGTTTTAGACTTAGAACTAGGGTTAGGCGCTTCTACATCAGTGTTATTCACCAATCATTTTACTCTGATTTTAGAGGTAAATTATGGGTAGGGGTAGATTTAGGGGTAGGGATATGGTTCAGGACAATATTTTCAGACTAGAATGTGGATGACCCAAGAACGCGTCGTAACTTAAAATAAGGACATGCATTAAGAGGCGATAACCAGGAATGTGGATGTGAACCAATAATGAGGTGGTCACATTAAGCTCCTTTATGGTGTAGCCTAAATTTTTGTCCCGGGCCATGTGTTTTTAAGTGATATTGCCAAGTGACAATGCTACCTAAAATTATCCATGCATGCAGTAGTCACAGATATTGTGAGGATCCTGGGATATTTCTAATACAAGCTGAAAGGCAAATAAATAGTTGAGAAGCGTGTTGTGTGCACTGAGATGTGTGTTTATGGCAGCGACAGATGTGAGGATTGGAACAGAGGTCTCTTGTTAATTACTGGAGGTGTTTTTCTTTACTCAAATAAAACTACAATTCTAAACGGACCCAGATGAGAGGCTAGCTCAGAGAGTCTGCCAGAGATCATGAGATCCATACGCCCCCTGTGGCTGACATCTTTATACAGCGAGAAAGAGAGGCACAAAATAAATAGTGAATGAAAAATGTGAATAAACTTTACATGCAGATTAAACTGAGGTTGAATAAATCATGTACTGTAGACATTAACTATAGAGTTCCAGTGCAAGGCTCTGCTGTCTGATCTGTTGGTCTCCGTGTGATCACTGCTCGTAGAGGCATTATTGCCCTTGTGGAAAAAAGTGCACTTGTAATTGACGAATTAAAAAGTACTTAAAACGTGACCTACTTTATACTGCTAGAGAATACTATAGACTTCCATTACATATAAACACACATTTTTAAAGTGCACCGTATTTTTTCTTTTAACTTAAGGTACCTGTTTTTTTAAGTTAAGTTTAAGTTAAGGTTTAATAAGTAAAAACTCATCTTAACCACATTGATTTTATAAGTTGGTTTTACAGAAGATAAAGTTGTGATAAATTTTGAAAATAATTTTAATCATTTTTACAGTGGTTATTTGTCAATTTTATATTTAAAGTCGGCCTACGTTTAATTTTTATTGTATTTTTTCTGTAGTGTGTTAGAAATAACATTTAAAATTCTATTTTTTAATAATCCTTTTAAGAAAATATTCTCCTGAACATTATTTCCAGTACTGGGTAAGCTACTTTAAAAAAATACATTACTTACAAGCTAGTAGATTTCTGTACTTAATACCTTAGGATTTAATGGGTGGAGGTTACATTAAAAACAAACATTTTAACATTAGACATTGAATCTGGATGTTAAATCGGCTATTGTTTTTTTTTATAGAGTTGTTCTATAGTCCATACAGTATTAAATGAATTAGCAGTAACTGGAATTACATTACTGAAAAAAATAAGAGTAATCCCTTACTTTACTTGTTCAAGGGAAAAGTAATTAAATTACAGTTAATAACAATGAATTACTTAATGCATGAGACCCAACATGATGATTTCATAACATACTTTAATGTGTACTAAAAAAATACTTGATGCTTCTTGACCATGTGAATTGCACTTTCATACAATGAATGTGTGAAATAAGTTCTTTATACACTGAAACTCGTAAAGTGTGTTATATTCAGCTCCTTTTCCTAAAAGAATATCATATATATATATATATATATACATATATACTTTAAAGAATGTAGTGTACCAGTAAGCATGTTTTTTTATTTATTTACAGTATGTCTGCATTTGTATGATTGTGTGTAGTAGCTTGTTTTTAGCAGTCCATGTGTTTGTTAAATCATAACCTCACTCCGTGTGCTTGTGCACAGGTATGTCCACACCTGGTGCCAGTTTGTGTGTGTGAATGTAGTGTGAATGCACACTCCAGTGGGCATGGTGCCCACAGGATTAAACCCAGTCTCCATGCTGTCCTTCAGCTTCAAACACTCAGGGTCATCAGGGGCAATAGCCGTGGGCATTTTGCATATAGAACAGCAGCCTCAGTAACTCCATTTCCTCAGAGGGCAATACTCCACAACAGAGAGAATAAATGCAACCTTAGCTTCACAGCTCTTGCTATTTCAGAGCCAGGTTTATTTGTACATGATTATCTTGCAGAATGAATAGGGTCCATGTTAACAACAGTATTGAGTGCATTTTGAATAGCTCTGAAATAAATATACTATATATATATATATATATATATATATATAACAGCTCGGATGAAAACGGCTAACGTGGTTTATCAAGTTAGTGGTTTTGCCTCCTGCATATTGTATTTGTGCGTGACATGAGCGCACACAGCATGTGTCTTCTCCAGGTCATGCTTACCAGGTTGTTCATAAAAGCCGAAATGTGCCCAGATGTAGGCTTTTAAAGTAGGCTAGTTGGAGCATTTTTCAGTACTCGTACTCATGTCTTGCCCCCCTCTATCGCAACAAAACACACACGTGACAAATGACATCAGAAAAGCATCAGTAATCGGTTATGATCCATTACTGAACCGATTCCCAATCGTCCTCATCTGCATTCGCGATGCATCGATAAAAACGATTAATTTTGACACCCCTAATAGCAAGCTAGCTTTAAAGCATAAGATCCCACCCTCCCTTTCATTGCACTCTTGAAAGCCACGCCTTCTTCAAAACACATGAATGGTTGCTGCAGGGAGCAAACAAAAGTGTCACAAGAGATGACGTTAAACTACCTTGTGTCTCAAAAGCACATAACGTGACATTAAAAAAATTTACATTTAACATTCGGACCGAATGCAATGACTGGATGAACATTTTATGGACCTACGCCTTAAACAGATGTTATATAAATACATTTAGACCACTTAACGTAGGGATTGCTATCAGGATGTGAGGAGACTTTCAGCCAGCATAAAATATTTTCTGGAACAAATCGCCTACACTGCCTTAAAGGAGACCATAAAGGGTAAACAGCCAGATGGAATTTGGTTTGTCAGCAGTAACCACTTGTACAAGTATTTCATAGAAACTCATGTTCCATTCTTTACCAATAACTGGAACTGGCAGAAAATTCGAAACATCTGCTCATCAAGCAAGAGGTTATGCAGGCTGAAGAGAAATCCACTAAAATGTCATTGTGTTTTCTCCTGAACAGTTGTTTTTTTGTAAATCAGAGGTATGTGGTTTAGGGGTGTTGGAGGTAAGATGTGGTAATTAGAGGGTCAAGTTTAGAAGGGCAGAACTGAGAATTTTTTGGATGGTTTATCTTGGTGGCGCTACTGCCACTTTATCTATGGCTATAGCTATAGTCAGGAAAAGAAGACCCAAAATGTAGCAAATCATACTTTTTTTAAATGGGGTGGCCTGTCTCACGTAGTGCGGACTGGCATTAGCCTAAATCATTCATAACTAAAACTCTTAAAAGCATTTTAATTTTAAGCAAGTTAATTGAAAGAAAGCTTAAATTGGGCTAAATAAAATGGGCCTAAAATATTTATTTGAAAAAAAAAAGAAAAAAAAGAAAATGAAAACGTATAAATGTTGCCTTGCAATAGACTGAAATAAGTTTATAATTATTTCCTGGAAAGAAATAAAAACTTTAACTAAACTTAAACTGAAATAAAGTTAAATTATATATAAATTATTTAATAAAGGCCTTTTCTAAATCAAACCTAAATAGCAATATTTAAAAAATAATAATAATAAAATGACAAAAGAGTACGAAATTGCTTTAAAATTAAATACTAAAATAAAAATAAAAAAATAAAATAAAATTAAACTAAAATTACCACAGAAACTAAAAATAAAATTGAATTCAAAATCCAAATATTAATAAAACTAAATTTTAAATTAAAATAACACTACAGGTCTCCCCACCAGTTACGTAACCAAAAACTATGAAATCCGTGTAACCAGCCAACCGGTAAAATAAAAAATAAATAAAATAATAAAAATAAATTAAAATAATGATTTCCCTCTGATCTATTGTTTTATTAATAAAATTTGATTTGCGACGTATTCCCGCTTTTGTGTCTTCATTTCCTGACTATAGGACATTTCATGATGATACTGTGATAGTGATTGACATTTCAGCACTTCGTGAAGACATGAATGTTCGTAATTGACATAAACAGACAAAATCTTGCAGGCCTGTTCAGATTCTTGGGAGTTTCGCATAAGGGTGAAAAAGTTCCTAACGCAGATTTTTGCTAATGGTGAATTCGCATTACTGACCACCAACAGAAAACTGCTTGGTTTGTAAGTGACTTCTGAATGAGCAGTGTAGTGTGCTGGAATGTCGTTATTGTGACTGCACCTTTATTCACTGATAGTGAACTGAGATGCTATCAGTGAAGGGCTCTTTAATGAAGGCTCTTTGTGCTTTTGGGGTCATTTTTGCAGCTTAAATACTGTGGTCACTATGCATTGTTTGAAGATTGAATTGTTTATTTCACAGAAGAAATAAAGTCATACAGGTTCATAACAAAATATGGGCGAGTAAATGATGACAAATATTTCATTCTGGCAGAACTGTTCCTTTGATATTCAATTCTTTCAATTGTTTTTGTCCATAGTCTTGGTGGTGAGCCAGTTAGCATCTTTAACCCTCTGGGGTCTGGGGTGTTTTCTGGGCCCTTCAGGTGTTCTGACAGCTCTGACTTCTGTGCTTATTTCTGTTACATGTGACATTTTCATGGCTAAAGTCTTATTACTACTGCTCAAACTCTGCGACAATAATATGTCAGCACCTTGTATGTAAAAGTTGTAGTTGTATTAGGAGTTTTAATATAATGACGTTGTATGCGTGGTTTGTGAAACAATTGTCACTTGAAATAAGGTCATGAAACCCATACTGATTATTAGTAATAATCATAATCTGATTATTAGACCATACTGATAAAGCCTATAAGGTGAGCGGACATTCCTTACCTTAAAAATCGTTCTTATCTTCAAATCAGTGTTAAATTCTTCCAAATCTAAGGTAAACAGCATTTTCAGGTCTGTGTTCCTTCAGGTGGACTATTTGTATGTTAATTGCTTGTGCGCGTGTGGGTGTGGTCACATTAGAGCTAATGAGCAAGGGCTAAAGAAACTGTTTGTGTTGTTGCTTTCAAACAGATTACTTAACCAGAGAATATTTGTTTTTGATATCATTTACATAATTTAAAAATAGAGACTTCAAACTTTGTAAAGACATATGTCTCAAGTCTGTGTGACAAACAAGCGAGCTGGGATTCCGGCACAAGCCGACCCCAGAGAGTTAACCACAACTAAACGCACAGCTAAACTTTCATGGACAGTGACATAGAAAACATTGAAAAGTATCAGCCAGCATACACCTTGAGGGAAGCTTGCACTTGTAATATTGCCAGACTAATGAAGACAGAGACAGGGATGAGCAGCCCGAGCAGGATTGGAGAGGACACACCATGGTTGATAAAAGACAAGGCCAAGGCTGAGATAGCAAACAGGCAGGGGTGGAGAGGCGTATCGAAGACGAATGGTGCTGTCGGCACATTGGTTTCAGTACACAAGCAGGCCAGTGTACTCCTCCCCGGGGGACAGGCTTTTTACGTGTGTGCTGAAGACTGGCCAAAGCCTAATACTTTCACACACTTCAGTGCCCAACGCAATTATACTCTTGCATATCTATCTTATCTATCTATCTATCTATCTATCTATCTATCTATCTATCTATCTATCTATCTATCTTATCTATCTATCTATCTATCTATCTATCTATCTATCTATCTATCTATCTATCTATCCATCTATCCATCTATCTATCTATCCACATTATCCATCATTCATTTATTGATTTATCCATCTTGATTTTCTCATCCATTCATTCATCCATCCATCCATCATTCAGTCTCATCCATCCATCCATCCATCCATCCACCCATCCACCCAAATTTTATTATAGCCCCCTTTTTAATCTAAATAAAGATATGTCAGTAAATTTGTGAACTCCCCTTTAGATATTGTCATTTATCACATGAAGCTCCCTTAGATACCTAGCACCTGTTGGAAGAGCTAATTTCTTCCTTAACACTTCCAAAGACAAGTACGGCAGCATGTCTTATTTTGATGAGGTGATGAATATGTGTAGAGTCCCATGAGAAACATTAGTACTCTATTTGCGTTACGTGTTTTGGAACATCTGTTTCACTTGCATCAGTTTTACTTGTGGTTTGCTTTAAGTTCTTGAGCATTACTTGATCTCAACCTAATCTCATTCCTGTAGTTTAAAGGGAACGCTCCAGGCGTAAACCATTTCAAGTTCCGGTTAGTGCCCATGAGTCATCAAATAACACTTTAACAACTCAGCAGAGACAGTTGGTCATTTTAGGAGTTGATGATCCGGTAATGACACAGGTGGATTTGTTGAAAACACTGTAGGCTTAGAGACTTCTCAAGCAAAAAGCACTAGAATCACTGTGGGTATAACTGCGATATGAACTGAGCTAGTAGAGTATAAGTGCCATTTATTTTTGAGTATAATCATTATATCAATTTTCTGCTGAGCAGCTGTTATTGACCCCTTTTGTTCGAATTTGTGTGAATTGGCTGGTGTTGGGCTTGAATGAACAAGAGATTACGCTATGATTACAGACTCCGCCCTGCAATGTGGCTTTCAAACGCACAATTACTCAATCAAGAGGCTTTTATCAGCCAGTCAGTGTCTCAGCGCAAGGGCAGGAATGTTTCTCATAACCTATAATTACCAATTCCTACTGACTGCAATTCAGCAGCCATTTCACAGTTTATGCACTGAACGCTTTGGTAGTACACGAGGAAATTGTACATGAGGAAATTCCACATGAGTAAAGACATTATGTACAGTAGCTGGAATTTTAATAGCAGTAACATCTGTAACATTAGTGCTAGCAACAGCAAGGTTTTGGGTTCAATTCCTCTGGAACACGTGAAAAATTATTTTTTTTTTTAAACTTTTTTAATGCCACTTTGGTAAATTCAATTAGCCTACTTGAGGTACATTCTTAAAAATCAAGATTCCAAAAGAGATTTTTTTTGTAGTGATTCCATAGATTAGAAGAGTCATTTCAGTCAACAGTTAAAAGAAAAAAAATTTCAAGTAAAGAAAATGTAATAGTCTAAAGTACCTTTTTCACTAAAACCTTTTGTGCAATGGAAAGGGGTCTTTATTTAAGCTACACTGTGTGATTTTTAACCCCCATCTAGAGGTGAAAAGATATATGACCAACCAGTGAATATTAGTTTATGTTCCTCTCAATTCCGATTTCGTTTTAACTCCTATGGTGGCCAATGTAGTCCAAGAATAACATGGCTTCCAGTTTGACCTCGTCCATGAGTGTTAACTCAAACGTAAACGCGAAAGGCGACGCTTGAATTAACGGGTATGTCCCTCTTTGGCTAATGTACTTTCAACAGTGTTGGGGAAGCTACTCTGAAACTGTAGTTTGACAAGCTACAAGCTGCTCGTAAGCTAAAGTAGTTTATCTACAGTCAAGCTACCCGTTTAGAAAAGTAGTTAGCTACACTACAAGTTACTATCAAAAAGTAGCTAGCTACATTGAAACTACTTTTGCTTTTTTGAACAACGTATATTATAAATAACTGAATAAGTTTCTGAGGAATGTTTTAAGTAAAATATTTAGTGTTTAAAACAAGGCAATGCAATTACGATTTCAAAGAGTATTGTTTTATTACACACAACTCTCAAATATCTCAGACTGTTTGTCAAAAGTGCAAAATTGCAACAAAAAGCCTAGAACATTGCAAGAACGAAATATACATCCAGACGTAAATTGCATGTAGAACATTTTCTCAAAAATACTTATAGATTGAACAAAAATAGATTGAACTTGGACAAATAAGGCTGTGTGTAATTAACGTTAGTTGTTTCTCCATCCTCCAAATTTGCTGTCCCGTCTTGCTATATAATCATAATATGGGTGTGTCAACCCACTTCTGTATTAAACAACAGGTGGCGGTAATGGCAAAAAATGAGTTTGTAATCTAACAAGAAGAATATCCTTGCATCGCGCTGATTCGCGCAGGCTTGACAATGTAGCAATGTAGCTTTTGCTCGCGCTACACCACTACTTGCTGCAAAAAGTAGTTAGCTACTGGAAAAGCTACACTGTTTAAAAATCAACTGAGCTACTGCCAAGCTACTGAAAAATGTAGTTAAGTTAGTAGCTACGCTACTTGTAGTTAACTACTCCCCAACACTGACTTTCAAGATGGAGGGGCAACATGCGAGCCGACCGACATTAGAACCCC
Organism: Hybognathus amarus; assembly: GCA_030378365.1. Classification (NCBI taxonomy): domain Eukaryota; kingdom Metazoa; phylum Chordata; class Actinopteri; order Cypriniformes; family Leuciscidae; genus Hybognathus; species Hybognathus amarus. The sequence goes on along the minus strand of JAQIUQ010007432.1, from coordinate 438,073 downwards.
TTACCCGTATGTATTTTTAATGGCATATTATACACTCACGAGAATACTTTATTACTTGAACGAAGTAAATATACATTGATGAGCACATATATTTTTGAAAGAACTAAGTGTTTTTAGCTAAGAATAAACTAAAAGAGTTACACAGTGTAGCTTTAAAGCACACAGACAGAGAACTGAAATTTTTAGAATGGCAAGTGTAATGGAGTTTGTTGTTATGGTAAGAAGGAGGCGGGAACCGGCGAACACTCAACACTTTAATAATAAAATAAACAAATACAAAATGAAAGTAAAAGCCAGAAGCCCATCACTGACGACTGCTGGCATACAAAACAGAACATAAAATCAGGCCTGTTCCTCTCTCAAACTTCACTATTGTCGCTCCTCCTTTATGCTTCCGCCCATCCGTGAGAGATGCGAGATCGGATCGTCTCACGGGTGTCATTCATTATCACTTACACCACCAACCACGCGCCGCTCTCTCACGTCTCTCTGCCTCTTCCTGCTCAGCACAGCAAGAAAAAAATTCTAAGAAAAACAAATGGATTTTGCACTGCACTGCGTATTAAAATATACCAGTTGTCCAAATTGTCCAGCTTCTGCTATAGACTGCTTTAGTCTATATTGAGAGTTTTTATTATTTCATTATATAATAAAGCAACATCACACAGACAAGGACACTGTTGTTCCAAGAATACAATTGTCAAGAAGTTGCAAATGGTTGTTGTTATTAAGTGTGTGCTGGTTTAACAAATATAAAGCTTCCTTTTTTCTCACAAACTGGGGATTAACAAGCTACAGTAGGTAGTCATAAGGGTGTCAGAAACAAAATGTAACTGACAAAACGAAAAAACACCGGTATCAAAACCCACATTTCGAGACATTTGACCTGATTTAGCCCTTTCTAGTTCAGAATGGTCGACCATTGTGTCTCACTCAATATCCATGGGCCTCGATGCTCAGCACAGAACATTTAACAGCCTGTTTACTAGGAGCCTCCCTGAGAGTCTCCCACTCTGTCTCTCTCCATCTCCATCTCAGTTCCATAAGCAGCAAAACAGGACGACATCACACTGTTTTGTACGTATTCACACCTTCAGGCTTCCAGATGCTGATGTGTTTCATTTGTTTTTGTTATTGATGCAGCAAAAATAGTGTTGTTTTGGTGTAGATTATGATTGAAGCGCTTTAGATTTACAATTGACTCTTATTTATGCTGAGTAAAATCAGTCTGTTTAATATCTTTCTACATCTATCTATCTGTCTGTCTGTCTGTCTGTCTGTCTGTCTCTGTCTCTGTCTCTGTCTCTGTCCGTCTGTCCGTCTGTTCGTCGTCCTCGTCCGTTCGTCCGTCTCGTCCGTCCGTCCGTTGTCCGTCGTCCGTCCGTCTGTCTGTCTGTCTGTCTGTCTGTCTGTCTGTCTGTCTGTCTATCTATCTGATCTATCTATCTGTCTATCTGTCTATCTGTCTAACTGTCTAACTGTCTAACTGTCTGTCCGTCCCGTCTATCTATCTTCGTCTATCCATCTATCCATCTATCCATCTATCCATCTACCCATCCATCCATCCATCCATCCATCCATCCATCCATCCATCCATCCATCGTAATGATAATTGATTAAAATTTGTAATCATTACATTTTCATTTTCACACTATACAATATGTTAACAGTGTTAAATACAGAAGTACAACAAGCATGGATTTATTTACAGCCCAGCAAGCAAGTATTGAGATAAAGTTCTTTGGCATAGGCCTGTCCGTAGCTCATAATCCAAGGGTATGGAATCTGATCATCCTGGTGGTGGTGGGAAAGATGGAGGTGAATGTAGGCGTTAGCATCTGCAAACTACACGAGTGGAATTGAATTCTAGTGTAATAAAAGCATTTTATTGCTGCAAAAGTGACATTAGACTAACTTCACTTTGCATGGTTGTGCAAGCTAGTTTATGATGATTAGTACCGGTTTGGTATTGGTTTAGCTCGGACGCCTGTAATACCTAAGAAATATAAGTAAATGGGGCTAACTGGGAAATATTAACTACAATAGCTAAACATTGGTCTATCTAGCTGGTAAACATGCTATTTAATAGCTAAATTTAGTAGTTTTTTAATTTTTTATAGAGAAGGTAATTGCCAAAGGAATATTGTCGAATAAGCTCGTTAAAATTCTACTAGGGACCAACACAACGTGCAAAACACCAACATGTTGGTTGTTCAGGAGGTTTATTGGATTTTCTTAAATAAAAACAAAGCCTCTCTCCACATTAAAAAATGACTATTTAAGAATGTGTGTATTGTCCTTGCTCTTTTGCTCTGGTTACGTGCTAATCATGATGCTTGATGCTTTATGTTCCTCTTCTACTGTAAGTGAAGAATCTCACTCCATGGGATGCTGCTGTGGTGAGATCTGTTGCCTCTCATGTTCCTGTGCTATTTTGTTTTCACAATCTCTCTGCTAAAAAGATGGCTTCACTTGTCTGTAATCCAGTTATTCACTCTCTGAATGTCACTCTCTCATGCATTCTACTTCACCACTATTTTATTTGCTTCTTATGATAGATGCAGGATCCAGAATACAAAGCTAGACGATACAACACAAGCCCAGCCACCCAAGAGCAATTTGAGGTTAAGTGCCTTGTTCAAGGGCAAAGTGATGATACGGCTTCCCAAATATCTTTCCAGTTCATACCTCCGACTCCACACTTTGAAGTAATGCCACATATGTTGTTGAGTAGTAGTAGTAAGCTGTAGTGGCATGAGCACAGTGAGCACCCGTCTAAATAGTAAAATCTTCACAGATACTCGCAAAAACGTTTTATTTACTGGCGTCCCTTTATACAATACAGATTTTTTAAAGCATCTTCAAGTAATAAACAGGAAAATAACAATCAATAATGCAAACTTCATCAAGCAGCTCTTAAAAACATTAGTTATTATTTTCAGTTCTAAGTCAATTTAAGTTTTGTTCTCAATTGATAATATTACTGAAGTGTTTTTTAAACGCCAAGAAAGCAAGTCAAAGGCTAAAGAGATAGGAATTGATACACTGCACGTACTTATAAGTGTGCCATTGTTCAGATTTGTCAATTAACAATAAAAATGACATGGAAATATAAATACAAGTATATTTTGATGTGAGAAGAGTAGGTTGGGTTTCAAGAATTAAGTATCTCAATTGGAACCGAGGCAACTTTTTGTTTTCCCAAATACGTTCAAAAGTTAAAATTTCAATTCCTAGTTTCCAATATTCACAGTCGGATTCGACCGGAACAAGAAACTGCTGAACAACACCAACGAAGAAGCATTCTACCGGAAATGTTGGCATAACAGTCAGAGTCGAACATGAGTAGCTTACGTCGCGGTCCAAAGTGTGGCTTCGCTTTTCTAAAAATAACGAAAGCTCGGCAAAATGCAACATTTGTGACAAAAGGAGTAATTGTGACAAAAGGAGTATTTCCTTCAGAAAGACCGTTGATTAGCAAGGTTAGCTAAACTTTTCTGACCCTGCCTCTTAACAGAATCGGAATCGAGAAATCGTTAGGAACCGGAATTGAAACAAGGAATCGAAATCGGAATCAGAATCGATTCAAATTCAACGATACCCAACAATGAGAAGAGGGATTAAGTATTGAATTTATTGACATCTAATTGATTTGGTCTAAATGTTTCTTTAATTCCGATTATAGGACCCCCCCCCCCACATACACACACACACACACACACACACACATAGACACTTTGAGTCTCTTTAAGGACTCAAAGCATGATTTCTGACCCATATTATGCAAGCTAATATCCTACTGGTGCTCTAAGGACACACTACTTTGTGATCCATGTGTGGTCTGGCTGGATTGGATGTGTTTTGGAGAGCCTAGACTTGAGTCTTTGATAGAAATGGGATGTGACATGGCCTTTCTGATTGTCTATTTCCTCATGTGTGACAGCACGTTGCCTGCATTCACCTCTATTCACAAAGAAAAGCTCTTTCTTTCCTCACTATTATATTTTCAGCCTGTTTTTTGTTTACTCTCCCCTCTGTAAAACCCCACCTCCTCCCGGCTCGGGGGCTCGGGCTGTAGGCTGTAACATCAGATGACTGATGCCATCTCAAGTCGCTTCTGTGATTGCGTCTATCCATCCCCGCCTAAAGACTCGATGAGTTTCTCTGGCCATCTGAGGCTCTGAATGTGCCACCAATGGGAAGATGCGCATATTTGCAATAAATAAGTTTAGAAAATTGTTACAGCACAGTCTGTTTTAAATGGAATTTGATATGGTGAAGAGGTGTTGGATTCATACATATGCGGTGTAATTTGTGCCTGGGGTGAGGCGGATGGCATATGCACAGCTTGTAAGTGGCATTTAACAGATAGATTTACAGCACTACTGTCCTAATAAGCGTAATAAGATCAAAGCTCCTCCACATAAAGCTGAATTCTAGAAGGAAGATTGCAAGAATTAGCCCTTATCGATCCAAATAAAGCACTTAACCTTTTGAGCCGGAGCACCTGTGATTTGTGGGTCATCTGCTTTGTCTTGGCCAAGAATTCATTTGATCTGTTTTAAAACATGCTCAGATGTCTTGTCATGGGAATGCCATTTAGATTGTGAATTTTTGTGGATTTCAGGCTGTATTTGGTGCTTGCCATGCTGAAATGGGAATGATCTGAGAAATTTGGAACGCAGTGCATCAGCAAAGAGGTCAAAAATCCAGCTGAGTCACAAGCTGTTACTGCTGGAATGTTACCTTCCTGTGTGGGAAATTACAGGGTGTTTTTTCAACTATGGGCACTTTTGACCCTGTTGACATATCTCTTACTCATGTTGTAAAATCCATCAATTATGAAACAAATTCAATTCAGCTATAAGCAATTTAGACGTTTTACAGTACAATAGTGTCATTATTCAGCTCAAGTCATTTTCCCCCTCATCTGATCTGGTTAAATTGATAAAATTACTGAATATTAATTGAATTTTAAGTACACTTACATACAATCATATTCATATAAAGCTTAATTTTTTGGTTGACACATACTCTTTAACGGACACTGTTGTCTACTTGGTTGTCTACCAATTAAATTCAATTAAAATGTGTATGAAATAATATACAGAGTAAATATTAAAATTTGTTTACATTATCAAATGATCAACGTTTTATGCATGTAATAATTAAAGTTGTTTAAAATTGAAAGTCTGGGACAAGCATAAAATAATAAAATTGATACAGAAGTGATTTGCATGGCAAAAGCATGGCAAAAGTGTCCAAGGCTTTTTTAATGTAACCTTCTAATAGAAAATAATATTATGATATATTATTAAAATGTGGAATTACAGTTTTCTGTTAACATATTTTAAAATGTAATTTATTCTTGTAATGGCAAAGCTGAATTTAAGCTATCATTAGGCTTTATTGGCACATGATCCTCAAAAAAAATCATTCTTATAGGATGATTTGGCACTCAAAAAACCATAGAAAGACCTTAAGATTTTAAATGGTTGTAGTGAATAAATGCTCTGTTATAGCAAAAACACAGCTCCAAAAAACACAGCCTTTAGTGCTCCAAAAATATATGTTTGGAGTACAATACAGGCCCCAGCATCATAAACCAAGAATTTGCCGAAAGCACTGATGCTCACATTAAGATGTCATTTATTTGCTTGACAATCTGCTCTCAGACTCAAGTCCGAAGTAATAGATTGCTCTGTCATCAGGTGTTGGGTTTATCCTGCAGGGTTTTGTATCAGTTTCCAATCAAGCCTGGCAGTCTAAAATGATTTGAGCATCGCTATACCTTACCTTAATTGATGCCCTAAAGTGAGACCTTTGGACCTGGCTATATCAGCCTCTTGATGACCAATATCAAGGACAGCTGATTGGTGTGTTGGACGTAAGTGCAAACAGTAAACTGAAGGTTGAGAAAAGTCAATACACATTAATTGCAAGCTGCCAACCCGCTTTGCTTTTGAACCTTCATTGATGTGGTCACATTTCCTGAGACAAAAACTCATCGTATTGCATCCGAAAGCACATTCTGTGTGCTCTGGGATATATAAACTGTAGTATCTGCTGCTGCAGAGCATCAACATCAAGGTCGTTTGTGCATTTGACCCTGTTTTGGAGGCTGAATCTGAAGACAGTGTGCGAGGGTTGCTGTAGAAGTGGTGAGGGGTAATCTAGTTAAGGAGGTTAACTATAAAAAATGACCAGGCTTGTGTGCACTGTTTTGACACTTTTTCCTCTTTGCAGCTGCAGATTTGATGTATCGCGGTAATTCAGTGTTTCAGAGGCAGCACATTACCATCAGCGGGGCTCTGTTAGAGGCAGGGCATCCATATCTATGGGAATAATGGGCAAAGTGACAATTCCTCTCAATGCAACAACAACGCCCCCACCCAACACTCTCAACGCAGAAATCAGACCTAAAAGTGTTTATCTTAGAGAAATGGCACTTGGAGTATCATCACCCATCGTGAAAAGATTGATAACATGCCTTTTATCAAAGCACTTGTCTGTTTTTTTAGACTAACAGAGATTATTTCATTTTGAGACTCTAATATTGTGGAAAACTGAGGCCGCCTGCTGGAGTCTTTTGTCACGGTAATTTGGTATGGTGGAGAACGTCTCAGGTTAAGACTGTAACCCTGGTTCCCTGAGAGGGAACGGAGACGCTGCGTCGAGATGCTGTGGGAATGCGTGATTGCGTCATGAAGCACGTGTATAATCAGTCCAATGGAGAGACGAGATGTCATTGGCAAGTGAGGTCATCGACCAGGAAACTGTAAAGCACACCTGAAAACAGGTGTTGCGCTAGTTTCTGATGGGCCGAAGCAAGTCGACCACCACGTAGGGAGAACCCCTAGAAAATACAGGTGGAAGAACCGAACTGAATTCTGAAACCATTTCTATATTGAGCAGGACCCAACGAGATATATTTGGCAGTAGCTTAAATGCTGCCAGAAAATCTACTAAGGGGAACAGTCTCTCGAGACTCGCCTCTGGTATTGGTCGGAACAGCCACTTCGGTGCCCTGTAACGGTGAACCGGTTGGGAAAACCGAACTGGCAGTGCTGCAACCCTCCTCCAGAGATTCGCTTCCCAGGAACTGATAACAAATCCAGAGCCTGCTCGGGGTCCACCATGTAGGGAGGACCCCTAGAAATATGGGTTGATGAGAACCGAATTGAATTCTGTAACCCTTCTCTATAGTGAGCCGGATCCCGACAGAGATTTGTTTGGCAGTAGCTTCCATGCTGCCAGAAAATCTACTAAGGGGACCAGTCTCTGAAGACTAGCCTCTGGTATTGGTCGAACAGCCACTTTGGTGCCTTGTAACGGCGAACTGGCAGCGCTGAGACCCTCTTCTAGAGTTTCGCCCCCAGAGGACGCCGACGAGACATGGATTCTCGATCCCATCTCTTTCCCGGAGGGGGGCCACCCTCAGAAGCCTGATAGTCTTGGTGTCAGAACTTCTTATTAGACAAAGCCTTCTACGAGATAATGACTATCCTCAGATATGTCTTATCCCAAAATGATGATGGCTGAGACTACTAAAAGGAACCTGGTCTCTAGTATAGCTTGAGAAGCCAATCCGGCATCCTGAAACGGATGACCGGCAGGAAATAACCGAACTGACCCCACTTAAACCACCTTTTGTGAGTCAGACACTGAGACTTAGAACTCGCTGGAGGGCACCGAAGGGAGATGGGCACCATATAATGAGGTGTTATCCATTTCCTTCTGGGAGCAACCATTTATTTCCTCAGAAATAAATGACTCCTCAAAGATCAGATGAGTACATATTTAATTTTCTCAATTAAATACAGCCAAATACCAACCAGACAAGTAAACATGGTCTGGATGAAAAAGCTTAATAGTAGCCTATAGTAATACAGACATCTAACTTAAAAATTAAATGTAATGAAGTTAAACTCGTAATGAAGCGAGGACAGGGACGAACACATGATCTGAGGCTGTTTGCTCTCCATACTCCTGTGTAATATATATATATATATATATATATATATATATACAAACAATAAATAGACAGAGACAAGATTACACAGAGCGCTTGCTGAAGGCACAGAAGCTAGCGCTATCTGTTTTCAGGTGTGCTTTATAGTTTCCTGGTCGATGACGTCACCCGCCTATGACGTCTCATCTCTCCATTGTACTGATTATAAATGTGCTTCATGACGCCATCACGCAAGGGGTGTTCCCACAGCATCTTGACGCAGCTTGAGTTCCTTTGAAAGCGAACTCTGGTATTTTCTTCTAGATAAAACACCATTACCTTTTTTTCTTCATCTGAGGTAATACCACACTAGTGTGTTATTTTGTAAGATAAATCACATAAGTATGGCCTTTCCACTGAGCGGTAAACCACAGATGGGCACAATTGTGTCTGCCTTTCTCTGGAGCCACATAAACAATATTGAGAGATCTGAAAATCCTATTGAATTACTGAGCAATGTACTGGTTTACTGGCGAAATGACCGTTATTATCTCTTACATGTATTTTAGCTTAGCATGGTATTTCGTTTTCAATATAGCTGACATTGATGTATGTCAGTTTTAATATATTGTGTAATATAGTGATGAGGTATGTATTTGCAAAATGTCAGAATCCCAATAATTGTGAGATTCTGTGTCTATCGTAAGACTACTAAAAAAGTTGAAGTGCTATTTAACACCCACAGGATGTAATTAGCTTTCTATCACACTGAATGATATTAGCAATATAGCCCGCAGAAGTCATCAATCACTCTGGTCAGATCCATCAAATGTAGGCTATTTTTTCATCAAGTTACTTTAGTCATTTCCAGACAGAGCAAGTACAATGTGCACGTTTCCCACACCTTTACCACCAGAGAGCCACTCTATCAACCTTTTCCTACGCCCCATGGCGCTTTGCGCAAATGGGTTTAACTTCCGTTAAGCTGTAAACAATTAGTGTAAAGACTCGCTCTATGAACGCAACACGGTAAAAAAGTGTCACAATGAGATGACATTAATCGACTCGACCTTCAACCATCGAACATTAAAATGAAATTAAAAAGTTTAAAAGAATCAACAAGGTACTTTCAACAGACCAAAAATAGCCCCAAAAGTGCGAGTCTTTGGTTAAATATCACTGTAGTAGGCAAATATATCAGTACTGTAAAACAAGCCTTAATCAAAAATTTTCATTAATCATTAATGTTCAGCATTATTTGACAGATATAAATATATATCACAGTAATTTCCGTAATTTTGACAGATTATAAATTGCATTTACCTGTGAAAACAAACCTGGAAAGAGATGTGAGAATTTGAGGAGAATAATGAGAGATTCTTTGTGCATTACAGGGAATTATTAATGGAGTATCGTAAATTAAATTTGGGAGAACAGACCACAAATGTGCCGTATATGTGCTCTTTTTTTCATACTTCTACAGTGGATTGCAAAGGAAAAAATTAAAATCATCATGAGAAAAAGAAAGCAGCGACTGAAAAGAGTTCTTGCCATAGATATTCTTGTTATAACATGTCACGTTAAAATACCAAGTATAATGTTATTCTCATGATGTCTGGAAATAAATCATCAAGGAAAATTGATGGATTAGCTTTATTTTTAGGGCAACCTTTATGATTTTGAGTCATTTTAGCCTACTTGAATGGGAGTTCCCCAACCGGAAGTGCCACCCATAATTCAAAACGCAGTAAGGTCCTTAGGAATAAGGTGGATAGAGCTCTCTTAAAGGGATAGTTCACCCAAAAAGGTCATTGCAAATTTTGCATTGTTTTGTGGATTAAAGAATGTTAATAATTTTTCTCTAAATAGCGTCTTTTACATGAGGGTGGATAAAAGATAACAAAATATTTATTTTAAACAAATAAAAAAATTGTATCTAATATCTAAAGCTTGTCTCACTATTTCTGACATACAATTGCAAACAAACCATTTTGACAATTTGTAGCATTTAAACATTTAGATCTGTGTTTCTGAAAATCTTAAAACTCAGTCATTCTTTATTCTAAGTTCTGGACTGTATGTGTGGATCTTCAACATGTAAACATGTAATTTTCTTTCTCTCAGCATCCAGGCCAAACTTGTGGGATGTGGTGGCTCTGTCGGTTTGACTAGTTGGCCATGGTGTAGCAATGCACTAAAGTGTCTCTGACTATAATTGTATCCCCTGCTGGTAGATGTGGTAACTACACCACATGGATGCAAATAAAATCTTTCTCTATTGATGGTGATTACGGCTAGCTCGTTTCAGCCGTACCACTAATTTTTTTTTTGCAAATATCATTATATTATTGTAGATATTTTTTTTAGCGCCCAATTTGTTTGTTGGTGGCCTCTTGAAAGTGTAGTCGCTAGTGAAAGATTTCAGCATGGTTGGTGGGTATTTTAGACAAAAATCTTGGATTAACATGGAAAATTGCTGGTTACGGGGTAGACCTGAATGCATGTGCAAAAAGAGTGTATGTGGTGTGTGTGTTGGAAATCAGCCAGCCCCATGGGATCCTGTGAGGTTGGAGTCAGTGGTAAGTTGACTCTGGTTGATTTATTACAATGATTTTGCTTCATCAACATTAATATAGAGCAGAATCATTGCATCAGCATTACCTTTATAAACTGCCAGCATGCGACTAATCAATCAACAGTCGATAGTGAATACTGGAAAACCTCTCAGCCTCTCCTTCTCTGAAAATGAGCCATTTCATTTCAATCAGAGCTTATCATGTATAATAGTCTGTAACATTTATGCCTAATTATGGCTTGAATGGAAGGATGACAGTTATTCTTTACTGTTTAATGATTTGATGTGGCATCTATCTGTAAGTACTGTACTCAGCTTTTTCTGCTTTGCTATTTAATAAAACAATTGTCACTATTTCATGGTCAATTAGGAAGAAAACAAATAAAAAGCTTTTATGTAGTTCAAATATTAGATATTTTTCCACTGTTATGCCTATTATATTTATTTTTTAACAATTATTCCATAATTTAATGAGGGCCCAGTTCTGCCCAACCCCCCACACCCCTAGCAATGTAAACATATGTTTATTTTCCCATTGTTCATTGAAGCTTAAAGAGTAGAGTATTGTGAGAGACCATGTAAGTGAGTGTACCTGCGTTTACAGTAGATAGAGCATTTTCTTTCAGGTCAGTCCTATAGACCTTATGCATCACAGAAACAAGGGCACCGCCATCTTTAGAATATTGTCTTTGAACTTCAGTTTTTGCGGTTAAGGCCATTGCACACCGAGTCCGAAATTCACATCCGAAATTTTTCGCACGTTAAAAAAAAATTCGACCTCACGTTATGTCAATCATGCTTGCACACCGCCTCCAAAACTTTCGTCCGTCATAAAATTAATCGGATCGGGTTCGATTTTCTGCGTTTTTCGCATCCAGAGCCAGCATTTTGAGAGGTCTTTTGACAATTCAGGGCCGGGGGGAGCTCGTCCTCAAATCATTGCACATTTGCGCCGTGCTTTCAGTTTCGTTTTTCAGTTCGATCAAGTGTTTATGTTCTCTTCTCTATATTGGATTATGAAATTAATAAACCTCCCCTTTCAATCAGATTGAAATTTAGGATCGAATAAGATGTGATTGAGCAGCCAATTCGATAACTAATGTATTATTTGGGCACAATATATCACAGCCTAGTCTGCCCAGCGCTTCAACCGGTCCGCGCGTGGGGGGTGTGTGTGTGTGTGTCCATACCTTAGACATACTGCCAGATCTCCGTTCAGAATCGATTGGTTCACGGAAATTGGTGGTCTTGTTTTTAATATGTGCCTCCAGAATCGCTAGCAAAGCATCAAACTGTCCCACTGACATTCTGAAGTAAAATTTGAATCGCTGAGGGATAAATTCGCAACTCCTTGATAAGGAGGTGAAACTCTCCTTCCTCTCGGCGCAATTTCAGGATTGGATGGACGTAATATTTTCTCTTTCTTCTCTTTTCAATAAAAGAGAGGGCAACAAAATCATCCTCACTGCTTGACGAATCCATTTGGTATTTTTGCGTTTTTTCCACAAATGTTTAATAAATACGCATCGGACTCGGTGTGCAAGGTTTCTATGCGTGACGAATTTTTAGGCTGACGAACACGAAAAACGCATCCGAAAATTTCATACTCAGTGTGCAATGGCCTTTAGTCTGTATATCTATATGGCATTGCTGTCTAGGAGTAATTAGCTTTTGAAGTGGATTTACTTAATGTAAAGTTAACGAAAGTTATCATGAGGATTGTAATCTTTAAAGCAGATGTCTTAACAAATGTCAGTAGACCGGGAAGATTTTAAAATGAGCCGCTCATTCATAAATAGGCAAGAACACTGTGAAAATACAGACCGGAAGACAAAAGACAATGAGCGCAGTGCTGAATGGGGTGGGGCTACATAAGTACATAGGGCTACATGTGTATTTTCATTGGTTCATTGTTCACAGTTGTCCCTTGTCTTGTTATTAGTCATGTGTGTATTTAAGCCCTCATGTTTACCAATTGCCAATTGTTTTGGTCAAGTTTTGTTTTTAAGCTTTATGTCCATGCCACGCCATGCTTTTGTTTTGAGTTCATGCCATGCTTTTGCTTTATGTTTACTTTTGTTTGTATTAAACTGCACTTGGGTTCTTTCTACAACTTTCCTCAAGTGGGTGACCTTACAAAATATGTTCTCTATTGACAGACTCATAAAATCGAATGGCGAAATATTGTAACTACTGTTGATGTTCATGGTCAGGGACTATTTTTTTCCAGTGGAAAAAAGGCTTTTTGTGATTTTACTTCATGAAAGTTGCATTGATGCATATTTTTTTGGTTACGATACAGCATAGCCTCTCGTACCTTGTTGGTTAAGGACACAGGCAGTGGCGTATTAGGCTACCGTCACTTTAGGACGTAATTCACAGATTTGATATTTACACACATTTGCTGTATTTCTCAATTGTTTACATTCACTGAAGACATAACTAACAGTTTGTATGAATACTGTAAAAACGAGCATTTTTACATAACTGTATTTATGTGCATTAAAGTTAGAAGATCTGAAGAGAACTCAATTCTGTGGTTCTTTTGTGAGTACCAAATTGAGTTATCTTTTACAACTTCTTGCGCAAAGGAAAGCTTGTGCAAATTATATATATATATATATATATATATATATATATATATATATATTAGGGATGCACCGATATGACAACTTTGGCCGAGATCAGTAACCGATAATTCTTTATATTTGAAAGCCGATAACTGATATATTGGCCGATAAATCTAAATCCAATTTTTGACAATTTTTGAAAGCCTGATTATAAAAAAAGTCTCCTCATTAAAAGGCAAGATACAAACACAATTATGATGTTCTTATTTTAATGTTGTGTAGCCAATATGACAGACTTGCGCTGCACGTTTTGCGCTTTAACTGGATTTTCCTTTTTAAAGTGATTTCAATCATATTTTAAGCAATTTAAAAGCATCATGTTGAACAGTACACATCTAAAGTGTCTCAGCTGAAGGAAATAATACATAATTTATCGGCTTTTACAATATCGGCTAAATGTTCTTGTTGGGCCGAGAACGAATAACATTAAAAATGGTCATATATCGGCCGATACCGATAATGTGGCCGATATATCATGCACCCTGCACACATACATATATATATATATATATATGTACGTGCATATATATATAAACCTCTTGAATGAATGATTCAATAACAAATACATTTTTAACAGCCACTTTTTGCCACCAAGCAATTGTTATTCCGTAGACATCAGTGTTTATATCCAAACTATTAACTTTTATCCCAGTACTTCTGTGATAATATTAATATTTGTGGAACAGAAATAATGAAACTTTGCTTGAAAAGACTATTTGTGAAGCTGTTTCATACCTTTACAGGACTCTTTCTGGGTCAGCGGCAGTGTGAATGTTTCAGTATGGTTTTGTCAAAGATTTATCAGACATAAATAGGTGAATCATTGTCATTTAGAGTGACATTGTGATATGGCGATCTTTTAATGATTAATCATGCAACTCATCATTTCAACTCATTAATACATCACCATCATTACTGTAGACCTTGCTATTTCTTCATAGTTAGCTGATTGTTCTGGATGTTGTGAAGCCTGTGGGCAAAAGGCTCATGTTTTCAGCCTGAAGTATTACAGACACCGCAGTCATGTGACACGTCCACCCTGCCCCTTCATCTCTGATGAAGCCTGAGACAGAGCAAGGAATATATTAAGGAGGGCTAAAGGCGTTGCCTTGCCAACTGGAAGGAAATTTCCCACACTTGACGCTCTCTACTCACCGTTCTACCATAATGTAGTATCAATAACCAATTTGATTTTATTCACTGTATCTACTCTAATGTAGATTCAAATGACCTTCACAACCTTTATAGGTTACACAGCCTACCTAATAGAAGCTGTAGCAGTATAGATGAAATATAAACAGTTTCAAGTATACACACACTGGGTGTCGTTCTTGTCTCCCATGTTATTGCTGGAGAAGGGCCCAGTACAGCAGGCGAGGTGCTACGCAGGCCATTTGCATTGACATATTGACACCCTTGTCAGGATTTATATGTACAGCGTGGCAGGCTGGCTGGGGCGAGGACAGCGGAACAGAGCAGAGACATCCCAGTCCAGAGATCTCACTTCACCAAACCACACTGAAACTGCACATTTCAGATACGTGTGTATGTAAATAAACAGGGCTCTAGATTAAATTTAAACTTGTTAATGAATAAACATATTATCTGATTCCGAATGTTCAGGAGAATATAATTTTTAATTCTCTCTCTCTCTCTCTCTCTCTCTCTCTCTCTCTCTCTCTCTCTCTCTCTCTCTCTCTCTCTCTCTCTCTCTCTCTTTCGTTTGTTCTTTGCTAGACTCCCTTGAGGTCCCTGCATCATTACAAAACTCGAAGCTGAGTTGCACATAATCAAATATTTGACGTAATGAGGCTTTTTAATTACTCTTCCCTGCCTGCAGTATCAGCATGCTGATCCTCTCATTCATTTCCAGAGCCATTTGTCATACAGTTGACAGGCGGTTATGGATACTTCCCATAGTGCATTTAGGCTGTTTGAAGCAGGCTATGGGACTGTTGGGCAGAATAGAATGACTGTTAATGGACAAGATAAGATCTATCTATCTATCTATCTATCTATCTATCTATCTATCTATCTATCTATCTATCTATCTATCTATCTATCTATCTATCTATCTATCTATCTATCTATCTATCTATCTATCTATCTATCTATCTATCTATCTATCTATCTATCTATCTATCTATCTATCCATCTATCTATCCATCTATCCATCTATCCATCTATCCATCTATCCATCTATCCATCTATCCATCTATCCATCTATCCATCTATCCATCTATCCATCTATCCATCTATCCATCTATCCATCTATCCATCCATCCATCCATCCATCCATCCATCCATCCATCCATCCATCCATCCATCCATCCATCCATCCATCCATCCATCCATCCATCCATCCATCCATCCATCCATCCATCCATCCATCCATCCATCCATCCATCCATCCATCCATCCATCCATCCGTATGTCTTTCTGTCTGTCTGTCATTTGCTGCTTTTGTTTTGGATTCTCTTTTCTGATGTCACAAATACTGGTCACATTGGACTCAGTACAAAATGTTACTGTTCCGTGTCTGAATAAATTAGGACCAGACACCAGACAGACCTAATAAGGGCCATCATCCATGTTTGAGTGTGTAATGTGAAAAGTCTGTGCTCAAGCATATCATTATATAAACAGTCTGCTTTCTGCAATTTCCCAGGGTACCTGTATTTTTGGGCTTTGTTAGAGATGTTCCTGAAGTCCCTTACAGCAACTGAGGCTTAACTTTACAGACATGACCTTGGTGAAAACTGAATGCAAAAAAGATTGGCTTGTGCAGCTTAGTCAAAGACAATCTGCATTTGACAGTGGTTTCTCACATAAATGTATTCTTTTAAACAATGACTTGTAGGTGATGTTTTAGAATACCTTTATACTCTTACTTTTAGAAATTTATAATGAAGCGTTATTATGCAACAGCTAATTTCTTGCATTGTTTTGACTTTTACAATCTTCACACGTATTCTGTTAAAATTGTCTTGGGCTTATATGATATAAAAATATATTTTGTAATTTATCACTTGCATAAATTTGCACTTTCTCTTGAATAATCATACTTTCCTCATCATAGGCCTCAAATAAATGTTGTAAGTAGAGTGGGCCCAATTATAATGATAAGCATTTTCTGTGAGGATACAGGAATAGTGTTCTTCTTGAATTTAGGAGTTTGGTATGAGACTCGCAGCTCAGCTCTGTCTAGATTCACAAACACACATCCTCTGAGACACACAATGGCATCCTTGCAAGTTTCCTGTCTTTTCCCCCGCATGTGTGGAGATAAAATTCTGTTCTTAGATGAAAGTAGGTAAAGCATGGCACCTGCCTGGATGGAGTAGAACAGGAAAATGAGTGTCGTTTTTGCTCATTAAAATTGTGGAGTGATGACAGAAGGAGACATAAAATGAAAAGGCTAACTAGAGGTTTTCGCTTTGCCTTAAGGGTCCGTCACAGCTTGGGTGGGAGTGGCAGAGCCCGGGGTATTAAGAAGCCCACCAAATGTCAATGATCTCTGTATGATTTAAATGGCGGAATAGGGGAGATCATTGGATATATCTAGCACAATCACAGTAATAGGAGGTAATGAGGGCTTTCATAATGTTAGATCTGTCTGAGGGAGATAGCGAGCAATTGAAAGAGATAAAGAAGCAAAAAAATAAAATAAAATAAAGGCAAGATGAAATGGACAATGCCATCATTACTACTTTTAGACATTGTAGTTTGAGTGGTAATAGGGTTAACATAGGTTAGATGTGTTTTCAGTCAATTATAATAGAGTGAAAACAATTCCTTGCTGAACTTAATTCAGTTGTGTGCTTTGGTTCCACACATTGGAATTGGAAATTGGGGATTATTGTAAACGTCAATACATTGTGTTGACTGAGCTGAATACCTGAGTTGAGTGACAAAAAATTCTATTAGGCATATCAAAATAACACTCAATCTTGCAAAAAGACGAGATACTGTGTTGAGATGGTGTGGGAAAACCCCTGCATGATTGCGGCATAAAGCACGTGTGAAATCAGTCTAATGTGTGACGAGATGGTCATAGGCGGCAAGGTGGGGATTATGTAATTTTAGTGGCAAGGCCATTTGGCCTCCAATTTTTTTGGGGGGAAACACCAAGGCCATATGACAGAGCACAAAGGCCATTGAGTACAATTCGATGGTTTTCCCATTCAGATTAATACCATAACATCCCAAAACATGAATTATGACTTTTTTAATAAAAAAAAAACATTTTAATGAGAAGAGAGAGAGCGCCATTACATTATAGAAGGTAAAAAAATCTGACAGAAAATATAATATTTTATGTATAATACAAACGATGATAAAGTCTATCGATTGTCATAACATTATACTTATAATCTATTATTATGAAAATGCCTGACATGGCTCTGAAAAACACAGGTAAGTCAAATATCATTGCAAAAATGTTCATTGTCTTGAACAGTCAAATCTCTGTCTGTTCTGAAGGCCATTTAAATTCATGTAAAGTTGTATAAATGATTTATGTAGTCATAAGAGAATTAGATAAATGGGGGTTATGCGCAGCAAACTATTCTGTAAAACAGGTTGCATCGCATCCAGTTCAAGTCTTTTGTACAGTATGTGCTAAGTATAGAGCTGTTTTACTCAAGATGACTTCTGTCAGCACTATCGTGAAATGTGATTGACAATTAGCATACAATTAGGATTGGCGGTATGGATCTGTTACTGGTGAGAACTCCCTGCAAATCCATGCAGCCTAGCATGGATAAGAACAGGGAGAGCAGCAATAACCCCCCTTAGGGTAAACAGAACAGAACCAACATAAATATATAGCAGATATCATCAATTCAAGATTTAAAAGTACAACATAATTTGAGAATTTATTCTGATTCAAAGGGCACTCAGAAGGCCAAATACTGACTGCACAAGAGGGGATGGAGGAGGGTAATTAGCTCCTGAGAGCACAATAGCTGCTGATAATACTGAAAGGAGCTTACATGTGTACACAGTGATAGGTGGAGTGTAAGAGAAGTGATGTATTCTTAAGCGAGAGCCCTAATGACCTGTTGATGCTAAGTTACCAGGGCAACATTGTTCTATTGGAATCTGAGGAGATGCACACAGCAGACTTGAGACGAACCGTCCTTGCAGTCACTGCCATCACGCATAGTCACAGAGAATGTTTTGAAATGCTAAACATTTCTCTTATATCACTGGAAAAGATTTGATCAAGGCCATCTTAATCAGTGATTTTTTTTTAATAATAAATATTCTCTCTTAGCCTACATATTTTGCTTATATTGTGTAAAGTAAAACACCCAGCTCAAGGAAGTGTCCCTCTTCCATTCAGCCCTGTGATGCCATTGATGTCAACATGAGGCATCAAAAGCCAAACAAGGACCCAAGCAGAAGCACACTTGGCTAACTGTGGTTCTTCCCATTAGCTTTTGCTCAGACACACAGTGTTGGTGGATCTCTTGGCCAGGCTTGAGCTTTCGATGTATCGGCTGGTAAGCTATTCGCAGCCGGCCGCAGATGGATGTTCTGGGCTTTTAACCAGGGTGGAGGGGGTTGTGTGAAGACAACATGGAAGAGAAACAATTGGAAAGGATGACTCCTATGGTCTATTAGATCCTCTTCAACTCTTTTTCACCCATCATGTATCCATATTTGTTTTGGTTATAGATTTTTGGTAGATTAGATTAAAGGATTTAGTCTAAAATTAGCATGACATGCTTATTAATTAATGATCCTTCAAATTACTTGGAATTAATCTCATGTATTTGTAAAAAAAGAAAGAAAAAAAAAAGAATATTTAACACATTGCATTAGGTTATTATGGCAGATGCATGTTATATTGTTATATGCATGTTATATATATAAATAAATGACAAAAAATGGCTTTAGAATCAATGTATATATTGTTTATTTTCATACAAATAGACAGAATGTGGATAGTGATTTATTAAAACTGGGTTATAAGACTTTGGTAAGAATTATAAGTATTTTGGAGATACAGACAGACATGCAGCAGATATAGATTCTTAAGTTTTGATTATTCCCAATGAATATTTATTTTAGTATTTTCGAGTAAGAAATATTGTGAAAAAAAGAAATGCTTCTTGCCCTCAGACGTGTATTGCCAAATTATGAGATTTTAGAATTTTAGAACAGATAATACAATTTTGAATCAAATAATAAACGACGCACAAAATTATTCCGTTAAAAGACTTAATTACTTTTTTAAAATTTTTAAAACTGCAAAAATATGTTTTAAACTATAGCCATTCAAAGGTTTTAGGTCAGTATGTTAAAAAAATACTTAAAAAAAATATATTATGTAAGGAAGCCTTACTTACATTGATCAAAAGTGATAGTAAATGCATTTATAATGTTGATAAATATTTCTATTTTAAAATGTTGTTATTTTTTGCTTTTTATTCAAAGATTATTATGCATAATACTTTCTACAAAACTCTACAAGACTAGAGTAATGGCTGCTGAAAATTCATCTTGATGAATATTGTTCGTCACATGAACAGGTTACATTTTAAAATATAGTAAAATGGAAACTGTTATTTAGTTGTAATGACATTTCACAATCTTGCTCTGTATTTTATCAAATAAGCAAATAATGCAGCCTTGGTGTACATACGAAACTTTTATTTTTATTTATGTATTTATTTGTAAAATTGGTGACAATTGTACTATGATCAACTTAAGCTTCTGATGCTTTAGCGAAAAGCAGCCCTTGCTGATTTTGAAGTTTTTCTTAATCACTTACCAGAAGCGACTCATTAGTCATTTTTTTTATAGATACACTGGTCAAGCTGTATGTTTTTCCCAAAGACATTTATAAATGTTTGCATTTATAGAGGTTTAAATTTACAGACACTTTTATCTAAACTGACTTTCATTCAAAGTATGTTTCATCCCCTTTAAAGTTCTATAATTCCCCAAAGAAACCTTTCTGTTACCATTCTTAAGATAACAAAAAATATCAATATATGACATCTAAGTACCGCAAAAGCAATTAGAGAGCAGATGTCTCCATATGCTTTCGAATCACTCTTCCAGTACTTTGATGTCATACACCAATTCAAGTCAAACACACCTTTATTCTTTTCATTGGCAGTTACTCAGCTAGTGCACAACCCCTAAATGTATGTGAATTGAAATCTTGTTGTTATTACCAGAACCTAAATGTGACTAATTTCTGTCACCAAACCCTATTGTGAAGAGAAAGAGAAAATAATGGGGGAAAACAGTCAAGCAGTGCTGACAGCCTTGGTGGAAACCTTGTTTATAATAGGAATATGGCTAAAGCAGAATGATCTATTCAGGAAAAGCAGAGGTCGAGAAGGGAAGACATAGGGAGGGAGATTTGAGAGCTAATCAATATTTAGGCTCATCACAGAAAATTATGTTTTATATTCCACTGCTAACGCTCGGCTTGTTTTGTTCTCTCTGTGTGCCCTTTGAGTGCCTGTGTTTTCTTCTCTGCGTCTGGAGAATTCTCTGTAGTGGCATTTCTGATGCGATCATTGAGTTCCTGTCAGCCAAAGATCACATTAAATGGCCAGTTATCAAATATACTTAAAAGAATGAAGGGTGGAAAAGAGGGAAAGGAAGTTAACAGAGAAAATAAGAAGAAAGTGAGCTGGAAGCAAACAAATGCATTCTTTTGTGTGTTTTTTTTATAAGTTGGTGACAGGTATGTTTAGGGATTTCAGATAGTATATTGCCAAAAGTTTTGGGGCATCTTTAACATGCACATGAACTTTAACCCGCTGGGGCTGGCGCGAGCCAGCTCGCTTTTTCTCTTATCAGTGCATGAGAGACTCAAATACCTAAATTTTTAAGTCAATAAGTCATTTTTTGTCATACAGGCAAGTGTTATACAAGTGTATATTTGTGTTCACTAATAATACGTTTTTTGTATGTTTTTTTCTTCATAAAATTAAGAAAATAAACATCATGCACGTTCTGTTGTCTTTCAATGTGAAGTTCATTCTGAAATGCGACAGAAAAGGATCTGTAACTCAGCGAATGCTGGCCACACTGACATACAGTTGGTACTCAACCAGAAAATACTTTTCCCGCCACTGGGGTGTATTTGCTGTGCTACAATCACAGACTTGTGATTGAAAAGTGTCCTTTTATTCTGTCTATTGCATTACCCGCCGCCATGCTGCCGCTCATTCAGAGCGATTGAAACTGGAAAAAGAAAATGAAAATGAAGAAGCTTGTCTAGTTTAGTCTGCTAAATTATTGTGTAATGTTAAAAAAAACAAAAAACAACAACAAAAAAAAACACTAAAATGCTTAAGTTTGAAACCCAATCTAACAATTCAGAGGTTTACGCCGCCTTCACACTGGCAGTTGAAATCAGCTCCGTAAAACGCAATACGTTCCCACTGGACATCGTACAACAGAGTGAAAAGCGTCGGACACGGGTAGAACAAAAATGGCGGAGAGATTAAAGGTTGATTCTGTCAGTTGTGTATGATCTCTCTGATGAGGGTTATGCTGCGTGAGGAAAGGTGCTGAGGACGTTGACATGTCAGGTCGGCTAAAAAATGTGATATGGTCAATAGTTCAATGTCTATACCCAATTTAATTGTATTAACTGCCCTTAAACATTAGAAAGTCATGAAAATAAAAAATTACATGACAACTTATCGTTATAAAATCATTTATTTTATAGTTAATAATTTAGTAATTAATTTAGTTTTGTTTATCAGTATAGCAACGCTCAACTTCCGCCGGAATTGTCAGATAGGAACCATCCGTAGCTTTCGCACAAGTTAATTTTTGAATGCATCCGGATGACTAACGGACAGGATTTTCTTCGCACCGCACTTGAGTCGGACCCTGTTTCGGACCCATTCGCATGCGGTCTGCGAAACTCCATAGGAAATGAATGACTTTCGGTCGTTTCGTAGCCGCATCGTAGCTGATTTGAACTGCCAGTGTGAAGGCGCGTTAGGCTACATGAAGTGTTGCGACAGTTTGTTTGTTTTTTTTCTTATTTAAACCAGGGTTGCAATGCCAGAATAAAACCCGATTTTAGAATACCCCGCGGCAAATCACACCTTGCTTAGCTTAGGTTACAACTATGTTTTTTAAAATTCTTTTTGCTTATATGGAACCCCATGACATTTTTTGTTCTATTATTTTTTTTTAACAGAACTGCTTTTGAAAACATAAATGTTTGGATGAGATTTTTTTCTTATTGTAAAATGGAAATGCATGGTAGTTTATAAATGCCATGTTTATTCAGGATTTAAAACTGTGTCATCGAATTGATTGAAATCTAAGTTCTACCACTCGACCACAACTTCTCTCTCTAAGAAATGCCCTGAAGTTCAGTTGCTTCAGCAGTCAGTGTGCGCAAACGTGAGAGAAGTGCTCTTCAATCTCTTCATTTTTCTCAATAGTTTAGCGTCATTGATTGCACCTAATTTATCCTACTTTACTACTTTTGCTTCATAAAATGTTCTGCTCTAAAAGTTTGCTATATTCTATTTAAAATGTACGCTACTTTTACATAATTACATTTTGCTTTTGCTAAATGTCCCATTGCGGCACCTAAGGTCATTTCGCAAACGACTTTGAAATGCGACTGGTTTACTTTTGCCACGTTGGATTTGCCTGCAGCAGTTGTTGCTGTGGTAAGAGGCATTCTGGTTGAGTACCTACTGTAGACACATGTCTTTACAAAGCTTGAAGTCTATTTTTAAATTATGTAAATCATATCAAAAACAAGTATTCTCTGTTTAAGTAATCAGAATGAAAGCAACAAGATGTACAGTTTCTCAAACACATCCTCATTAGCCCTAATGTGACCACGCCCACGCTCACACAAGGGATTCACATGCAAATTGGCCATGGAAATCGCGCAACCTGTAAACGCCCTCATTTCCTCTAAACAAACTTTCATTGTATAGCATGTTTTTTACACAGAAACTTATATGGGGCTATATATAGAACAACATGGAGGTCAGTAAATGATGAAAACTTTTTATTTTTGTTCAATTCTTTGTGTGTGTGTGTTTGATTTTTTGGGTCTAATTCAGAGTTCTGTAATCTTTCAAACCAACAAAACAAACTTATATCTGTTTACTTATACCCTAATATTTGTTGTATTTACAAGTATTTGTGGTATGTTTACAGTTTGGTGTGTGTGTCTGTAAGGGAGAGATTGAGGACATGTGTGCTGGTATGCTTGCAGTGAAGTGTCCATCCAGCATTTAAATATTTAGGTCTATCTGTCAGCCTGGCTCAGGAAGGACTTGGCTTTTATAGGCACATTTGCCGCAGGAAAGAGAAGAGAGAGTGGGAGTGAGACAGAAAGGGATAATGAATAAATGGATAAGAATTGTGGGAAATGAGACAAAGATAGATAAGGACAAGATGAATACCTGGACTTGAATCAAAACCTGTGAACTTTGTGTTGTTAGCGTCATGCTCTTCAAGTTTATCTACAGGAGCACAAAATCAAATACATAGAAAAAGAGTAGTTAGACAGACGAGTGTCCTTTGTCAATCTGTCCATTTTCCTTTCTGCTCTCAGGAACAAAGATCTTCCCACAGTCCTGCAGTGACTGAAAAACAAATCAAGTTTTAGGATGATATAAGTTCAACATGTTTTTGTTTGTGGTTGCTAAAGGAACTGAAACCCAATGTCTAAGCCAACACGATTATCGGGTTTGGCTTTGTATTTGTCTGTGCAGCTTGGTTTCATTCTGGGATTGTTGAAGTGACACTTTCAGTTCAGGAGGTCATCCGCCACTATTATGAAAACTGTGGGTTATGACCCTCTCACTTGGTAATGTTTTCAACTGAAAATCTCATTTGTTCTGGAAATTATATTTAACAAGACTTTCTAGGAAGTCAAAGCTATGTTTGAAACTATTGGCTACACTACCCTTACCCAATAACAAAAAGCAAGTAGACATATTTTCTTGACCTGCCGACTGTTGGCAGACTCTTATGTTATGTTTACATTCTTGTTAGATTGCGCTGTTCCATGTGTTCGATTGTTTAGTTACACAATGTACAGATGAGGTACGTTTGCTGTCTGTACATGACTTTAGCTTGAAATGCTCCAAAAATCGTTTGATCGTCAGCGACGGCCTTTTAAAGGAATAGAAAATAAAAAATTAAAACGATGTCATCATTTCATCGCCATCGTTTCTACCAGAAAAGACTCGGGAGGCAAAATATGGAAACAAGCAGGTGGCCAGGTGGCCGACACTACCCTTTATGTCCACTGACCACAAGATTGGTCGAGAACTGAGATTAAGAAATTGTCTGAAAATTTTCTCTGTCTAAACAGTGACAAGACTGAAGTGATGCTTATTGGTTCACCTCATCAGTTGCGTAAATTAGAGTCCATAACCTTAAGTGTGGATGGCTCTGCTTTGCAATTCCAAACTAAACAAAAAAAATCGGGTGATATTTGACACCAATTTAACATTTGACCATCATGTCCATAACACAGTCAAAGCATCATTTTTTTCATCTTAGAAACTTTCTTTCTCTGTGGCTGAAAAGTTAATCAATACTTTTGTTTTTTTTTCACATATTGATTATTGTCATGCTTTGCTGGCTGGAGTTTCTGAAGCTTCCCTACAGAAATTACAGTTGGTACAAAAATCAGCTGCTAGAATCTGACTAGGACCAGTTTAAGTGAGCACACCACACCTATCCTGGAAAAATTGCACTTGCTTCCTGTTAGTTTCCGAATTGATTTTAAAATTCGTACACAAACTTAGGCCTTGCATAATTTGGCCCCTAAATATTTGTGTGAACTTTTAATCCCACTCACCCCTACACATGCTCTATGCTCTTCTGAAGCTGGCCCCCAAAAGTCATCTTGTGTGTCAATGACTACTTCGTTCAGAGTATCTGTCAATTACAGCTGTCAATCATGATTTCGATGGATGAGCGCATATCATGTACCCTCCTCAGTCCACTCACTGTTCATCTAATGCATGCTGCAAACTAACATGGGAAGATCTTCCTGATTGGCTGGATTTTTCCACCTCCCAGGAGCCAGGGTGCAGTATTCCTTCTAAAGTCTTGTGGATGGAAAGAACCACAAGATATTGCAATATTTGTATATTGCAATTATTTTAATCGAGTCTTTTCCATCTATTATATTGATATTTTTAATGTTTATTCTGTTTAAGTTGTTGGTTCTTGGCCAGAATAAACAAACCTATTTTCTGAATGCATACTTTAATGTGGATGAGATGGTGCAATTTACGCTGTGTATGATTTGGAAAGGTTGCAGCCACTCTTAAATAATACTACCAGCTGATAGGGCTCTCTGTATGTTTACAGCATTAGGATTAGTTTTTTTTTTTTTTTTTTTTTTTTTAGAAAAATTTACGACTATCTTGTGTACTTCATTTTTCCAGTCAATAGTGAATCAAGGGTTAGGTTAGGCAGTGTGTCCACCAAAGCGTTTTTCCACGCGCCTGGTGTATGTTTCCAATTGTTTTCAATGGGAGCGCCACTTTTTTTAAACGCCATGAGCGTACCAAGGCACTGAGCGTTTTTTTTTTCACGCTGAAGTGCCGAGCGCCCAGCGTTTTTCCTGGTCGCTGGGAGTTGAAAAATGTTCAACTTTGGATAGAACGCAGCGCTCATCACTATCACTTTTTACCCAGCCGTCCAATCACAGTGGAGGAGGGGTGGGATTAATACCACACCGACCAACTGTCACAACATTCAAACTGCTGTGGATATTCTGTATCATAGCAACGAAACGTCTCAACGGAAAAAACGCTGCGCTGCCAAAACTCTCTCAAGCGCCCAAAGCGCGGCGTCTTCAGCAGAGCACCTAGCGTTTTCAGCTGGCTAGAAACGCTTTGGTGGACACACAGCCTTAGGGTTAGAATTTAATTTAATTGAAATTGTGAAATTTGTGTCAAACAATAATAAAATTATAAAATAATAAAACCTAGCCTACCAGAAATGGTACCATGTAAACATTGTAACATGTCACTAAATCTAATAAAATTCAGTTTAGTTTCTAATGTGTCTAAAGCCCTATTCGCACGGGATTAGTATTACCTGGGGACCACGTGTGAATTTGAAATTACCCACCCACATCTGAGTTTCGTGTGGTGCATTCGCACGGGATAAGCGAAGCCTGTGATTTTACTCGAATTTACTGACTTATCTCCCGGATATGATGTCATTAGGCTATAGCTTTGAAATGTCTTGTCGTTATTATGTCTAGCTGTATATAATAAACAGAAGAATTGTCCTTACCATATCCTGCTAAACATGTCATTCATCTCCATCTAATCGTTCTTTTTGTTTTTGCTCTTCTGATGGTATAGCTTTCTCTTTCTGCAAATTGTATAGTTGTACTAGCGATATGACCCCGCACCCAAAATACTATCAAAACAATCCAAATCAGCCTCTATTCTCCGCGAAGATGGATAAAAAGGTGCAGATGAAACAAAAACCTTGAAAAATGATATTCGATACCGGCCAAATCACAGAGATGTAGATTCGCACGGGACTAATATTATCACAGGACTTCGGCGAAATATCAGTAGGTAATTTGCGGGGGGAATTTTTACTTTACAAATTACAGACATGGCCGATCGCACGGGATTAAGATCACAGACAAACTTACTTAAGGTCCCCAGGTAATAATAATCCTGTGCGAATAGGGCTTTAAACGCATATAATTGAGCTCTGTGGCCACCTATCTATACAACTTCCAGTACCCAATAGCTTCAGTCACTGTGATTATCTCTTTCTCTGTCTGTCTCAGCAGTGAGATTAGATAAGGGGATCAGTTGTACAGAGTTTGACCCTGTCCCTTAAGCCTGGAACACACCAAGCCGACTGAATGATTTTACGACTGATGTAAAAAGCTGCACTTGAACACACCGAGGGAACTCTGCCGACCGTAAGATAGAATTCACTTTATGCGCCTGAGTGTAAATAAGACAACTGTCTATTTCTACAGATATATTCATCTATATTCGAGCTAAACAGCCAATCAGAGGTGCCTCTTTCACCGACAAATTGACGCCAATTCAACATGTCGAATTGGCTGAAACAAAGCCGACGAGGACCAATTTCAGCCAATTTCAAAACTTGGCTTGGTTTGTTCCAGGCTTTAAGGCTAGTGTGAAGATGTAGTGTGCTGAGATCAGATAAGATCATTTGTGAAAGTAGCTCTTCAGGACTAGGAGAGGGAGACAAGGCATAAAAGAAAATGACTTCTCATTAACATTTTTGAACACCACTCAACATCTTTTGGAATCTTCACAAAAGTTCAACGTCCAGTTTTAGCTCAATAATAATAAAAACAGTGTGGTTTGCCTCAAGTGAGAGATTGAAATATGAAGAGAGCACATTAAGGGTGCTGGAAATGGAAGTATAGTGAGATATAGCGAAGACATGAACAGGAAAAGGATGGAGTGTGACAAGGCATCTCATGTTAATGGTCAGTGGAACTGCAGGCACTTCATTCAGGATGCGCTTGAAAAATTAAGCAACACTCCCACTGCTGAATAATTCCTAGCTTTAATGCTACAGAGGCTGAGAGGGGGAAATGAGCTTGCACTTTGCCTATTTTTCCCTACTTAAAGGGATACTCCACTTTTTTTGGAAATAGGCTCATTTTACATCTCCCTCAGAGTTAAACAGTTGAGTTTCACCGTTTTCAAATGCATTCAGCTGATTTTTCTGATATTTAGAAGAATATCAGTAACCAGACAGTTTCTGGTCTCATTGACTTCCATAGTAGGAAAAAATATACCATCATTAAATGATCTGTAATGCTATCATTATATTTTACTGTAATGATAATATCATTCTATTTTTACGTGGCTTTTAGGAGTAAGTTTATCTGAATAATAGATCGTGTCCCAATAATATACTGCAATTGAAACAAAGCTAATAATGCAGATGGAGTATCAGAAAACACCATGCAACAGCATAAAGTGTGTGTAAAATGTTCTGTACAACACAACAAAATATGCCCAAAAACAACCAAACTCCCAAAAAATGATGTAAAGCCAGCTAATCAGAGTACAACACACCAGACTGAGAGTGTTTTGTGAGAAAAATGCATCAGACGGTCAGTGAACGGACTGTGGGTGGTATGTGGGCGTGCCGTCTGAGACTAGGCTACTCTGACCTGAATTTAAGGTCATCATAAGGGAACAAATATTTTTAAAAGTGGTTTAACAAGCAGTGCTATAATACATCTGATAGTAGTAATATCTGTAAGAAAACCTATAAATACTTGAAAAATCGATATTTCAATTTAGATCTTCACACATTATCAAGTCTATATAGGATGAGATGTTAAAATATGCAATATGCACAGGTAAAAACTATTTACTGCCACTCCTTGTGCTGTGTAATTCTTAAAAGTTTCTTATGCTGTGTAAGTTAACCTTTATTACCCGTGTTATGGTGAGTTGGCTCATTAGAGATGTGGGAAGCAGCAGGTATCTTGTTCAGCTGGGTAATAAGAAGTATTTCTTGGTCTTGTTTAGATTTAATCTCATTACAGACTTCTTATTTTGTCTCCCACCAAAATGTTGTCACTGATTCACTGGATACTTATTGTGTTGATTTGTTTAAAGTATAGATCAATACAGTTTGTCCATCCATCCATCCATCCATCCATTCATCCACCCACCCCAGATCAATACACTTTGTCCATCCATCCATCCATCCCAGATCCATACACTTTATCCATCCATCCATCCATCCATCCATCCATCCACCCACAAGACAAGTGGACTTTTGATGCAAAAAAGTATATATATTTATGTTTTTGAAACAATATATTATACCAAGGTTGCATTTATAAAAATAAATAAATAAATAAATAAATAAATAAATAAATATATATATCGGTATTTTCCAAACTATAAGGTGCACCGGATTATAAGGCGCACCTTCAATTAATGACCTATTTTAGGACATTTTTCATATATAGGGCGCACCGGATTATAAGGCGCATAAGACACTGCAGTCAAACGTTTGACTGGGTTTGCATTATGCATCCACTAGATGTGCTAAAGGGAATGTAACGAGTGCGCGGCGCCGGAGGTGAGGCGTTTATTTAGTAAGCATGAGCGCGCTGGGGCGGGAACGTAACTTACATTCACAACTCCAGGTAGACCTATCGCACACCAGACGCACACTTTCTCATCAGTGTATGGCCAGCAATATAGTTATGTTTAATGACATTATGATATGAAGATAATGTCTGTTCTGTGTTATGATTGTACTGTACAATTAAATACAATCGTTGCTGAGTCTGCAGTCTGAAAACTTTACCTCAGAGCATCCGTTAACTGAATGAATTGAAAATCTCACCTGAAAAATCCAATAACATCAGCAATTGTCATTTAAGCAGCTGATTTCTATAAATGAATGCAAAACTAAATATATATTGCAGCATAGGGCGAAGTCAGGATCCATTGGAAACGATTTGAGACAAAAAAAATAAATTTTATATAAAACTATGTAAATGGCGCTCTGTGGCGCAGCAGGATTTTGAAAACGGTCCTGAGCTGTTGCTGGGCACTGTGGTGCCGCCGGTGTGTGTACACTCATAGAGAATAATGTGTTCGAATTTTAAAGATGTGGTTTCTCGTCCGGTGTGTGACCTCCTTAAGATGGACAGGAGGCGCGAGTTCGCAGGAGAATTTAATAACGCGGAGCGTTGTTAACCAATTGATCCATATATAAGGCGCTCTGGATTATAAGGCGCACTGTCGTTTTTTGAGAAAATTAAAGGCTTTTAAGTGCGCCTTATAGTGCGGAAAATACGGTATATATATATCGTATAGATATATATTACGTGCTGTCAAACGATTAAAATATTTAATCGTGATTAATCGCATTAATGTCATAGTTAACTCGTGATTAATCGCACATTTTTATCTATTCTTAATGTCTTTTGATTTCTTTTTGTTACATTTTTTTCTCATTTTAATGCTCTTATCAACATGGAAAAGTGGATTGGCTTGTTTAGTGCAAATGTTTTTTTTAATTATTATTATTGAAAATAACATTGGAATAGTGTTCAATTTCACTCTAACATATATAGCCTAAATAATCTCTCACACAATGCAACACTGTCCATCAATAAAAGGGTGAAAGAAATACTGACGAGGTCCTGATATTGACGAGGGGTGGAGAATTTGCATCATCTGTGTTTGTGTGTGTGTGTTTGCTTGGCCATCATCAAGTGGTGTTTCAGGCTGGACGTGCTGCGATGATGATAGCTCAGTTCATAATGACAAAACATACAGATCGCTTTGGTCTTGTCAATGGGACAATTTGGCAACTTTTTAAAAGTAAACTTACATTCAGAATCTCATTGGCATCCATTTCGGCGTCTCACGCTCGTCATCCACTCAAAACATAACGTTACTCATTTGGCCGGCTCGCAAGCTGAAACGAGTGTGTGCGGCACAAAACGTCCTCGCGCTGCGCTCTGAAACCCATTCATTTCAATTGCTTGCGCCGCGCGAGGACGTTTCGTTGCTTCTTCGACCAAAAGCGCAAGCGGATCTAGCTAGACCGGAAACAAAACATCAGGCACGCCGCACACACTCGTTTGGGCTTGCGAGCCGGCTTTGAGTGGATGGCGAGCGCGAGAGCGCTGAAATGGATCAGGACGCATGCCGCGTTCCTGTTGCAAAAGTATGTGAAAAAGCTAGCAAAGTTTGCCAGGACAAAAGACCGTTAATCGCGCGAGAAAAAAATTAACGCCGTTAAAATGGGTTTGCGTTAACGCCGTTAATAACGCGTTTAACTGACAGCTCTATATATATATATATATATATATATTCAAAAATACATTATTTATATATATATATGAATATATATATATATCCATTTTAATTTTTAAAAAAGTTATTTATTCATATGATGGCCAATCTAATATGCTGATTTGCTGCATAAAAACATTTTGATTTCTTGATATTATCGATATTGAAGAAAAATCATCAAAACAAAAACATTTAATTTGAAATATAAACACTTCATGTCTTGTAACTATAAACACTATAAATATTTTGTACACTATAAATCTCTTGACACTTTTTTATCAATTTAATGTATCCTTGCTGACTGATTACTTAAAAAGACAGTATGGTATAATGAACTTTTATTTTATATAATTCTTTTGTTCCTGAACGATTCAGCTTTTAGACGAATCGGATGAATGAATGAATGGTTCATTAGACAAAACAGGTCTTGCACTTTAGATTTGACAAAAATTTAAAATAATAATAATTTTTAGTAATGATCTCTCTAATGATTTTTGAGGGGTTCTTTAAGACACTTTTTTGTCTACATTTCTTGAATTCCAGAAGCAATGCCAGCATTAGATTATAGCTCTAGAGAAAATTGCTGATCTGATGCACTGTGCGGCTGATAGGTTTATCTGAAGTACTGTTAGAGCAACTGAGCACAGAGTCAAGTAGAATTTAAAAACAAAACTAGAACAGAGAGAAGAGGAATTTTAAAAACCTAGAAAGCATTTGACACCAGAGGATTAAGCTCTCTTTGGTGTAATAGCAAGCACCTAAATCAGAATGGAGAGAGTAGATTTTATCCATTACCCAGCTTCTCTCTTCAACAGTTGTGGCATCTTTTTTCTGCATGACAACCAGCTAATTTATTCAGTTTAATATTATCGCTTTGATCTGTCCTATTAGAAACTTTGAAAATTGTGAAGCAAGAAATAAAAGAATCCTCCTAACATTCAAAGGTATGAGGTGTACTTCTCTTTTTGATCTGATCACTTCTTTTCCATAGTATTTTGACAGATTTGAGAGAAAAAAGGAGGGAAAGCAGAGCAAATACGCAGGATATTCTTTGAGAGTAAATATACAGATTGTGTTTGAGTATATATGTTTTTATAGTATGCAGTGTTGGGGTAATGCATTACAAGTAACTGCGTTACATAATCCTGATTTTCTTTTCAAGTAATAATAATAATAATATAATTAAATATAGATTCTATATATAGATATAAAACTCTTTAAGAACACTGTAGTTACTGTACTGTTTTAATCTTAAAAAATAACTTTAGTTAAACATCACATTTGTTTCATATATGATTATTATTATGTATTGTTGAAGTAAACGTGTGTTAAACTTCTTTTTTTAAAAAGGCACAGGTGTCAATTTGCATTTCTTCAGCCTTATTCATTTCACTGTGAAAAGGCCTTTACATCTGCCAAAAATTCAAAAGATCTTTTCTTAACCAGTTATATACTTAGCTAGCAGACTTAGCTGCTTGGTTACCTGAAGGCCAAGTGAAAGAAATCTTTAAATTCATCATTTTAGCTATGGTAATGTTTTATGATTTGCAATCACAAAAATAAAATTTTTAATGATTAAGAAAGAATACACTTTAGCAAAGTGTCTTCTATCCTGACACTTTCATGGTACCTATACAGCAACTGAAAAGAGCTGTCTAGCTCAGTTTTTTAACCTGACGACTCTTGGTTGCACATTTCAGTATCTCAACTATAGCCCCTTTCACACGGATGATCCCGGGATTGACACCGGCATCGATGCCGGGTTGGGGAACTAGTATCATGCCGGAATCAGTCCCGGAACGTGCGCTGTGTGAACAAAAGCCAGGACCAATGCCGTAAGGGGTGTGTCATAGTGATGAGGCTCGTGCCATTGCGCGACTCTTTTGCTCTTAGAAGAAAGTTTGTGTTCGTCATAGACAAAGAAAGGGCGAATAAATCTCATCCTGATGTCATGTGTCTTGTGTGTTAACGCACTCACAGATCCCAGCAAATCACTGGCAGTGTGAATAAACCGAAATCAAACAATCCCGGGACAAATGCCGGGTCACATTATACCGTGTATTTTCTGGAATCTGTGTGAAAGGGGCTAATATGTCATATTGTACGCTTACTGTGTCATAATACATTCTTCTAAAACTGTGTATACAAGAAGTTCTCTTTTAAAAATAAAGGTTTTTCATTGGCATATGGTTCCATGAAGAAACTTAAACATCCATAGAACCTTTCCAATTGACAAAATCATTCTCTATAGTGGAAATAGAATCTACAGATAATTCAAATATTCTTTGTTTTTATTTTTTATTTGGGGAACTCAAGTGGTTTTTCTATGTTATTCCTGCTAAACGAACCCCCCTTTAAGACTGTATGAATGCAGAATAGTGTATGTAGTATACAATCTGTAGCATACAGTATTTAAAAATGATTTCTAATTAATCGGCTAAGAGCTTTTGCCAATAACTGTGCCCACTAGGCTGTTTAAAATAAATCAGGTCTTGTCAATGCATTTTAAGTAAATATTTTACAAAATATGTGTTCATTTAGTGCACATTGTTGCTATCATTAAACTGATAACCCTACTCTAAATATCAAAGACAGCATATCTTTTTTTATTTTTGTTATTCCAACACTTATATCTGTCATTAATGTCCTGCAAAATCACCATTAGCAATGTGAACAGAAATGCAATGTGTTTTTTTTTCACTTTTACAGACCCTAATATCTGTTTCAAATATACTGACACTAACATGCTCACTAAGAAGGGAATGAAGATTATCATTCCCCTTATAATTATGATAATTTACTCACTCTCGTGTTTGTTCCAAACCTGAATGCCTTTTTCTTTCGTCTACAAAACACAAATAAAGATATTATGAAGATGTTTTTTGTTCATATAATTTAATAAATGTATATACTGATATACATTTTTCCACATAATAAAGAAAAGCACACTAGGTGAATGTTTCCTCTAAAACTTTATGGTTTATGACCATCCCTTGCAATGGTAGAAGGTCAAACACTTGTTTTCTAGTGCAGCACATGACTGGTCATGTTTATGTATGAATAGCTTTCCTGTGCCATCAGCGAGCTTATTAAAGAGGAATAGCTTGTCTTAAGCCGGCACTGCAGGGGTTAATTTGGCTTTGACTGAGCCTGGAAGGGAGAAGGAGAGACAGAGGGATTGCACGATAATGAACAAGCAGGAGGAGACATGACTGACCATAATATTGGTGTGATTATGAGACCTCAGCGGGGCAAGATATGCACAATGTTGTGTCGTACAATGAGCTAACCGCTTGTGCCTTTTGAGTTAAATGCTTGTTAAATTGATGGAGAAATAACATGTTTCCATGTGTTTGACTTTGGAGGATTAACATGCCAGTCTAATAAGGGTGTGGTGGGGTGGTTTGATGCATTCGATAGTGCAAACGATGCTGCTTCTTATTTGATTGGCAGGTGAGTGTTTGTGTATCTTGCTTTCATCCTTTGATTTTTCCTCCTGTTCCTAGGGTGGGGCACAGTGTATGTGTGTGAGGTAGGTATGCATCTCAACAGGTCCTATAAAACTCTCTGATTGGTCCGTTGGGCCCCCTGGGAGATGCAGTCCTTTGTGCCGTATTGGCAGACAAGGCGGAAGCTGTCACTGTGCGAGAAGGTGGAGGGCGGAACAATGTCTTCCACTGTTGCTAGGTTACAGGTATACCTAATAGTTCGAGATAGAAATACAGAGATGGAGATGGAAAGATAACAGGGAAGAGAGGTGTGAAAATGGAGCGATTGGCATTCCTGAAACTTTCAACCGGTTCAGCGTCTCGTTCTCGTCCTTTTGTGGCTTTTTCAAGGCCAGAAGCTTTTGGCTTTTGTAAAGTTTTGCCATCATTCAAAATTCCTGTGTACATTTATCTGAATGATTTAGGCGCTTTACAAAACAAATCCCCATTGTGTCACTTGTTAATTGAATATTGGCTGGAGGTTGTTCTATGACTTGAACACAGTCTGCTTGTACAGGAATTAGAGAATGCTTAAGCATTTATCACGGCACTGTATAAATATAGCCACCGCCAAGGTTTTCATTCCTCTCTTCTCATAGATTACTGCCCGAACCAGTCCGTCTGGCCTAATTGAGGTAATCAATCAACATCCCCCACTCTGAAGTGAAAAGGAAGTGATGAATAGCCGGCGTTCGCGCTCATGTTTCGCTGTTGAAAATAACAGCGGGCGACGAGTCGGGCCAGCAACATCGGAAGTGCGGGACAGTGCCGTATCAGTAATCTGAATCGCTAACAAGAGTCCATTTAGAACTGCCAAGACTGCCAACGAGTTGAGCTCCCCAACACACACCAATCAATACGCTCCTGTCAGCCTTGGCAAGAGCTCTGCAGGAACATGCTGTTAGTGCTGCCTGAAGAAATGCTAGCACAGTTATGACATGAGAAAGTGGAAGAGAATGGAAATGAGAATTTTACGCAGAGGAGAAGAGTTTGATACAGTAGTCTATGACGGGTTCTGACTGGTTTGCTTCACAAACACATATTGGACATCTAAGATCCATTTACACATGGTTTTAAAATGCGATCTGTATCCACAGTAAGTTATCCGGATAATAAGTGTTCTGATCTTACCGATTCCATTTACACCTGGCCACAAAAATGTGTTTTTGCAAAACGGATATAAATCCGATCTTCAACTCCTGCGTTATATGCAGATTTAGCCTAATGGATTGCACGCCACCAAAAGCAAATATGAGCTGCATTTTATTGATCATCGGCTAATTTCAAAATCAAAGACATCAATAAGAGAGAGTGGCAATAGCCCTGGTAAGATCATTTCGTTTCTTTACTTGAAGATGATTGTGTGTTAAGCGTCTGTGACTTACTTTCACTTTTATTTGCGATGTTTGCACGTTGGCTTGATGACATAGCTGCTCATCTGCGGTGAATGCGTGTCGCAGTAGCGCCGTCATATCTGACTAAAACATGACATATAGCCTATATAACACGCTCTCACTCATTTATTTTTTAGCATTTTTGGGAGGAGTAAAATATACATATGTGGTTTCAACAACCAGATTGCGTTTACACCTAGTAAAATTCCGAACACAATGCGAGCCAGACTACCTCCAGATGTGGTCAGGCAGATCCGAATCCCAATCCGATCACAACGCATTTACACCTTGCATTAACATGCGTTTTTTATTATCCGGATAACTTATCTGGATACAGATCGCATTTTAATAGTAGGTGTAAATGGGGTCCTAGTGCAGACCCAGCACAGTACCAGAATTGTATAGCACACACACAAAAAAAGTCTTTAAAACCAAATTGTATTTATTTATTACAATAATAATCTTATCATAAGAATATGAACAAATAATATAAAAATAATGCTATTATTAATTATTTTATTATAAAATATTGTAATAATATGTATTAAAAATATTAAGGTGAATTATTAGCAAACACACTTGGCTGTTCAGGAAAAAAAAACAGATTGTACTGCTTTTTTATTGCCTTTCATTGCTAAAACTACCATTTGAGTCTGATCTGTTGTAGATTAAAACATTTTTCCGTTTTAGTAGCCAACTACAAAGCTTTTCAGCCTTTGTGTGCATCCAATAGTTGTAGTCTAATCCCTAGACATGTTTAATGCACTAAAATCTTGGCTACTCTCTTTCTTCCTCTTTTTCCTCTTTCAGTTTGTGTTCACCCTGCTGTCATAAAGCAGTTATATAAGCAGTTTGATAGTTATGTAATTATATGTAATGTATAGTTGAATCGCGAAGTTGACCTTTAGGAAAGAGATTTATGTTTGCGAACTCAGGATTTGCCAATTAATCAGCTTGTTTCTATTATGGAAAGCCCCTTGAGTACAGCTGTCTTTAAATCAGTCTATAGTCCTGTGAGACAACTGAATTTGAATTGAATTCAAATTGAATGTAATTGAATTAGAATGGGTCATCATGTTGCCTGGCAAATTAGCTGGTTTCATTGCGATCTGCAGCTGATGCTAATAGAACATATATCATGTGACTGAATAATTTAGACAGTCTGTTTAAAGTCAGCCGTGGAACAGGATATTTCAATGAGGAAAATGTAAAGACGGGATACATTTTATCCATCTAGTATTAATTAGATAATGAAATATGGCGGTTTGATGGTGTTTCAGTGTCTAAAAAGCTATTTGGTTGACATTATCCAACAGTCTATACAACCCACGTGACATCACTGATAAAGGGTAGATTTATTTTGATTACAGAGACAAAAATTTTCCTTTATAATAACATGCACTCGATGAATCAGTCGCAATGCAGTCAGAAATATAAATTAAAGTCGGGTGCACACTGTACGATTTATAATAGTCCTTTACGATTGTTGCTTGTCAGATCTGTATCGAACATGATCCCCGCTGTAAGCCATGTCACATTGTAGGATCTCAGTTGTCATGTTATCATTAATGTCAGACTGTACTGCAGTTTTACATCATCAATGACCCTTTTCCACAAGTTTCCTATCGCCCCATGAGTAGGGTTGGGTATCGTTTCGAATTTGAACGATTCCATTCCTTGTTTCGATTCCGGTACCTAACGATTCTCGATTCCGAATTCTTTTAAGAGGCAGGGTCAAAAAAGTTTAGCTAACCTTGCTAACCAATGGTCTTTTTGAAGGAAATACTCCTGTCAAAAATACTCCTTTTGTCACAAATTTTGCATTTTGCAGAGATTTCGTTATTTTTAGAAAAGTGAAGCCACACTTTGGACCGCCGATGTAAGCTACTCATGTTCGACCTCGCGGTTATGCCAACACTTCCGGTAGATGCTTCTTCGTTGGTGTTGTTCAGCGGTTTCTTCTTCTGGTCGGCGGACTGTGAATCTCGAAACTAGGAATCGAAATTTTTAATTTGAACGATTCCAGGAAAAAGAAAAGTTACTCCCGGTTCCAATCGACTACTCGATTCTCGAGACCCAACCCTACCCATGAGGCCTTGCGTCAAAAGTGGGCGCGTCTTCCGAGTTTTAAAGTAAACAAAGCGCGACTCTGACATGCTTGACACTCATTCATTCAACAGTTGACAGTCATTCAAGTTATAGCAATCCGAACTAGCTAACAATGTGGGAACACAACCTCAACGAAATTAAAAAGGGTGAAATAACAGTACCTTTATCCTCCGCAGTTGGTTGGGAGTATTACAACAACATTATTAATAATCAGTACTCATCAAGGCATGGTGACAGACAGTTGTGTGAGCCTGACAAACAATTAAAATAAAAAATACAACAGTCATTGTGCTTTGGAGATTATTCAAAATTATAAATGAATGTGCTACTTGAATACAATAACTGGCACATGTGGTATTCTGTCAACTCAGGTTTTGACCCTGAGTTTAGGTGTAACATCAGTAGCGAACTGCCAAACACATGCTGATAGAGTTTATAGAATATTAAGAATTTAAACAAATGTACACAGAAAGATTCCACATCTTTTGGGAGGTGATGGAAACTACAGTCGTTGGCAGGATCACTCTGATTTCGTTTTCAGCTTATGTTCAAATCAATCACGTTTAAGCCACTGAATTAATTTAGTCCGGTTATACGTACAACCGCGAACAGCACATGTTGTCCCTGAGCTCCGTGTACGACATCTCTCATAAAGATTTGCGTCTTTAAATAGTAAAATAATTCTCAGAAAAACAGCTAGCCTCTTCGCTGAACTAACACACAAAATACCATTGGAATGCTACTTCCGCCGCCTTACCGGAAGTTTCACCCACTTTATTTTTACAGGAGCGCCCCTCAGAAACTTGTGGATAGCAAGCAAGAACAATTTCTAGCATTAGTTTTAATCATGGCTTATCTTGAAAAGGAAACTGAAGAAAAAAAAACACACACACACACAGACGATGTGTGTGGAGCAAGTGATGGTTTGTTGTCTCAATCATTGCATCATCAGGTTCTGTGCTTCTAATGGTTTTTGATTTGACATTTGTTGTAGGAGGTCACACTTACAGGACTGTGCGTCAAATCTTTTGACACTGCCAGAATTTCGTCTGTAGTAAAATTTTATCGCAACCATTAATCTGCTGTTGTCAAACTAACGACCTAAAGGCCTAGCATCCGAAGAATCTTTTAGGGTTCACAAAACTTGACTTTGATGACAAATTCGTGGTGTGGACACGGCTTAAAAAGCCAGTTTTGATTTGTTGTTAAAATACTCAGTTGGACCCACAAATCCAAAATGACTCATTATTCTTACTCTGTAGAGTCTGACCAAGATAAAGAGACAAGGAAGAATCATTACTTTCTTTCTGAAGAAACATTTTTTACCTTTGAAAACTTTGTCCTAAATTTTCTCAGTGGGAATGTAACATTCATAGCATTTCTCTGCTCTCTGTTTGGCTGGATCAAACCACCCCCCCTCCAGCACCCTCTCAAACTCTCAAAATATTCCCATTCTCTTCTTCTCTCTTGCTGTCATTCTTTCTCTCTCTCGATCTCACACACACACCCCCTAGTCATTCACTTCTCGTCACCCTCTCGTGCAGCTAGGCACTGAGATGACACCAATTACTTCATACTGGAGCACACAGCTCAACCTTCCTTCTTTCTCTATACACTGACACTCACACATATATACACACACACATACACATTATGCCCTTGTTCCTAATATGAATCTTATTCTTATGCAATTATCTCTCAAAACAAGGGACTGATTTAATAAAATGGGCCATACGTTAATAAGGGTTATAAGTTTGAATATTGAAGTGACTTGTACATTATTTCATTAAAATCACAAAAGCACAATAATCTTTTATCCACAGTAAGTTACATGTGACCGTTCATTTGTTCATGCTGTCATATAAGCATGTCTGTTTTGCTTTCAACCTGCTGATGTGAATACCCATAGTCCTACCACTTATTTTTGTTGAATTGCTGGCTGTGGCTGGTTTAATTTTTGCCTTCTAACTGGCTATCTAAGATAGCTTGAGACATGCAAAGAAATATAACATTATGAATAATTCATCCGATTTTGTTAAATGTTTTTACCTTTTCATTTTTATTCAACATAACTCAATCTTTCAGTGAAACTGCTTGTTTCAGGTGATGAATGCTGGATTTCTCCACTCCCTGGCTTACATTTTTTTATGTTTCACTCAAATGTACAATACAATACTGAAGAAAATATCTTTTCTGTTGGCCTGTTGTGGACACCATTTGTTCCAACAGTAGTTTTGAGTTCTTCAGAGCCCCCAGACAATGCAATTTGTAACAGTCATGTCAGTATTTTTAGATGCATTTACTATACAGTTGTGCAGTTTTGAGGGGATATATGGCATTTTTTTAAACTTATTTGCCATATTATGAACGATATTTATAGGCGACAGGTTTATTAAAATTAGCATTGTTTTATGAAAAATTCACATTAAAGAAGTCATTTTGCATTTTCATTCATGTTCATGAACCTTGCCATAATTTAGTGGAAGATTGCTGCCAGCAAGTGCTTTGCTAGTGCTCAATGAATAGTTTGTGCATGAATGACATTTGGACAATGACATCACTGTTTTATCCAGAGCGGCTATATAAATTAAATTAATATATATTTCTTACAGCAAAATAAACCATCACTGAACATACTTAAGCTGGATTATGACACTGTTTTCTTCTAGATCTGCTGTACAGGAGAAGCAAACCTTGTTGCATTATTTTCCTGTTATCACTGTAAAGCTGACTTGAAATAATCTGTATTGTAGGCTAAAAAGCGCTATATAAAAATAAAGGGGACTTAACTTGAATGCTAGATGTAAATGCTAAATGGGCTGTAATGCATTGGACACCAGGAAAATCTTGCCTAGGGCAGCAAATTGGTCTGGGCTGGCCCTGTTTACACATATATTTCTCAGTGAGATGGCCTGGGTCATTTTTTCCTTTTGTGAATTCTTGAGGATACTTTTGTGAATGTCTTTGTACATTATGACTGTCCTTACCTTTATTCTCTTTTCTTATGATCTCAGTGTCTCACACATACAGTACACTGTCAGCACCTTCTGAGCCTGTCGAAAAATTCTCCAGCACTCACGAAACTGTCAATCGGTTTCTTTTTTGCTTTCTTTTACACTTTCGCCTTTCAAAGCCTACTGAACTCATCCAAGGGACATGGTTTCCTGGCGCAAGATGAATTGTTTCTTGTAGCTGAGGTCCTTGCTCAATGCCAGGGAATTCTGCCACGGGGCAGAACTGTTGTGTGTGTGTGTGTGTTTGTATGTATGTGTTTAGCCATTTGAATCATTAATCTAAGCAGATCATTCAACTCTGTGCAATGGAAGCTTTCACGAAGAATTTCATTTATGTACACATGGCCAGTAATAAAGTTCAGGCTTGCTTGGCTTTTAAAGGCAACATAAGCAGAAACGGCACTGTTAGAGTAACACACATGCATCTACTGTAGTCAGCAACAGTTTGACATACACATGGAATGTGCGTCTCTCAGTGAACACTCAGTGTAATGAGAGGGATGCTGGGATAGGGAATAGTAACTAAGTCACTAAGTCTCTTATTGTGTAAATCGGCCTGACATCTGCCACCCCTTGTGAGAATTAGAGGGAAAAGGACCGGGAGAGTCTGTGAGTTGCGTGTGTGTTGGCAAAACTAGGGCAGACACACACTAACCTGAGGCCGATATGGATACGGCTTCCTAAATGCACGTGATTACACTGCGTACGGAGTTGCTTTAGGACAGCAGCAGAAAAGACCAGCTTAGACCAGCATGGTGGTAACTTGCTGGTCAAGTTACTTAAGAAGCCTGTTGTGGACACCAGAGTCACATGCCGAGTTTTGGCACCCAAAACACAACATGCTATGTTAACCTTTTCACCCAGGTGCATGTGTCTGTGGTTGTACAGCGCAGTCTCATCCCAATTTGTCATATAACTGACGTCTTGGGACGTCTTTTGACCATACGTCAATATATGCCTTTTTAGGGCCCCCTTAAACGTCGGTAGATGACGTTATCGGATCCTAACTCTACCCCAGACCTAAACACTAACCCTAAACCCAACCCGTCACCTAAATGACGTTAAAGGTAAAGCGTCAGTTGTATGACGACCCGGGATCGTCATCTACCGACGTTTAAGGGGGCCCTAAAAAGGCATATATATTGACGTATGGTCAAAAGACGTCCCAAGACGTCAGTTATATGACGAATTGGGATGAGACTGTGTTACGTTGTACAGTACTGAACCGTTCGGTACGAGGCTTTCGGTTCGATACGCATTTTGAACTGAACAGTTCGTTCGGTTCATTTTTCCTGCCGACCAACATTTCGATATTTAAATGTAGGCGCGCTGCGCGTGTGCAAGTGCGTTCATAATGTAAGAGACGTTGGCGTGACCACAACATTGCCCAACATCAAATGTCAAATGTAATGTAAGCGGAACAAAACTGAGCTACTCGTTATTGTGTGGTTGTTTGGATGACGAACCGTTATCAGTTTGGACCAATGCAGCACGAGCCGATCTTCATCATCTAGCACTGTTACTACACAGCCAAATCCAGTATAGAAAACATTTGAATTCGCCACTGAAGTAATAAAATCGCTGCGAGATTCACATTTCTCCGTTATTAACGGATCAAACAGCGCGGACCTGGAAACCAGGAAGAAACATTGTGCCATGAATGAACTATCCAGTGTCCACAGATCAGCAACATCACCAAGGATTTATTGTATAACACTACTATCTGTAAGTTTGGCAGGAATAGTAGGCTATAATGCTATTCAAGTAACATCACGTCGGTTGTATTTTGACATTATGAATACAATTGCGGTCCTCAAATGTTAATATAAACTAAAATAAACCTTTGTTTATTACTACTACAATATTACATTTCATTTTGTCCAAGGAGCTGTTTTGTTTTATATCAAGACTAAACATATAGAACAAAACAAAAGTCAAGTTTAGTTCCATCATTGCTCAAAGTTTAAAAAAATCATACTTTATGATGTTAGTTTTAATAAAAATATAATACAAAAATTAAATCAAGGACATTTCTCTGCCATTTCTTTCTTTTTGCTGTATTTGAAACGTACCGAATCGAACCGTGACACAAGTGTATTCGTCTCGAACCGAACCGTGAATTTTGTGAACCGTTACACCCCTAATATATATATATATATATATATATATATATATATATATATATATATATATATGCTGTAGGGGCATTCCCCCAAAGTGTCATTTGACACAGTTCTTGTTCCCTTCTCAGGGAACAAGGGTTACAGTTGAGAGAGACACTCTCTCCTCCCCTTGTTTTCTGAATTCACAAAGCATGGTTCTCTCACACTAGATAATTACTGCAGTCATACAGCTAACTGTATTCAAATCTCTAAATTAATTCTCAGTCTTCCACAGTGCTGCCTTCTCTTCCCTTTTGCTGTCGCCATAAGGTCAGGGACAGTCTTAAATCAGATGGTCTCTGACAGGCTGAGAGAGATATGATAGAACAGGATTAGACCTTAAAGCCGAACACAACATTTTTTTCCAATTGATTGCTATTGAATCCCAGGTCACGGTTTCCTAACAACATTTAGTTTAAAGCCTCAATAAGCTCTTATAAAATGCATGAGATGGGATTTAAGGGCATAGATGATTTGTGGAATATTAAACTTTAGGTATATCATAAGGATAAGTTACAAAGTTGAAATTAAAAACATGTATTATAAAATGGATATTTTATGCCTTGAAAATCGTATTGGTTAAGTCACGTTCAAAGGGGTCCATCAGAGGTCAACCTTACATATGACCTACATTACAGTGATTTTACAGAGGTTAAAAGGGAATTCGCTTTGCAAATAAACCGTGGTAAAATCCTTGCAACAATGCA
Source organism: Hybognathus amarus (assembly GCA_030378365.1). NCBI lineage: Eukaryota > Metazoa > Chordata > Actinopteri > Cypriniformes > Leuciscidae > Hybognathus > Hybognathus amarus. The sequence continues at coordinate 394,209 of JAQIUQ010007432.1, read as the reverse complement.
AGGTCTCATGTGGCATATTGCTTCATTATTATTAGTTTTTTGCAGTTTTTAGTAATATCTGAGATTGCAATATGATTGTATCCCCTCTCATTTTTTCTGTATTTTTCATTGTGGTATTTTTCAGAAAGTTGTCTTATTTAATGTGTCATCGTGATGTGCCACTAACTGGCAGCCTCCCCACTGCTCAAAGTCACTGTTAGTCTTTTTTTAGGTCCTGCTCACCTTGAAATACTAAGCGGTGCCATGGAAACCATCTTGTTACATCTTTCAAAAAAAGCTTTTACACCTTGTGCAAATGCTAAATGCCTATTTCATTAAGAAGAAACACATTTCTATCAAATAAGGCTTCAAGTGAGAAGCTTGTATGCTGCAGACCACAGATATTTATCTAATAACAGTTTATGTCACAAAGCTAGTTTTGTGACTGCACTGTACTATATTTTCACAAATTGCTCTGGACATTTCACAGTCTGTTTGCAGCGCTAGATTTGGTGATATAAAGACATTTTCACTTTGCTTTCTGTGAAATGTCATTGTATGACAGCTGTAAGAGTACAATAGGCTACTTGTATTAAAACTACATTAGAAGCAGTTATAATGCAATAGAATTTTATTTGAATGGCACATTTAAAAACAACTGGTGTTGACTTGTGATTTATAACCTGTTGATATTTATAAACTGACGTGTTATTTATATGTTGTTATAAAGCTCATCTGTTATTCAATTATTTGTTCAATTATAAGATCATATGTTATTCAGTTATTTGTCTTGATATGAAGAACATAATAAATAACACACACTCAACATGTATTTGATACCAAAATGAAATGATGTTTGATACCAGATTGATTTGAAGGACAAAATTATTGGGTAAGTCCCCTTATAGATCTATTGTAAAAATTGAGTTCAATAAGATCCATTTGCAGACAATATAGGTACTGTTTATTGAAGGTTATATAAAATGAAAGACTTTGCACAATTTTTTTCTCCATTTGTTTAAACATTGATAATAATAATACTAGGGCTGTCAAATTGATTAATCGCGATTAATCGCATCCAAAATAAAAGTTTGTGTTTACATAATATATGTGGGTGCACTGTGTATAATTATTTTATATATATAAATACACACACATGCTTGTATATATTTAAGAAATATTTTCATGTATATACTGTATATAGATTTATATATAATTTATATTTTATAGAAATATAAATATTTTATATATAAATTATATATTTTTCTTAAATATGCATGCATGTGTGTGTATTTATATATATAAAATACCGGTAATTATGCACAGTGCACCCACATATATTATGTAAACACAAACTTTTATTTTCGATGTGATTAATCGCTATTAATCGTTTGACAGCCTAAATAATACATGTTTCTTAAGCACCAAATCAGCATATTAGAGTGATCTTTGAAGGATCATGACATGTGACACTGAAGACTGTTGGCTATTGAAAATTCAGCTTTGCCATCACAGGAATATATTACATTTTGACATACTGTTCTTTTAAATTGAAAGGATTTTTTTATACAGTATTACTGAACTGTTTTTACTGTGTTTTTAATCAAATAAAGGAAGCCTTAGTGAGCATGAGTGACATCTGTCAAAACATTTAAAAATCGTATCAACCCCAAACATGTGGGTATGTATTACTTTATACCGTATATAGTTTTGAATAATATACAAAACAATAATCCTGGAAAACTAAAAAAAATCACAATAATATTGCATCATGACTTAATTATTCTAAAGTAGTTTCTTTGTACATTATTTGCGTCTCACAATTGCAGATTGAAAGGGTTGGTGCCCGAAAGGGTTTTTCCCTCTGAGCAGGGAAATAATCTGTCCTTGAACAAAACACCTGATCATTGGCCTTGTGATGTGAGCATGAAGGCTTTTTTTCTCATATCAAAATTCATAAACCGAGGTAAAAGACTGTCTTCAACTTCTAGGGTTTGGCTCTCTATCCATCCTGACAGACCTCTTGGCTTTCTTCTAAATTGCTTCACACTCATCCAGTGAACTTGAATAAGTGAGCAAACTGAAAGGACCCACGACGAGCATCCATTTTAGCCCTTGGTCTGTTTCTACCTGCCCGCTCTGTCTTCATCTCCTAAATCCCATCTTGGAAGTGAACACAGTGTTCTTTCGACTCCAGCAGGCCTCTGATGTTTTATTCAGCATGTCCTCTGAGAGCTGAAGGGACAGCACAGACTTGTCCAGTCCCCTCTCTCCTTCCTTGCCTCTCCCTTCAACGATCGATACGTCTGTGTCTCAGAGTCCCTCGCGTCATCTTTCCTCCCTCACAGTACGCGCCGCACTTCCTCTGTTTGGTATTCCAGAGCAGGAGCCACAGTGTAGATCCATCAGCAAGGCCAAGAGATGAAGGGATGAACCGAGAGTGAGACACAAACAGAGACTTCTTTCAGAGTTTCTCAGAAATGCAGCTGAATTCCAGACTCTGTTCCATAAAATCGGCATCTCTTTGGATCTCTTTTTGATCAATAGTTTGTCTCTTAGAACTTTGACAGGTTCTGTGAGCTGCATCATCTGAGTTTCTAAATGGGTAGATCAAAACTTGATTTATAATATAAGTACAGTACATCACAGTCAGTCCATCCGTAGACCTTCATTATACCGGGCACATAGCTCACAGCACTGACAGTGCAGGATGATTATTGTTTATGAATGTTGCCCTAGCCATATATATATATATATATATATATATATATATATATATATATATATATATATATTGTGTGTGTGTATATTGTTTCAAGTCTCATGGTTTAAAGAATAGGACATTTCCAATTTCCATTAATGCACAAAGACCTATTTATATCACATGATCCTTCTGAAATCTTTATATGCTGATTTGCGGGTTAAAGATACATTTCTTATTATTATTGTAATGGTGCTCAAGGCCAAGGGAAGGAGAAAACATGAACCGGTAAATGATTGACGTAACTTTAATAGTAATAAACCTAATAAACAACACGAGTTTCGTGCCTTGTGTTTGAATTCTCTAGGAGGAGTATTTCAAATTCCATTGCATGCATTTTCCAAACAACCCTGAAATAGCCTACTTCCTTTTGGGCTGGGGTAAAAAGTAAGAGTGTGAAGTATATATGAACCGATGAGATCTATATGTGTACCAAGTTTCATATTATTACATGCAAGCGTGTTTGATTTATGGACCAAGTTTTCAGAGCCCATTGCAGGGGGCGCTGCCGAGCCCCCTGCCACGGCCCTGATGGCCGCGGGTTCTGCCCGGCCTGATGGCCGCGGGTTCTGACCCATGTTCAAAGTTTCAAGAGTTTTCGAGCATGTTAAGGGCCCCAGAAGTGCCAGAATAGTCGATAGAACATTAAAAAAAATGGATCCTAAGGAAAACAATAGGGCCTTCGCCCTTTCAGGGCTTGGGCCCTAAAAATGAAAGTAAAGTGGCAGCCCCTCTTGGACAGCTTGCCACACACCCCCATCACCCTTCATAGGCCAATATTATGGTTTTGATGGTTCCTTTTGATCATCCTGTTGACTATAAGTAACTTTGCAACTACATGTCAACTAACTCTCATTAGAGTATTAGTAGACTGTCTGCTTAATATCTGCTAACTTTTTACTGTGATGATGATCCTCCAACAGACATTCTACTGACTATAAGTATCTTTGCAACTGCATGTCAATTTATTACAATCCTAACTATGTGTTAAAGGGACCATCAAAATAAAGTGAAACCAAAAAAATGATAATATATATATATATATATATTAGGGCCGGGACTTTAACGCGTTAATTAAGATTAATTAATTACAGACTTTAACGCATTAATTAATTACACAACAAATTAACGCATTTTAACCGCATGTATTTTTCCACCGCGGAACATTTCTCTCTGGATTAAGTTTCGGCGGACTGATTATACTGGAGCACCAGCTAGCGTTCATGACTTTTTTTACAGTGCTTCCGACAACTAAACAACAAACAGTGAACACGAACGAAGAAGCTGACGAGACCGCTTTGGTTGGTCCCGTGGATGGGAAATTATGTTATAAAAACGAACGGATGCAGGGTTTGACACTGAACACCCGCCAAATGCGGGTGGATTTCACGCGTGGCGGGTAACACAGTCACTCCCACTAGCCACTTTGGCGTGTTGAAAAATTGTAGTCTTGTCAAAAGACATCTGACATAAAAAACGAATTGCACGACATTAAACACGTGGGAGATTAAACTCGCGGGCTGGGGGCTGTTTTAGTCTGCCCTTAATTATCAACTGAATGTGATGATATAGCGATCTTTTTTAATAGCAGGAGAATCTAGAACACATAGGCGCGTCTCGCTCTCCTGCAGTGCCGCTGCGCGAGGGTGCGCACGCCAAATATGACATCCATTCCAGACTTTTGTCAAATGATCATCACACGCAACTGGTCGCGCGCGCACACACACACATCAACACAGCGTTCAGTCAGTTTGTGGATGCGTGGCTGATATAAAGAAAAAAGAATAAACTTCATGATTAAGGTACACGGTGTAACTACTAGCAGGGCTCCCCTAATGTCACGTCATATCACATTTGCTCATTGTTTCTAATGCAGATAATTGTTCTACTCTGTATTATTTACTGCTGTAAAAAAAGATGCAGCACTTTTATTATATACAATAAGAATCTATAGAATCTAAGAATAGACAACATGTTTTCAAAAAATGAGCTTTACAATCAGAGCTAATGATAAAATTATTAAATTTTAGTATGTTTAAAGCCCCATTTAAAATGTGGCTAGTAAAAGTGCTGTGTGGCTAGTAATTTTGTAAAACCAGCCACATTGGCTAGTGAGCAAAAAAGTTAATGTCAAGTGCTGTATGGAAGCGTCATTAAGAGCAGGGTTGTGTGCAAGCTATGCAACAAGGAATTCGCATATCACATCGACCCTCAAGTTTCACCTCAACGCAAAACATATACAATTGCACTGGTCTGTTGGACTTGGTTGAACAAAAATAAACAATATTTTGTTGCTTAAGCTTATGTATTCAGTCATTATTCAATGGTATAGGCCTACTAAAACCCCTTCTCACTGTTCTTAGTCCAAATATTTATGCGATTAAAATGCGATTAATTTCGATTAATTAATTACAAAGCCTCTAATTAATTAGATAAATTTTTTTAATTCGAGTCCCGGCCCTAATATATATATATATATATAAATAACTTTTGACTGTTAGTGTGTATTCAAAATTATGATGTTAAATGTTCTATTTATTTAATATATGTTAATATAATATTTATAATAATATAATATATAATATAACAATATATAATAATATTTTTAATTTTAAATATAAAATGTTACACTTTTTTTTGGTAACCACACACTTATCACAGCAAAAGTAATGCAACAGATTTATGCACAGAAACTCTAATATGATCATGTAATTCTCAGTGCAAGCTCACCACCAGATCATTCAGTCATTCCTGTCTAAGATGTCAAGGTGAGAGGACAAACAATGACAGCGTGCATGCAGAGCATGTCTGGGGCATGAATTTATGCTCATGTGTGTGTGAAGTGAGATTTCCCTTATGGATGCTGCATAGATGCAGTCAGCAGGACTGGTAATTACCAGTTGTCTAAACAGACAGATGGAATTAAGGAGAGTGACTGGCAATTTTACCAATGCTTGTTTTGGAGTAAGGAGCGCATGGAGCTAGCGAGAGAAAGAAAGATTACCTGACACTGCGTGTTAGCACCTCTGCTTGACATTTCTATCTTTCACTCTCCTGTCACTAGTATCAGGTGCTATTCTTTCACCCTTCTGACAAGATACATCTTGGCCTCTGGCCTTCCTGCTTCTACTTTCTACCTTTCCTTCCTCTCCCTCTCCCTCCGTCCTTTTCCACTCTCTGTCTCCTTCCTTCTCCTCTTCCCCCTCTCACCCGAAGAGAAGGTCATCCAGGGTAGATGCCCTTCTGAGATGACTTACATAACTCAGGCTGACATATGGATCTTTTAGTATGTTTTTGCACAGTAAACTCCAACTGTGCTCAGCTTGGGGGTGTCGGCTCCCTCCTCAGTCTCCTTTCGGTGTGAATCATGTCAAGAAACCGTCATTTGCAGTGGCCCGTGTAAAAGCTGCAGCTGACATGCACTTATCTTAAGCCACTGATGCTTGGGTGTTTTACGCACACTGGCCAATTAGCTACCAAGGGATTGCGACCTGTGTTGTGTGACAGAAGGGAGAATTGTCTCACCATCTCAACATCTGATTGCAGTGAGTAGTAACAGGCTAAATCCAGCCATAAATGAGACCTGAATCAATGATTATCAGAATTAATTACAGTCAAACTGTCACATAATCTGAAATGTCTGAGATCTACAGTAGCAAACTCTAAAAATAAAATATAATTTTTATATACAATGTAATGTATAATATTAAAGAAGAACTCCGGCGCAAAATGAACCTGTGGTCTAATTACACATTGTTACCTAGTCAACCGTTATCTGAGATTTGTTTTCATGATTGCCGAATGTAAATAGTTTTATCTCTAAAAACAGTTTAGCCTATAACGGTGGTTACACTTTATTTCGATAGTCACTTTTGACGTTCTACTAATTATAAGTAACTTTTCAACTACATGCCAACTAACTTTCATTAAAGTATTAGTATATTATAGTAGACTGTCAGTAGACTGTTAGGTTATGGTTAGGTGTTAGGCTTTGGGTTAGAGAATAAGTTTACTTGTAGTTGCTAAGTTACTTATAGTCAGTTGAATGTCTGTTGGGGGACCAACAAAATAAAGTGTTAGCAGATATTAAGCTGCCAGTCTACTAATACTCTAATGACAGTTAGTTGACATGTAGTTGAAAAGTTACTTATATTTAGTAGAATGTCTAAAGTGGACTATCGAAATAAAGTGTTACCAAATCGCTTGTTATTACCACTAACAAGACTCAAAATAGCCCCACACTAACACAGTAGCATAATAAGGGTCCCTACATTCAAACCAAAGCATTGAGAATGTTGTCAGTGTCCATACAGTTTAATAAGAAGTTATTTTATACATACAGTCAACTTCGCGAATACAGGAAGAAGCCATCTTTGAAAAATAGTCTCTACCAGTTGATCTACGAACGCCGATCCAAGTGCGCTGGTGAGATGTGAATAAGGTGAGCGCGAACAGTAGGCTACATGTACATATTGAAGACAAGAAAATGGGTCGTGTTTGTGTTTCTTCCGGAAACAATGGACCATATGAGATTCTGCACAGTTCAGCGCACTTGGATCGGCGTTCGTAGATTGACTAGAGACTATTTTTCAAAGATGGCTTCTTCTTGTTTTGGACGTGAAGTTGACTGTATGTATAAAATATCTTCTTATTAAACTGTATGGACACTGACAACGTTCTCAATGCTTCGGTTTGAATGTAGGGACCCTCATTATGCTACTGTGTTAGTGTGGGGCTATTTTGAGCCTTGTTAGTGGTAATAACAAGCGATTTTTATTTGTCATTACTCTATGCCCCATATACTAGTGTTATACTAGCGTTATAGGCTAAACTGTTTTAGAGATAAAACTATTTACATTCGGCAATAGAACTCATGCTGTTTGCTGTCTGCATCTTCGCAGAACGTTTTCAAACTACTGATTTGATTTTATAATTTGTGTGGATTTATTTTCTAATACATAATACATGCTAAAGTGAATCAATGTTTGCTGGTATTTCCCCATTATAAGTGGGAGAGCTGTGGGAATGATAAAAAATTATGCCCGCAATACCCAGGGCGAAATTCAAGCCCTGAATTGGCTTCATTCAAAAGCACAACTGTATCGATGCGGCAGCTGCTGTATCGAATTCGCATCGCCAGGAGTTCATGGCGATGTATCGTTGTATTGATATTTTGAGCACAGCCCTACTGAGCAGTAAATGAAACTATGGTATGTTGATAATGTTGTGGCTCAACAATGATTTTGTTATGGACATTTTGAGACTAATACTAAAATATGTTTGCAATGATTACAAGCCTATTTATGAAGTTGATTTTATTTGGTATCAGAACTAATATGGGTGGTAATTAGCCTAGGCTATTTGCCTTGGCTCAAACTATTTGGCTCTAAATGGCTAAGATCTATAAATGGTTATGCATGTTGGTGTCCAGTAAGCGACCAACTATGGCGCTCAATAGCTCTTTTTTTGTTGCTGTTGCACAAGTCATTCCGAAAGCTGGAAAACAGTGTCACCTTGTGCTAGATTGCATTTGATTACACTTTCAGTGAACCAATGCAATAGTTGCATGAATTTATAACATTTACAGATAAGGATGTGGCCGTAAAATGAAAATTATGCACTGGAGAAAACAAATGCATTAAACGTTACTATGTACCTGACAGGCCAAGAGATGAACGTATAAGAGTTTGTTTGTTTAAAGCACTTTATATGAAACATTCTGTTGAGAGAGCTCATGCTGGGTTGTGTACTTTTCCTGCAACATCTCACTTTGTAACCTCCTCCATTATTCATATGCATTTTGTCCATTTTTAATACTTTAAATTGGCGCCTATTTTTCATGCACAGATCGATAATGAAATTCATTGTCAGTTATTTTTCATGATCGGCTATCAATTTAATCAGTCATTGCTGGCTTATTTATTTATTAAGTGGCTGCAAGCATCGGCGTGGTTCACACCATGCACATCTGCAACAGTACCCCAGCCATAAGAAGAAACAAGACGATCTGTCTCCTCTGGGAATCATTGTAGCTTATCACTCTCTGGGTGCTCCTGAAATCCCGTTTCTACCTCATATCTGCCACAGCTAATTCAGAGCCACTCTTGTTATGTCCTTGTGTTTAAGATGCAGCTGGTGTTCAAAGAAATGATCCTAAATCTGGTGTGGAAGTAAAATTGAGATTTGACTGACTTAGGCTGGATATCGGTGGGAGTAATGTGTCTCAAAGCAGGTGAAACGGGGCCTAGGGGTACACTAAACCTTTTACAGTCTGAAAGCAGAAAAGAGGTTTTCAGCGATATGTGTTAAAGCATGCCTGGAGGAGGGTTCTTGATTGTGCAGTGGGGCAGTAGGCTATAAGGAATAAGAAGGTGCTAAAATGGTAATGGTGGTGTAAAACTGCAAAGGATCAAGATATAACACACACAGAAGAACGGAGTAGTCTAATCATTTCATTGGTTCACTAAGTGTAACTTGTTCCCTTTTGGACATTACCTGATTTTGTTTCTTTTCTTGTTGAATTCAATGTAATGTCAGTTGTCTCTGTTTTATATAATATACACCATCATTCAAAAGTTTATTCAAAAGATACCTATCATAAATTAGGTATGATTTGAAAGCTTACAAACTCAGAATTCATCCTGTGAAAATTGGATGTTGCGTTACCATAGAATTTTTTTCAGACCCTCCCCTTTTGGGCATCATCTTTCATAATTTATTATCATAACCTTTTCTCAATCTTGACAAAACACATATTGTCAGAAAGGTCTTAGTCTCAAAGTTCCATATTTAGTGACAGAAGTGATATTTGGATAGAAATTTATTAATTTGTTATGGCAGAATGCATACAATTAAATTCAATGGAATTCAATGGCACCCGGTGGCTATTTTTGGTATAACGCCTAAACAAAATCTCATGGGAACTTCAAAATTTGTGATATCAACTTTAAATTTGGAACACAACTTGGTTAGATATATATCTTTCATTTTATAGTAATTTTATAGTAAAACATATTTTCTCAAATATTTTTTTATATTAAAAAAATAGATATTAATAAATTATATTTGATTTACTATAAATTATAACTTCCATAACTTTTTAAATTCTGAAGCATTCTTGAATTACAACCATTTAAGTTTGTATAGTGCATTTTAATGTCAATTATCAAAAGGGGAGATAACAGGTAAGGGGTTAAAGTAACAGACAAAATATATCACAAAAGATTTCGAATTTAAAAAAAAATCATGTCCTATTTCAAAAGAGAAATATTAAGCAGAACAACTGTTTATAATAGATTATCAATATAAAAATAAGAAATATTTTTTGAGCACAAAATCAGCATACTAATTTGCTTTCCGTAGGATGATGTGACACTGAGGACTGGAGTAATTTGTTGAAAATTCAGCTTTGTCATCACAGGAATATATTAACTTTCAAAATTTATTAAAATAGAAAACTGTGCCATACTGTTTTACTATATGTTTTGATCAAATGCATGCTGCCCTTTAATCAAAAGCTTGTTACCAAACCTTGTCAATCAAATGAATGTATTATTTGGTTGAGCTCTACTCTATACTAGCTTTTGTGGATGAAACTGTGCACATATAGGGTTAATGCCCTTTTTATTGCCCTTATTTGGATAAAGGGATAAAGGAAGGAATTAGCTTAGACAAGTTAAGTACTTTCTCAAGGCTACAAAGAAGGACTGGAAATGTCTTCCTCTCAACCCAACAAACATCTGACATGAGTTCTTTATTCTCTGTCACTCGGATTTATCACAAAGTGTCTAGAGTTTATTAGATATTATGGTATTGTAATGATAGTATAATTTTGGCACATTGTATTTATCTGTGTTTTTTCTTCTCACAGGCAGGGATGATCAGAACCGAGCAGGAGGAGTTTTTCATTGAGCCGGTGGAAACGGGACATCATGTGATAGAGCAGGAGGAAGAGAATGGTGGCCGTTCTCACATTGTGTACCGTTCTGCTGCCTTGAAGAAGCCTCCTGTTAGCTCACTGGCTGCAGACTTTCACTCAAGAGGTAAGATCAGCACCTTCTAGTGTTTTTGTTAACCTGTACATTTTGCAGTCCCTTTTGTGTTATATAGTTGTACCATTGTCCCAGCTCTGTCTAATATGCAGGGCCGGATTATGCCATTGACGGGATTGGGCCAGTGCCCCTGGGCACCCAGCCAATAGGGCGGCACCAAATGATTAAGAGAATGATTAAAAAAAGTCGTTTTTAAAGTAGTTTTCATGTTTTGTATATTATTTTTCTGGAAGAGATGCAGATATAAAATAAACAGTTAATGAGAACATATAAACAGAGAGAATATAAAATATGCATATTAAAGAATTGCGAGTGGGTCAGGTTATAGTATAGCCTATTTATTTCTGAAATGAAGAAGAGACACAGTGAAAAAGTCCTCAACCGATACTCAAGCAGCAGGTAATGTTGTGAGCAAAGGCGGTAGCCTAACACAAAGTCTAGAAAAAGTTGTTCTGCTAAAGGTAAGGCTTATTTACCATTATTTCTGGGCAAATAGGCTACTGTATATGACGTTATAATGTTGTCGATTTGAAATTTAGAACGATTTTCTCTTTTAGCTGGTTGCTTAGTTAGAGATGCTTATTACATGCATAACTTAAGTTCCATTCAGAATGAATTCATTCCGATTAATGAATCTGAATGTTATGTTTACATGACATAGCAGGTAAGATGTTTACATACAAGAGGTCACGTTATCTGGTTTACTATAACGGTATACTGCTGAATATATACAGTTTCCAGCTGTGTGCATAATACCCATCTCCTACATTGGTTCTTTATTTGTGACCAATGTTTATACATTTGCTGTGCGTTTACATTTTTTTAGGAATAGTTAACCCTAAGCAAGTGTTATGATCCTCTGTTATTCTAAAAGGTAACAACCTTTGAAACTGAGCATCCAACCCTTCACCCAAGAGCATGAATACACTCTTCTCCCAATTAACAGAAAATACCTGAAAAAGAGCCAAACACCAAGTTGTTCCATTAAAAATGGCAAAGAAGAAGAGGGATCACTCAAATATAGAAGCAAGTCGTCTGCATATAAGGACAGTTTAATCTCAGAATGACCATGATATACCCCTGATCTGAATGATTATGTAGATGGTTGCCCAGGGGATCTAGAGTTAGATCAAATAACAATGGGCTTAAACAACAGCCCTGACATATACCACGCTAAAGAGAAAAGAAAGCAGACCTATCCGTATTAGTAAGTATTGTGGATTTAGGGGTAAAATAAAGCATTTTTATGATTCGTTTGTAATTCTCACCAAAGCCAAACCAATCCAACACAGAAAACATATAACTCCATTCTATTCGAATCGAAGGCCGAATTTAATGGCATTTATTGTTTAATTTTATGAAGGAAGGCCAGTATCAGATACTAATACAGCTAAGGATGTCTCAATGAAATATATTTCTTTTTAACATTAATTAACATTACAGTGAAATTGAAAGTTAATTTTTTTACACATAAGTATTAGGCTTCAAAAAATATAACAACTTTTAATATAAGTGAACTTAAAACAATACTCACATAAACCCATAATAAATGTCAATATTTACCTGTGCAGGAATTGAATGAAGTTATCTGATTAGATCGCGTACAGCCTGCAATGGCACATAAAAATAGAGCTAAAAATAAAATGTTTATTATCTGTACAAATATTAAATCTCAACAGTGCAACAAGCAATGCTATTAATAATTGCACTAATGAATTATACTATACATTATTTAGAAAGAAAGGAGAAACATTTTTCCCCAATAATCAATCAGGAAGTAGGGGCTACACCATTTCTCTTTTTCAATTGAATGAATAAAATCTGTCTGTTTCTGTATTCATTTAATCATCAAATATTATTTATCTGTCCTTTTTAATTTGAATGTTCTTAGTAAGCAGCTACTGTAAATGGATTCTTGTGAAGAACCAATATTTAATTGCATAATTGTTTATTTGCCTGTGAAATGGATATTTTTTCCATATGGCTGACAAGAAATAACCAAATGTTGTTGTTGTTGTTTTCCGTCTGAATCTTATCTTGATCTATTTTTCAACAACACAAAAACCCACAAACATAACCCCTATATTTAAAACTGTATTGAAGGTACATAGTGTACAAAAAAAGAAATCATATGAATGCATTAAAGAGCCAATAGTCGCTAACTGCAGAGGACTTTAGACAACAGATGCACTGACATGCAGCATGGGTTGAAAGTGTGCAATAGCTTAGCCATAAAGACATTTTAAGAGGAGGACAATACAGCTGAAACTTAACTAAGCCTTGTGCACGCAGAGAGCAATTGAAGAAAGGCTTGGAATCGATTTTCTATCTCCTGAATAGGTACATGACCAAATGGTGTAAATAGCATCTCCTCCAGAAGAACTGCTTGGCAGAGCTGCAAAATGTCACTTGTAAGCATTCAATTGACAACATGGTTTAATGCGCAAAAGCTACCTAAATCTCAAAATTGCCTTTAAGAACAAGAAAGAAAGACTCAATCAAGCTAATCAAGCCTTTTTATCTAAATATATATTTGATTCTTAGTGGTATGACATTTAAATCACTCATTATGAAGGATTATTATCACATATCAAATAAACAGCTCAAATGAGAGTCACACAATGAAAATGAGACCTACTTGAATGCTTAAACGTGTAACAGATAAGTAAGAAGAAATAAAATTAAGATCCTGGTGTGCTTCTATTCTATGGTGAATGGCAAAAGCAAGAGCTGTCAATGTGATCAATCCAAGAGCATGCATGCTGTAAAAGAGTAATTTATGTTGAAATGACTTAAACATCCAAATTCATTGTAGGCTACTTAAAATGTTTAACTTTGGACCTCTTGACTACCATTCTGATAAACTATACTAACTAATGTTGCAGTGACTCAGTGGATCATGTAGATTGGGTGAATGTGAGGCAAAAATGTAAAGCGCTTTGGTGGCCATTGGGTCTATGAAAGCGCTATATAAATGCAGTCCATTTACCATTTACCAATGCACATCAATGTGTGAATTCCCTCAAAAGAAACACATACAATTAAAATATTCACAGATCTCTGTATTTAGGATCTCATAGTCTTTCACAATTGCTTAAAGGCTTAGTTCACCCAAAAATTATGTCATTAATGACTGACCCTCATATCATTTCAAGCCCGTAAGACCTCCGTTCATCTTCAGAACACAGTTTAAAGGGGGGGTTGACTGCTTTTTTTCTTTGCATGTTTGTGTTTATGGGGTGCAATATAACATATTTTCATGGTTTTTATTTTTTTAAAAGTCTTATTTTTCATAAACTTCACCTTTATTGTAAGCCGCGTCTCCTCTGTCCCCTGAACGAGCGGTTCACTTCCTGATTCTATGAAAACACTCCCTCAGAAATACACGGTGGGCTCAGATTGGTTCGTTTGGGCCGGTGTGTTGTGATTGGCTAAACTGTCGCTCATGTTGTCCGAAGGTTAACGCCCATTACCTTTACGGGCGAAGCGGGCAAGCCAAAGGTGGATACCAGATGGTGAATACACGTAAATAATAATGTCGAAACTGCAGTATCAGTGAGGCAGAATCAGGCCGAGAAAGCCGCGTGATGAATCGAATCGCGATGGCTCTTAATAAACGTTTCTGAATGATAATTTGCTACAATTTTTTAACCATATACTCGTTTGTTTTACACAATAGCATCTGACTGGCAACGATAGCAACTGACTGGCTACTAATGATAAACACAAGCAGCGTTTGCAAGTTTACGTTCTTGATCAAATCAAAAATAAAGTCATAAAGCATATATACATGAAAAATACATTTACAACATTAGAACTTATACAAAATTCAGGTCCATAATGTTTGTACACGTTTGCCATAGACACAATAGCATAACTAGTAGCTTAGTGGCTATAAAGCCAGCGCTGGCATTTGAAAAAAAAAAACACTAGGCTACGTCTGGAATTATACATGCAAATACATTTAAAATAATTAAGTCTTAGCCTACTTACAGATTGTGGCCCAACAACTGCTGCCTCTTGTTTTAAAGTTGGAACTGCTTCATGTTTTAGTAACAGTTTCTTGTTGAATCCGGTGTTGAATTCGTGGAGATTCTGTCTTCCGTAAAATGCGCAGCACAGAGAGCTAGATTACAATTGTCATTTTCAGGAACATAATCAAACATAAATTGTATCCATTGTTGTCGAAGTATAGCGTCCGTGGGAAGCTTGCAGACCTGACAGTTGAATGAACACAACTCACTCGACGTGCGCAGAAATATGTGCATGCCCTTTCCTGCATATTCTGGAGGGAGGGGTTGATGCAAATGTGTGGGTTAGTGACGTACCATAACCCAGCTGTAGTCCCAATAGCCTCTATGCACGAACCCTGATGACGTGTCTGAAAGAATCTCAGTCAGCATCTCTACTTCCGAAAGCGCGTTCTGCAGGCCAAGTGTATAGAGGCAAAACTTTAATAAAATCCGTTTTCTCAGAAACGGAGGCAACGATTATAGAAACAAACATGTCTAAGGATTTCCACACAGAGGAAGACTTGCATTTTTTGCCCAGCCATATTTATTTGAACCCAAATACACAGATGCACCAAATAATGCGTCAGCAGCGTCTTATCGTCATCACCGTCACTGTGGACTCGTGAACACAGACTGACAACAGAACCGGAAGTGAATACAGTACTAAATAAAGTCATTGTTTTTGTTATTTTTGGACCAACGTGTATTTTCGATGCTTCAAAAAATTCTAACTAACCCACTGATATCACATGGACTACTTTGATGATGTCCTTATTTTCTTTCTGGACAAGGACAGTATACCGTGTACCGTGAACCCTTTAATGGCCTTGGATGTGAACAGACTCGCTCAATGAATAGTTTGCCTTTGTATTGACTTAATTTTTTTGCGTGTTGCTTAGATTTATGTTGCAGAGGACAAAACAAAATCTCCTGTGTGTACTGTGCTGTGTGTTTCTCTATTTGAAAGTGATATTAGTCATCATCTTTTTTATTATGGAAATAGTGTCTCTGCAATCAGGTGAGGATAATATGATCTTCCCATGTCAAGCCAGGTTCACACTGTAAGACTAAAGCATGTTTTAGTTTGCTTACTGTACATACTGAAGTACCAAACAGCTATTGCAAATCCATTGATTTCAAAGGGGGATGCTACTGTATGCAGTAAGATAAAAAAATGCTATAGTTTGTAAAAGTGATCCTCTGTCATGCAACCAAAAGTTGCAAACTTTCCCAATTGTAGAGCAAGAGAAGCAATGTGCCACATCTGATGATTTGAAGCACACATACGCTCTGCCTTTGTGATGTTTTTGGGACCAAAACTGGTCACTTCACATTTAATGTCCAGTTGATCACCTAAAGTTCAATCAATTGTGACCTTTAGCACTAGAGGTGTTGACTCAAAAGCCTCTGGTTTGAGAGGTATTATAACTTTCAGTCTGTGTTGCATTGTGTAGCTGTGCATTGAACGGGTCCTGGAGTGTGCTGTGAATAATATGGGGGATTATGAAGGTCTATTCTGAGCGCTGCACGTCTGACACCACAGCCGCCAATAATAAAGGAATTATAGCAGCTGGGAGAGGAAAATTTTGTTTCCTTAAGTGTGTGTGGCAGAAGGATCTGGAAAGCGGCAGATCTTAGCAAAGCGTAGTTTGGTGTTAATGCTTTTTCAGTGACACCTGCTTCTCAGCTGATTTCTCTGTTATGCTTTTGTGATGTGTATTGTGTGCATGCTTCTCTTTTTCTGTGTAACACCCTGTAATAATAATATTATCCATATTGACAAACTCAATTGTACATGCATTTACATGCATATACATGCATCTCTGCACACATGCACAATGGAGTCTCTCTGTTGCTTGGTGAGCTGAAGTGTACGCCTATGAAGTGCTAGGGTGAGCCTGAATGGCGTGGGAAGCAACGCTTGGGAGGTGGTCGTGCTGCACTCTGCTGTGAAAAAGCTGAGTTTTTCATGGCCAGACGGTCATGTGACGCAAAGTCTGTAAATCACTGAGATGATGTTTTTCAAAAGTCATTAGATTAGTTTACTGCCCCAGACGAACAACAGTAAATGACATATTTCAAGTGTAATTATTTACTGAACAAAAATAAAGGCAAAATGGAAAAGCCATGGGTGACAAACTAAGTGCACCCTATGATTCAATTAAAAGAGAATAGGAGGCATAGTAGCCATAATTGTATAGATTTTATTAAAATCCCATGTGACAGATTCAAATAGAGACAAATCCTACTGGTCGTTGACCAGTACAGCCTTAAAAATCAAATGTAGCCTCAGATGAACAACATTAAATGACGTATTACAAGTGTAATTATTTAATGAACATAAATAAAGGCAAAATGGAAAAGCCATGGGTGACAAACTAAGCACACCCTATGATTCAATTGATTTATCTCTAAGAACATTGCTTATGATATTCATTTTCGCCATTGTGTTAACACACACAATGCTCCTGACCAGCAAACTGCCCAAACCTCTGCTTTTAAAGTGGTGATCTCACTTTCTGATGATCAATTAATCAAATACATTTGATTAGCAGTGCCTGACTGCTACTTACCCTCTTAATTCCTATAGAAGCAGTAAGGATGTACTAAGTTTGTCACCCATGGCTTTTCCATTTTGGCCTAGTTTTTTATTTAGTAAATGTGTTGTTATTCATCTGAGGTTGTATTTACCTAATTTGAAGTCCTATAATTCAAGTTTTAGCTATAATTGTAGGACTTTGTCTCATTCCAAGTCTGTGTGGATTTCATGTCCCCTTCATTATCTTTATCAAGAGAATATTCTTTTGGTCAGTGGATTGAGGCATGCATGGACAGATGGACCCCATGAGGCGTATCCCACAATGCATCACCTGCTTCGACTGCTGCCTCACCCTCAGGATGTTCTCCAAGCAAATACAGTTTGTCTTTGGGAACAAATTTATTTTTTTAATGGTTGTTCTTCTTTTTTTCCTTGTCTTGCAGTGAAGTTGAACTCTGTTTGGGTCACTGTTTGATGGTTCATTTGGTAGACCAGAAGTAGACAGCTGTCGAGAGGGTTTAATTTTACACCATGTCTGTTTTTCTGGCCTGTTTTGTCAATTTTATCTGGAGAAAGTAGGTTGCAAGTGAAGCATCCAACAAATTAGTGTAGTAGCACTTAATTGTCACATTGTTATTCTGTCCATATTGGCAAATCCCTTCTGAGATGATATGCACCACCCACATAAACAGGATAAATTAGTGACTCACTAAATCTCATGTGTCATTTTTGGCCAGTTTTGTTTATTGTTTCATATGCTGCTTTATTATGTAGAAGCAATATCACTAATATTAAATATCAATTTCCATTGCAGAAAAGGGAAGAAAAAAAAACACTTTTAATCTGTCACACTGGATTTTAATAAAATGTTACTCTTCATAACAATTTTCCAACATCTATTTTGCTAGTTAAAAATGTATTCATATTATCTTATTTTTTAAACATTCAGTTATGAATTTGTGTTCATTGCCATACAAACAGGTCCAGTTCTTCAGGAGATATCACCTTACAGCGACACTGTTATATTCTTAGTGCCCGTTCTCATCCTTTAGCGTCACATAGAACGCTATTTGACAAAACGGCGCTATACTACGCACATGACACCCTTTATCGTTAATATAACACGTGAACCCAACGTAAATCCTTTAGCCTTATATAAGACTACCCTACCCTACCCCACACCTAAACCTACCCATCACAGCGTGTGTTATGTTAACAATAACAGGTGCCATGTGCGTAGTATAGCGCCGTTTTGTCATATAGCGTTCTATATGACGCTAAAGGATGAGAATACGTTGTATGTTATTACTGGAATGATCCCTCCTGAATAACTTAAGTGTCTTGCAGGAAATGAACCAAAAACTTTCGGTTACCAGTCCTGACCCTAAACCACTACACCAAATCCCCTGCTGAATCAATTTAACTGGAATTTCCCCCATTGTGACTTTTTTCTCAAGCAAACCTGCAGGTATAATAAGCAGCTATTTAATCCCAGTTCTACACAGTGAACTACACATGTGATGGACAGAAGTGAAAAAAGAAATGGGAAAAAACCCTGTTTTCTATTACTGCCTTTTTTTTATTTGAGCCTTAGTGTTTTCCCTGATGTGTCAATGAGATGTGTGTTCTGTTCATTGCTTTTACTCTATCCTTGATAAATTTAAATTATGTTGTGGAGGAATTTTCTGCATTAAGCATTAATGAATCTGGTGGAAATGCTTTGGGTGGAAATGGTGACATACTCAAACTCCAGTATAAAATGTTATCTATCTCACTCAAATAATAGTTGTAGACAGTCACACATCCACAGATGGCATCCTGCAAAACTAACAGGAAGTCTGGTAAGAAAGCAGTTCCACAATAAGTAGGATGGTTGTACTTGTGATTATGTATATGGCTTTTTTTTTTTTGGCCAGGCCTGTTCTTGTTTTAAAACGTGCTTTTGTTTTTCTCTCTCGTCTTGACAGATTTTGGGAGTCTCCCTTAGCAACTCCCTTGGAAAACCCTGATCTGTCTGTCTGTAGAGACTCAAAAACATAATATTTCAGCCCAGCAGAGCTGTTGGTTTTCATTGGTCACAAACAGGAACTGTGAGGACACACATATGGCCTTTGAAATGTGTCCATGTAAAACACAAATATTTGGGTTGGACCTTTGAGATTCAGACTTTTTAACTTGAATCCTTCGTAGTGACACACAGGACATCAGTAACGCAGATTTCCGACATTTTGTCCCCATAATGTTGGGTTCACCATGACCCACTCACACACACACTATATTGGTGGAACTGCTGATGTCAATAAAGAACCTTTATTTTTAAGACTCTAAAAATGTTGTTCTAAGGATTATTATGTCCTTTTGTGTTCCATGATTTGGAATGGGGGCCTTATTCCTATTCCTTTAATTAACCATCTATTTGGTTTTCTCCTATTCTCCACAGATGGTCATGTGGTATTCATAGCTATAGCAATTATTTCAGTCCTGCCATTTCCATCTGTATGTTCTGTAAGTAGTTCCCTGAATTTGTTTGAACTGGACAGATTACAGGGTAGCACCAAAGCTGTTTTTAGTGGTCTTTTTATGGGATCTCTGACTCCAGAACATCTGTTCTGAAAGGCCTAATATTACAAAATAATAACACACCCAGAATTCCCAGAGATAGACCCAATGGACTTGAGCACTGGAGGAAGCAGCTGGTTGCAGGAACACTTCCTTTACTGAAACTCTATAATTTCCTTACACACTCTCTGTCTCCATTTTTTGTCTCTCTGCCTCTTTCTCACTTCACAATTTGTAACGCCTGGAAAGTGGACATATTAATGATCAGAACAAAGTGTTTAATTCCTTTTGCAGCATGTTCTCCGAGCTTTTGCCGTATGTACTATGAGTATGTGCTGCTAAAATCCTGTATAAAAGAACATATTTAGGAAATATACAATATATGCAATATCCATCTGATTACATTAGATACTGTCTGGATAAAAAATTGCATGTTAATGGCAGGTTTTTAACGAGGGTATTTGTTTTGAAATAGGTCAGTATTGTACAATAACATGTCATCAGTTTTCTGTCAAATTTTGATTTGCTGTTGTTTTTCAGATTGTATGTGACATTACACGAGTATACTGAGCTTGGTCTTTGCCCTACACAATATCACAATTTAGTATTCACATCCTCACTGTGTAACAACAAAGCTTATTCTTGGCCGTTTTATCACCGTATAAACCAGAATAACCTCCACTGCACTCAAAATAACTGTTGCTCGGGAGCCATGTGCTGTCAGATGTTTGAGATAATTCTTGAGACTGTTTCATGTGAGAGTGATTCACCTCAGAGTGCCGTTCTCTGTAGGTCTGTTATTGAGCCATCACTCTTACTGCCACACCACTATCATTACTGGGAGAGGGGGGTGGAAATATGGGAAATAGCAGGGTGTGTGTCCGCCTGAGCATCTGGGATAAAGATTAAAAAACGTCTTGGGTTACAAATGTAACCCTTGCCACAACGATCTCTGCCTGTCCCAGTGTCAACGTCTTGGGTTACAAATGTAACCCTTGTTCCCTGAGAAGGGAACGAGACACCGAGTTGACTGACGACACTTTGGGGAACGTATGGGAAACCCTTAGCGTATCTCTCGTCTCCCTAATCAAACACACCTGATTCAACTCATCAGCTCATTAACCCATGTGATAATGAGCTGATGAGTTGAATCAGGTGTGTTTGATTAGGGAGACAAAGAAAACGTGCAATGTGGGTGGTCCTCCAGGACAGGTTTGAGAACCACTGAACAAGTCGCTCCCAGGAAGGGGAAGGCGTGGCAGAGGGACGCAGTGTCTTGTTCCCTTCTCAGGTAACAAGGGTTACAGTCATAACCCAAGACGTTCCCTTTTGAAGGAATTTGAACTGCGTCGACTACTGGCACTTTGGGGAACCGAGTACCCACTATGCCACAACGATCTCTGCCTGTCCCAGTGTGAAACTGTGCACTAGGACGAGAGCACTTGATTGCCTGGCGTAGATGGAATGTCCAGGCTACAGAATCTGATAAAAGTATGAGGGGTGGCCCATCCTCCTGCATCCCACACTTCTTGGATCACATACTTCTTCTCTAGAGGTCGTAATGCTCTGGTTGAATGAGCCCTCACGGCCAAAGGTGAAGGCAAGCTGCACACCTGATGGACCATAGAGATAGCCTGAACTACCCAGTTACTGATGGTCTGTATGGATGCGAGAAGCCCACCATTAACTGGTCTGACTTCCGCCATGAAGAAGACCTCTGGAAATCAATATTGAGAGCTCTGATAGGGTAGAGCAAATGACAGAGCAAATGAGATACAGGCAGGCACCGATGAGATATCGAGAATGCCTGAAGGTCTCCCTGAAGTTTTCCCTCTGTTCGGACTATGCACTTGCTCATCATCTGCTTAGATGCTGGGGACCCTTTGCTAGGAGACCCAAAACACACAGTTGTTCAGATTTATGCAACAGGGGAGCTCTATGTGTGCATTTGCATTTAATGCCTGGACTGGACATAGCATATTATTTATTTCCTGGTCTGAATCCTCAAATGGAGGAGGGCAGAAGGCCCGTAATACAATATATCTGGCCACATTAATGGGGACCTTAGGAATGTACCCTGGCCTAAGGTGAAGGAGCACCTTTACCTGGACCAGGGTACATTCCTAAGGCTCTGTCCATCATGGCCTCCTAATCATCCCCATATATACCAATTGGCTTCATCACTCTGTCTCCTCTCCACCAGTAAGCTGGTGTGTGGTGGGCGTTCTGGCGCAATATGGCTGCTGTTGCATCATCCAGGTGGATGCTGCACATTGGTGGTGGTTGAGGAGATTCCCCTCACTGATGTAAAGCGCTTTGAGTGTCCAGAAATGCGCTATATAAATGTAATGAGTGAATGAATGAAAGGGAGCCTTGGATAGGCCTTGGAGCACCATGGCCAGATCCCATGCCAGTACCCTTGTGCGTACTGCAGACCTCAGCCTCAAAGTGCCACTTGGGAAATGTGTTACCGAAGGGTGTCTCGCTAAAGTCATACTTCTTAAAGGAATGTGGTAAGCAGCTATGGCCACCACATAGACCTTTAAAGTGGACGGGGATAACCCCACAGTCAATAGCTAATGCAGGAACTCCAGCACTGTACAACTGGGTCCAGCTGACGACCACTGCACCAGGAAGTGTCCTTGTGGAGGAAGTTCTGGACTGAATGATACTCTTAACAACTTCAGTTGAGAGACCAGAATCTATGAGGTTCACCAAATAAGATACATGATTTAACATATAGCGTTTGCTGAAGGCACAGGAGATAGTGTTACACTGTTTGTGTATGATTTATAGATTCATCTAGGTGCTATTCTATTTTGTATTTGAAATATTTTACAAATATGTTTATTATTGTATTCTTTAATCAATTCAATGCCATTTAAAATAGATTTGAAATTAAATTTTATCCCTGTTAAACCAATTCCTTAGAAATAAGGATTTTTTTGGTCACATTGTAACCAACAGTTTAATAACACGTTGGAATTTTTTTAATCTAGAGGAGAAGTTTCAACTTTGACATCCATGCTCTTGTAATGATGCAAGTGACGCAAATTTTACGCAAACCAGGAATTGTAATGCCCAGTATCGTGTGATAGTCTTTGTTTTTTATTTGTGCAGAGGTCCATTTAAGGGGCTCTTCTTGTATAACGAAAAAGAGAATTGATTGTGATATTTGTGAATTTGAGTATTTGATTGTTTATCTAGTTTATCATGTAATTAATTTGTTAAAAAAAAATATTTTAACTGACAGCCCTAATCAGAAGCGACTCTTTTACCATTTAGTGATTATTTATTAAACCATCTGCTTGTTTTCACTTCACATTTGGTGTAGCCATTGTGTTTATTGTGGATGATTTTTTTTTCCCACCAGTCTGATTTCAAAACCGGTGCTGATTTGATCTGGAGTATGTTTTGACGTGTTTTGCTTTGCGTCTTATTTAGCTGTCCGCACCTCTGCATTTCATAATGTGATACATATGTCATGTTTTTCATTAAAGTTCCACTCTAGAGTTGCTGGGAACATGGCTATTTTCATAGATGTTCACATGCCCTTAATTAGAGATACTCTGGGGGTAATTGAATGCCCAAATGACACCTCTGGCCTATTAGAATTCATTAATGTGTTGCGATTAGCATTCACAGTGCTCCCCGGAGGCGTTTGAGGAGAGATCATTTTGAAGTAGGAGGTCTGGATCACACGTTTCATTGATGCAACTGCAAAGTCTTGAATATGAGTGTCAAAACTGCATGACTCGTGCAAAACCTCTTTGAACTCTGATAACCAGTGCGTTTTTAAAGCGGTTGTAATGTTTATGATCTCCTAACACTGTATAATTATATTGGAGATTACATTTTTTTAGATGATGCTTTGAACTATAGGGTGGTTCAGAGTGGTTCCGTTCCAGATGGTTTACTTGGTCTGGTAATGAAGCATGTTAGTTTTGAGCATGAGTGAAATGTTTATTTGGCAGAGAAGAAAGGTTTGATGTTGATAGTAGATCATGAAAATCATTTAAAATGGCTTTGAATGTGTAGCTGGCAGCCAAAACGCCCAATAACATTCTACTGGCTTTAATTCATGGGGCTTCTGGTGTGTCACTCTACATTCATGTGCACCCATCAATCTACTATAAGTGCCCTGCAACTTGCACTCATATGCAAGCACGTTTTCATTAATTTACAGTGTAATGGAGTATAATTTATAATTTGAATAACAATATGGGAACAATCATTGTAAGCAGGTCTGGTTGAGGGTACAAATGTGAACAGAGCAGAAGGGAGAATCCATTTTGACTATACGTGATGGTGATATACTAACTTATTAATATACAGACTTAAAGAAATACATTTATATAGCAATAACCAGCTGTAGCCTACATTATACTGCTCATAACACTTACCAAATAAATGAATGAGTGGACATGAAATAATGATTTAAAATGATGTGAGAATAAAGAGACTTTGGAATGATATAACACATAGTACATGAAACTGGCATAGCTATGCAAATAAGTTGCTTGGAACAATGTAGATGTATAATTGTCAATTAGGCTATTTATGGGCAATTTTACAAACAAAAAAGTGGTCTAGTCAAATTCAAGTGTTCCAAAGAGCAGTGAGCTTTAGAACTTTGGCATTTAAAAGTTAAAGCAAAAATGTTGTTTCTATGACTTGCTTTCTTCTTTGGAACATTAACAAAGGTATTTTGAAGAATGTTGTTAACCAAAGGGTTTTGGAGGAACATGATGATGAGTAAATAATGAAAGAATTGTATTCAGTAAGCTGTCCCTTTAATATTTGCTAGTGTTTTCTCAGGCAATATATCATCCTTTTGATAGTTTTGTTCTTTGAAATTGTTTTGCACTATTTCAAGTGTTTGGATAAGAGAACGAGTCTCTTTAAAGGACAAGACTGATTGATTTCTACAGAGAGTACTGATGATGGTCTAATTAGAGTTTTGACACAAACATTTGTGTAAATTCAATGTTTGTAGGCTATTTCAGGAGCTTAGAGGTCCCCTGACATGGGCTTATTTTATTATTTTATGTTTCCTGGGTTGCCCTTATAATGCTAGTATGTTTTTTTAGATCAAAAATAGTCATAATTTATAAATAAAATACATTTTTCCTAGCCTGATTTCAGCCTCTAATTTGAACACTCTGTTTAAAGGGGCGTGTCTGCTATGGGATTCAGTATAACCGGACACTGCTTTGATTGGCTGACATGCTTGCATAAGAAATAGCTATGTATTTGTGAAACTCTCTCGAATGCTTTACTACAGCTATTATATGTTTTTAATATTGAGATGAACGAATTGTGAGAAGTTTTTAAAGTATTTAGATCTATTCCCATCACATAAAATGTTGCTGTGATGAGCATTGAGCAAGCAGAGGACAGTCTGTTGATCGCGAGAATGAAGATCTTATCATTGCAATGCAGTTTCTGCACTCTCTCTAATGCTTTCACCAATGCAAACACGATGATGTACAAAGAGTAAAAGCTCTGTTGTGCAGCGTAACGTGCATCATTGATTTCATAACGAGTTGTCCAGATAAATTTGCGCTGTGGAAAAATTGTTCTTTGATTGCTTTCTGTACATAATTTTTTCACAATTTAAATAAGATTATTTTCATCCTATGTAACAAAACGTTGTGAAGTTGATATTTTAGTGACTGGCTTGACTTACTGATGCATAAACGGTATTGAATGATTTGAGAAAGATCAAATGACCTGTCTGAACTTGAACAATTAGATTACACATCAGAAATTGTTGCTTG
Source organism: Hybognathus amarus (assembly GCA_030378365.1). NCBI lineage: Eukaryota > Metazoa > Chordata > Actinopteri > Cypriniformes > Leuciscidae > Hybognathus > Hybognathus amarus. The sequence goes on along the minus strand of JAQIUQ010007432.1, from coordinate 368,527 downwards.
GAAGCTCGATCGATTTATTTTCAGACGTTCATCGAGGCCAACTCTGCATTGGCCCAAGATGAGGAAACAGTCATTGGTGAAACGTTTGGACCATACAAAACTTTGGGAAGTTGTGTCGGCTCATTTCCAGAGAAAATACAATTCAGAGGCTTGGATGAAGGAACAAAAAAAGGCTTTTGTGTTTATTTGTACATCCGAACCCTGTTCAACTGCCATGCTTTGCTTGTTTGCAAGCCATGATATCTCTCAAAGAAAAACTCAAATCACGCTTGCGTGTTTGTATTTCCTAGCTCATTTTCTCATGGATGAGCCAAATTCTCTGGGCGGGCAAAGCAGAGAAATGGGAGAAATGACGTCCCCGTATGACGTCATATGACCTCAAAGGCAGAGAAAGATAGCCAAAACTCGGTTTACACCGTTTGAAATTTCTAGCCACCTGGGGACCATATATAAGCTAGGGGAACCCATATTAATTAATGTCAAGGGACCTTTAAATAAATTGTTGGCAAAAATAAATACATTTCAGCCATTATTTACTCACCATGTGTTATTCTAAAATCCTTTCAGTCCTTTCATTTTAAGCATTGAAAAACAGTAGACCATTTAAAATTTTTCACTTGGACATAAAATTTAACATTTTCTAATCACACAATGGCTCTTGTGGACGTGCTGAACATTCAATGTGTACAAAGTGTCTGCTCGATTCATTCTCTCAGAGCTTTCAGAGACCTGCTTTTCCTCTGGGCTGTTGATTATTTCATACGGTATGCTGCTCAATATCCACCCTGATCTCAGACAAGCGGTCAAACTGGTTAGCGATTCTGCAGTGCAGCGAAGAGTAGACTTGAGTGCAAAAGAGAAAAAATGACAGAGGTATGTGCGTATTCGTATCACTGCTTTTATTCTCTGTATAGATTTCACTTAGAAGAGTGGGCAAATGTGTATAAGCCTCATGAAAAAAAAATTATCTCCAGTAATTTGAAGGAGCTGATACTTGATGTATCTTTACTTACTTCACTTTCCATGAGGCATGGCTAATTCAATAAACACTTGTCTGATTGTTTCCCCCTTCTTTTTTCCTGGTTTTACCACAATAGCCTGTGCATGCCACAGTAGACATTGCATGAAGAATAAAAAGAATGTGGAAACATTTCAGTTAAATTTTGTATTTGCACTGCATTTATTGGAAAGCAAATTTCCCAGAACATGTATGTGAGAAATGTGCACAGCCTTCCTCTGCTCTCCAATGGATTATGTGTCCTTGTATCATTAGGTTAATCCAGAGGGAGTGAAGCGAAATAAAAGCAGACCAGGGTGGCCACACATCAAATGTTAAGGCAATGAACTAACACCTCCACTGACTTACAGAGTAATTGTGTGCTGGGAAACCGTAAGACTACCTAATACAGCCGCCCACTTTTACTCAAGTGAATCTTGTGACTGCAGTACCCAAATCAATTTTACCCCATGCGATGGACATGAATTATTTCCACTAGTCTGAGCTCCTCGCTGTATTGACATTCTTTAAGTTTCATTATTGTGTACCTTTCCAGGAAGGAATAATCAAATTACATGGAATTTTCACCTTTGTCATTTAGAATTTTAGGTCATATTCTATTGATTCATGAAATTGGCAAAATTCTACATACACTATTGTTTAAAGGTCTGGGGTCGGTAAGATTTTTCAAATATTTTTAAAAGAAGTGTTAATCAAGACTGCATTTATTTTTTCAAAAATAAACAATTAACAACTGACTTCATCATGACTCTTAAGAAATCCTTCTTATATGCTGATTTTATGGTCATAAACATTTATTATTAGTATCAATGTTGAAAACAGTTGTGCTGCTTCATATCTTTATGGAAACGTACTCGGTTACTAATGTAACCTCGGTTCTCTCTAGAAGGGGGAACAGGTACTGCGTAATATCTTACGCTTAAGAGAAAACCTCTTTTCCACGAGATGTTGAAGCCAAAAATTATCCTTAATTTTGAATTAATCAGACAAAGGCGAGATGGCTCGCGTGCCTATTGGCTGTCCTGCGGCAACTGCAGCAGCCTATTGAGAGAGGCCCTTGGTGACGTCAAATCCAATGGGGGCACTTTGCACCCACTACGTCACGTCCCGCCGAGACAGGCATGGCCTGGGCCTATAAATACAGCTCGATGGGCTGATATAATTTGGTTTTTCATAGCCAAAGCGAACCAGAGCATATTGCAGGCACTGCAAAGATACGCAGTACTCGTTCCCTCTTCTAGAGAGAATCAAGGTTACGTTACGTAACCAAGTACGTTCTCTGCGAGAGGTTCTCTCGTAATCGAACGCAAGCACACGCCCCGCACTTTCATTAAGTGGCCTCTGTCTTCTTCGTTCTTCTCCAATGATGTCTGCTGATTGCAGAACCTCGTTAAAATAAGGTAAATACAACAACTAGCCACATAGTCAACATTATTAAAAAAGTCCGCTGGTGCTTCAGTGGTGCTGGTTCTTCGCACAGAGAACCTGTCAATCATGATGTCAGAGCACCGTTTTTATCATCACATAACTAACTAAAAACAAACTTATTTTAAAAACGAACACTTGAAATTACATCAACGTGATAGAAACTACAGTAAATGACAGAAAGTATCTTTGGAAAAAGGATATGTGAAGTGTAATTTAATTGTTTAGTTGGTCTGCGTCCCATCAACGCAAGAACCAGACGCGAATTGAAGACGTTTTGGCTTCACTTTTGAGGGCTTGTGCGGCACTCTTGATCTATACAGGTGAAGCTGGAGGGGTGGTGGGGTGGTGGAGGATTTTCTGAAACTGTGCTGCACTGCTAGGCAAATGCTAACAAATTATTTGAAGGTTGAGCAGCTATAGCAGCTTTGCAAAACACAAAGACATACTGAAGTTGTCATATGCTAGAAGAGAATAATGGGGCATAATAGACACCTCACCTCACTATATCAGTGTTATGAAGAGAAAAGAGAGACGGCTGTCTTCTTTAAGTGTTTTTGGCAGCTTAACTGATAGTAATGAAACATAACAGCCAGCCATAATAACTGTCACTATTACTTAGTGGGCCTCTGAAGGGAATAAAAAACAGAAGCACAGACTGAAACTCTATTCTGTACTGTACAGTGTACTATACTTGTGTGAATGACAATTCCCATTTAAAGATGTCTGTGTGAGGTAAAGAAGCCAGAACTTTGACATAATAACATTGAAAAATGCAAGCTTGTTATACTGTAGCCTAGCAAGCTAATGCTTCTTAAGGGAATGGTAGAAAATCGTTATAGATTAGACATAAAAATTAGACATTTTACACAGCCAATCCCTTGACTATGTGTGCATTTGGGCAATGTGGTATTAAAATAAAGTATTTTGTCATTTAAATTATACAATAATTTAAATGATACAATCTGCGTTTAAATTACAAATAGTATACATTTATTAAATCAATAAAAATATGTATTTATTATTGTTGTATATTAGAAGTTACAATTTACTTGTGAACATCTTGGCAGGCTTGGCTAGCGAGAAGTTTCATCATGGTGTTTTCAGATGTTCACTGTACCTCTAACCATCTCACTCTTGTAGCTTACATTATATAGGTGTCACGTCTTCTGAACTCATTCTAAACTCTTGAACACTGGCAAGCGGCCGCTGAAGATGGAGTGTGCACTGCTGATGTCGCTCTCTTGAGCTGAGGAAATCCCCAATCTCAGACATGGCTTTCAGCAACACCTCTGCTTTTCTTCTCCATCTTGCTGTTTTTGCTTGTGCAGAAGAGGTATTAGAATCCATCTAGTCTTTTTGGTTAGGTTGTGCGTGGTAAAGGCAAGTAAATGTTACTTTAAATACTACTTTAAATACAGCTTTTTAGGAATAAGAAGTGACTATGCAGAATTTTAAGTCTAGGTGATTATACGTGTTGTTTTGAACAACAGTGATGACTTGGTAATAATTTGATGTAAATATACAGTTTGTGCAGATGGGGTGTCATGGTGACTCCTTCAAAAATTGCAGTTTTGCCATCTTTTTTTGGCATGTGTATGCACTCCTGAGGAGCCCTGCCCTTGTAGGCTGCACATGCCACAAACCTCTGCCCAGTGACTTTGAGCCTGCTGGGCAGTAGACCACTGTGCCTGGCATCAGATATGGCCGAGATGTGACTTCCAGGAATTTGCAGTAATTTGCGCTCACTAAAGATCATTCCATCCGTCCATTCAGAATCCAATCAGAATTGCTATTGAGTGGGTTTAAAAGATATTGGTTGCACACAATTGTAATGATTATTTTGTGAAATTCAACCATTAGACATGAACTCTTAGTAAAGAGGAATCTGCTTTTAAACAAATCCACTCAGTGATCAGGCTTTTAAAATGCTTTTCATTCTGTGCCAATGTTAGTTAATAATGGATAATGCCCACCGTAGAGTCCTCCAAAGACCAGCATTTTATTTGCTGATAAAATTATTAAACACACATACTGTTCTGTTTAGTGTGTCTGCACAGTTCTCCCTGACACTGGCCATAAAATAGATGGTCTTTGTCCATGTTTATATTGGAAGATTTGTGTCAGAATGCCTAACCAAGGACATAAAAAACAACAATTTTGCAAATAAATAAAAGGCTACCTCTCATGGACTCTTTCTCAACCAAGTGTCGTCTTAACACTGCCAAGATCAGTTTACCTGATGTTCTGAGAGGAGTAGAAACTACCTCAGCTATGTGTTTGTGTCTGTGCTTGTGAACATAATGTGGGGGATGTCAACAGACAGTCCTTTAGGCTATTTGGATAGGTTTTGATGCTGCATATAAAAGGGCATGGACAAAGAAAATCCTGCTACACTCTTATACTTTGGTCTGGAACACTATAAACAAGGACACAGGTGGAAGGTGTAAACAAAATGAGGTATTGATCAGTCCACTTAGGCCCCGTCCACACGAAGACGCGTTTTCGCTGGATCCGTATAAATTTGTTATCGGATTCGGCGTTTCGTCCACACGATCCGGCGTTTTGGGAGAGTGAAACCGCTATTTTTTGAAATTTTTCAGTTTATTTTTCATTATATTATTCTTTTATTGAATCTATGTTGATTAGGAAAAGTGAACCGCGTGCATATGCGCAATAGGCTAGGCTATATCGGGAGACCTAATTTTGACCACATTAAGTTTTGTTTTGTATAAAGCCCTTCTTTGAAGTGAATTTCGTTTTTTTATAAATTGTATCTTTATTTTAATAAATGTTTCATCAATCACTTACCTGGATTTAATAAATAAGAAGCAAATATATAGCAGAGCCATAATCAGGACGTGGACGCCCCAACGCGAAATACCTTGCATTGCTCGTGAACTGGAGCTCATCTCATAAATGAACCGAAAACTCTGAAATATATAGAAATCTTGAAATGGCTACGTTTAAACAACATTGACAAACAACAATTAAAAACTAACAGAAACAGATAGGCTACTCTCTCTTATAGCCTAATCCGTATGAAGTGCATTAGCCTACGTTACTCCATAGGCGCATTCACAATACTGCGAATTGGCGAGTCAGCAGCATCATCAACTTCCTCTTTTCAGTCAAGAATGACACAGAAAAGTTAGTTTATTAATAAACAATTAAAATGTCTATATTTGACACATTCGTTACTTTTGCCGGTTCTTTGTGGCAAGCTTTCTGGGTCCGCTAACTTCTCGAATATCGTGACTCCCTATTTTGTACCAGGCAATTTATGGTTGTTCAATAAAGTTCTTGGTAAAAAAGAAAATAAGCAACTGTGCGTAATATTATTTCATAGCCTTTTATTTTACTGCCTACAGCGCGCAAGGTTTTATGCGCATGCTCTAAGTCTTCTTCTCGCATTTTTAGTGTATCTCTATGGCAGAATTACAGCGCCACATACTGGTCTGGGATGTATACTACATCGTTTTCAGTCGGTTTCAGTGGTTTCGTGTGGACGCAGATATTTTTCAAGACGCCGCCGTGTTTACGGACTTTTTTTTTAGAACGAGGAAAAAAAATATCGGATAGGGGAAGCTCTGGCTTCGTGTGGACGAGGCCTTAGAAAGTGCTTTCAGTTTAAAATAATAACGTTAACATGTATAAAATAGTAACAAAATGTTTAACGTTACAGTTGCATTGGGTCTTTTGTGTTAGCTGTACACCCTTGCATCAATGCAGTACACGTCTTAAATTTAAGAGTTGTAGGTCAACTTAAAATTAAGGTAGATTGATTAAGCTGTGCGGTCTCATTTGGTCTTTAAGTGCAATTAGTTTGTGTGCAGCAATCACCTGCTCATGTCTTGTGAGTGTCAGCCAACAGACAGTTAAAGGTGCTAGTGCATATGAAAGGTGACTTGGTGAAACATTTGAATAAATGAAATATTGATGCCAACAGTCAATTAAAATTCACCATCGGGGATCTTGGGAACACATTAGAGTGTTGCTAATAAGATCATTTCCATTTAATACCGTCACTCAAACGAAAAAAGGCAGTTCCGGTCTCTTGTGATTGGATTGTAGACAGGGGTAACAAGGGCAGTTATCATTCACAATTTGAGAGTCTTCTTTGCATATAGGGTATTAGCAGTTAAGGTGGCATCGCAATATTTCGTCCGCGGACTCACAAACTTTTTAAACAAACTTTTTTTGTCCCCTGTCATAACCTTTTGGTGTCAGTGCTTTCAGGCACCACTCCGCTGCCATGTTTATGACTAGCGTAATCTTTGCAAATGGTCTTTACTTTGTAACTTCCAACACATTTTAGTGTTAACAACTCTTATGGAGGACAAAGAGACAGTATGTGATGGAGGAACAAGAGCATATTTAATGCAAGAGTTGAGTGCAAAGTGCACCGTGACCCTGAAACAGCATTAAACTGCAGCTCCATGTTGATTACCTACCTTCCTCGCTGTCTCAAACACGCAAGCAACAATAAATCACCCCCCTCAGCAGGCAAGCTAGCTCAGAGCCGCCTGGACTCTGTCTGCTACAGCAATATTAGCCCAATGTAATTGAAGTACTTCTACATTCACTACATTAAACAGTTTTTGGACACCCAAATGTTTGGCAGTGGCTTATCAAGTGAAACCAATGGCTTGCTAGCTAGATGATTTCTAGTTAGCCAAGTAGACATGCTTGCAGTTTACTAAATAAAACGTAAACGTTTTTCCTTTGCTTTTTTCGCGTACAGACGACACCAATGTCAAAACACTCCCAATCACGTGGATCCACGGTCACGGCTGATCTAAACTATGCAGCCTTACATTGAATTATAGAAGTCTATAATGTGTTATATGTATGCTAGGCCAAAGAGATGTGTTTTTAGTCTAGATTTGAACTGACAGAGTGTATCTGCTTCCCAGAAAATTTTAGGAAGATTATTCCAAAGGTTTGGTGAAATGGTTTTTTTTTTTTTAAACTCAGATTGAAAATCAGCAAATTCTTTAATAAAGTCTGCATGGTGCCCTGGTAGCCTGTATACTGTAGCCAGCACAAATCTTAAATGTGATTTGTCATTTACTCTAGATATTGTTACATTAAGAACCAACACTTCAAAAGAATTATATTTGAAACTGGACTTCTTTGTAATTCTGAAAATATTACTATAAATTACAGCAACACCTCCCCCTTTGCCTTTCAGACGAGGTTCATGTTTATAACCATAATATTGGGGGTGGACTCATTTAAAGTAATGTAATTGTTTGGTTTTAGCCAGGTTTCTGTCAAGCACAGCACATCTAGGTTATAGTCTGTAATCATATTGTTACGAACAAGTGCTTTAATAATGATAGATTGAATATTCAGCAACCCAAGCTTTATCATTTGTTCATTTGTATCCATTTATTTTATGTCATGAACATCAGTTAAATTTTTACGTTTTTTGTATTTCCTAATTCGGGAACAGACACAGTCTCTATATGATGATATCTAGGTGAAGGAGTCTCTATGTGAAGGGATTTATCTGACAGTCGGTCTGTCTGCTTTCTGACCTGAGCCCCAGTTCATGTTTGAGCTCTGAGACCATGTGCCATATTACTAGATAGAAGAGCAGCACCATCCCAAGAGGGATGAATACCATCTCTTTTCAACAGGTCAGGTCTGCCCAAAGTCTTTTCCAATTGTCTACAAATTCTATATTATTTTGCAGACACCACTTAGACAGCCAGCCATTGAGCGAGGACGGTCTATCAAGTATCTGATCACTTCACTGTGAAGGGGGTGAGAATCTATTTGTTATGGCAATCGGAATGGAAGAGCGGTGTTTTGTCCCGCGACTACAGCGTCTCACCATCACCCAATTGCCTGGGACCGAACGATGTGCAGTGTCCACTAAGCTAGTTGCATCGAAAGCAGTATCTAAAGCCCTTTTACTCTTACAATTAACCTCAATTAAAGTTTGGATGCGTGTCACTAGTTCTGAAATCTTTTCTGTCAGCCTGACTATCTTCCTGTATTTATCACATGTAAATCCTGTGCTGACAGAGAAGGCTATGCTATACATGTTACATGAAGTGCAAGTGATAATAAGAGGAGATGATGACATGACTCACCGTGTTTGTTGTCTGATCCTACTCACTAGAGTTGTTAATGGACTTGTAAAAGGCGCGAGAGCGAAAATAAATAAATAAAGAGCGCACTGATGGCATGCTAACAGGCTCAGCGAATTACTAGCGCTGTATTGTGCTAGCAACGAATTTAGATTGAAGCTACGCGATGTCAGGTTATTATGTGATGTTGAGTAAGTTATAATTAGCAGTATAAACAACAGGGAATTATAGTAAATAATGATCCAAAACAGAAAGATAATATTAGACTTACAGACGCAAACCAAACTAAACAGCAGCAGCAGGCAGACAGCGTGAAAGCATACCTTCACAGTTCACACTAATCTTAGTGTGACTAGAGTCAGACCTTAGTTTCAGTAGTCATGTCAAAGCAGTAACTAAATCAGCATATAATGCAGCTCATACTGAACGCTTCTGAGCAGGATTCTGAGCATAACCAGAAAATATGAGCATCACACCAGTCCTCGGGTCTTTACACTGGCTCCTAGTTATATTTAGGATTAATTTTAAAGTATTAGGACCTCAGTATATTGCAGATATGCTCACTGAATATAAACCCAACAGATCACTCAGATCATTAGGATCACATCAACTTGAAATACAGAGGGTTCAATCTAAGCATTTGGGTCCGCTTTTAGCTATTATGCCAGCCTTTTCTTTGTAAAGCACTTTGAATTACCATTGTGTATGAAATGTGCTATATAAATAAACTTGCCTTGCCTCTTGAATAGATCCGCTTTAATGGACTTCTGAAGTCAAACAACCATTCACTCTCATTATCAAGCTTGGAAGAGCCAGGACATTTTTAAATATTGCTCCAATTGTATTAGTCTGAAAGAAGAATGTCATATACACCTAGGATGGCTTCAGGGTGAGTAAATCATGGGCTCATTTTAATTTTTAGGTCACTATCACTTTGACTTTTATGAACCAGAGTGGAAGATTTATTTTCACTGCCTGTTTTGAATTTCTGTCATTCAAATTCAAATTCAAACACATTAATTCGACTAGAGCCCATTCTTTAGTTCTGACCTGGTGACCTCTTAAAGTACCTAAAGGTAGTAAAATAACTATTTTCATATTGTGTTATTTTGATTATTTGACATTTTTAGAAATTAATATAGAAATAACTAGGCAATCCTCCTATTTCTGAAATATAAACAGGGTAAGGGTCAACTGAGGCTCAAATATGGAAGCTTTGCATAGAAGCCGATATTGTTAAGTGTGAGGCATCCATCACATCTGACTGGACATTGTTTGTTACTACTGTACAGTAGATGTGATTTTTTTAATTGTAAATCAGCCTAGGTAAAAGCATAATTTACACCTGGAATTTCAAGTATATTCAAATTGAGCGTATGGACAGTTTATTTACGATTTTGCATTACCATAATTTATGCAATAAAGGCCTTTGCAAAGCAAGGTGCTTCAGAAATAAGTGATGTATTCATTTAGCCAGCACAAGAGAACACGTTTTGCTCAAGATGCTTTTTTGCCCTTGATACATCAAATCAGTCGTCCCATGAAGCAGGTGTCAGAGTTGCTTGTGTTTTATTTTTTCCAGTTCAAAGCACAGGTTATTTTTAATGAACATATGATATTACCAGCTGTGACAATCAAGAGCCATCAACACTTCAGTGCAAGTCACGGTGTTATTTTAAGAGGTCTAGTTTTTATGTCTGTAATCACAGCACAGTTTCACCCAAGGCATGGTGTCGAATCCATTAGCATCGGTTACAACTGTTAGGTGTGGATGTTGACAGTGTTGAATGGTGTTTGTGTGACTTGTGTTGGCTTTCACACTGGTGGCTATGGTGAGTAAACCTTCCTAACACAAAGCTGGAGTTACAGCTGGTGTTAATCAATGTAAAAGACTAGCTTACAATCAACACAAATTTTCCTTGCTCTGTTTTTCCTCACCCACTACCTCACCATTTCTCATGCTCTCTCAGTTAGTGTAACCTTTTCTTCACAGTGACCCAGTGCATCAATGTCTGGCACATTATTCCTGTTGAATGATGCACATTTGGCCTACAGATCCTCTCAGCATCACACACGCACACACTGCAGCTGTTTGCAGACCAATCAGTATCCCTGTCATTATTAATGAGAGAAAATGATGGCATCAATTTTTAAGCAGTATCACTAGCGAGATGGTCACAATGTCCTCTTCTTTATGTGTATGTCTCTGTGATTGTTTAGAGGTGTGAAACCCTAATGAAATGTATAGGAAAATGTAATTTATAACTTTGTGTTCAGTTGCATAAGAGTTTTTACTGTGGTTTTGGGATAAATATTTATACAACATTTCCAAAATTTCCAGAGTTGTGTGTTTTGAGTTAATTCAGTGTCTGCTGTCAGGAATGTCATGTGATGTGAGCGGTTGTATTTCATGATGATTCCATGATCATATAGTCCATAAATCACATTGTCTCTCACACACACATTTAGAGATTAAAAGGCCTTGAGGGCTCCGGGCACTCTCTCGCTCACACACACACACACACGTTCACATGCAGAGACCAAAAGGCAATTTTCACCAGCACTGTAGTGAGACCCACTTCATTAAAATTGGATAGAGAAATGGCGGGCCAGTGCCTTCAGAACAAGAGGAGTGAGAGGGTGAGGGAAAGGAGAAGAGAGAGCAGAATCTTTTTTCCCCAGCCTCCTCTTTCTTCTACACCCTTCCCTCGCTGCCCGTACCATTCTGTCAGAAATAGCAGGAGAAAAGGAAGCTATCTCAATAACTTGACGTTCCTAGGGCTATGCAGCTTTGGCTTCTGGGTTGGAGCTCTAGAGCTTGAATTAGCACATGCTCGCTACGTGGCTGGTTTAATTGCATGGCTTGTGTGGCAACAGAGGAAACACGCCATATTGTCAGAACAAACGCGCAGAGCCGAGTATTTGCTGTCACCGTCTGCTGCACTTTGCTGCATTGCTGCTTTTGTTGTGCAGTGTCTAATGAACTCATTTGGGGCATACACTTTATGTAGACCTTCGCAATCTGCTGTAGTCCTTGACCTGACTGTGCTATGTGAGACGAGGGAAATTGCCATTTAAAGGTTCCTAATTCTATTGACATGGGGACTGGACGATTATTCTCTCATAATAGAGAACTGTGTTTGAAGTACATATAATGAGGTCTCAATACCTGAAGTAGAAATGGAAATGGAGAGTTTATGTAATAGTGTGTTTGTTTGTCCCATACCAAATAAAATTCATTGTTTACTCACTCGAATGTAGTTATAAAACCGTATTGTGTCAATGTGAATGCATATTGTGTGTGTGTTCCAGTGACAAGCAATGACGCATCACCATGGAAACATTAAAATGACGAGTTCTAAATAACGGTCACCTTGAAAAACTCTCGCTGGGGGTCAGTTAGAATATTTTAAACTTGCGTGTGAAAGAGTTAAAAATGGAGGGTTGTGTGTAGTTTTGTTGCATTATATTGAAAATTGTTGATGTTGTTATTGTCATGCATGTTCTGGTTATTTGAGCATGATAAAAGATGAGTCTTTATATTGCGATAAAATTTGTTGATTTTTTTTTAAGTGGGGATTGGGAGTGCACCAACCCGGTTGGGACATAGAAGGGTGTGCGCAAGAGAAAAAGTTTGGGAACCACTGCTCTAACCTGTTAACATGGGTATGGAAAAATGACGCTCTGCAAATGGAGTATGTGTGAAACGGGCGTTAGTCTGATTTATTAGCGGTTTGCCTCATGGCGACCAAAAAAAATGTCCCCACAATGATACTGAATTTTGAATATTGCCATCTTTGTGTGCAATTATTTTTTTGCCCCATGACGAAAGCAGCTTATAAATCAGACCAAGTGATGTTTTTTAAAAATGTAAAAATACAGAAAGATTTTCAGTGACGGTTAAGTTTTAGGAGTCAGTGTAAAAGCCGCGATACACCAAGCCACAAGTTGTCAGTCAAGTAATGTAGGTCAGTTTTTGAGCGTCAGTCGACTTAGTTCTTAGCCCTGGTTGGATGCTGTTTGGGTTTTTTGGGCCTATTTGGCATGTTAAATCGGCATCTGGTCATCAGTGAGAGAGAACTATGATTCGCTGTTCAGCTCAGGTCAGTGCACGAGAATAAAAGTGAAAGTGAGCAAAGAAATCAAGACATTAGTGACAGAAGGTTGTCATAATTTAGGGCAACACATAGAGGAAACAACACAGTCGGCTTTCACCGGCGGTAGTTGAAGTCAGCTTGGTGTGTCCCTGCCTTTATGGTTCAGGGATAGAATATACATACTGTTTGTACAGTATAAAAATCATTATGGAAAGTTCTGATAAAACATGACAACTCAGTGTGTTTGTTAAAGTAGATTCTTATCCTCTTATCATTCAGCAGCCATTACTCTAGTTTTTAGTGTCACAAGATCCTTCAGAAATCATTCTAATATGCTGATTGGGTCCTTAAGAAACTTTTCTTATTATTATCATCAATGTTGAAAACAGCTTAGTATTTGTACTTAGTAAGAAAATTATTACAGTTTTTATTTTTATTTTTGGGTGAGCTATCCCTTTAATGGATCCTTAAAAAATAAAAAAAATATTAAAAATCAAGGTCTTACTGACCTCAAAGTATGCATCAAGATTTAAAAAAAAAAATTGCCTAATTTTTAAAGTGAAATCCTTTCTTTGTTTTTAACCTTATCATAACAAAGTACAATAGTATATGCTCTCATGCACGAACTTTGTTGAAATCACAGTAAGTGATGATTCACTCTCAACACACTCTTCTTTTGGACTGCTACAAAGTAGGTTACAGAGACGAGAGAGGTCAATGCTACCTCAGTATTATAGTGACATGGGATAGTTCAGGAACCAGGCCCGGTAGTTTTCTTGACAAAGTAATTTGATTTGTTCATTGTCTAATGCTGTTACGGCTTGATTATGAATTTATCACAGGTCTTAAGTGAAACTCTCTCTCTCTCTCTCTCTCTCTCTCTCTGTCTCTCACTGATCTGTGTATCGTTGGATTAGAGGACATTACTTGTGCAGTGTAGTGCAGTGCAGTGACGAAGATGAACTGATGATGGTAGACATGGAAACAGATGAGAGACAGGACTAAACCAAAATACTAAAACCAAAGGGCCCTATTGTGTTTTAGGTCACATTCATATACTGTAAGTTGCATTGCAGTTGCATGCACAAACAGGCACAGTTATCAGAGATGAGCCTAAACAGTGTGCCGAAAATCCGATTCTCTCTAAGGATTCTGAGAAATGGCAGTCCAGATTTATTCAGTCGGTGCCATGGGAATGACATGCACTGGACATCTGCTCTGCGGCAATCCGCCACACATAATCCCATTAAAATTGCAGTTTATTAAAATTTGAAAACACAAGAAGGGTTACTTTGCTGCTGGAGGAATATAGTGTTACAGACGGATGAGTGTATTGATTAATGATGAAGCTTGCCAATGGCTACCAAGAGAGAACACAGATACCATGAAGGGACAATACTGCATGGTTGTATTGCATGGTGACCCATGTGTAAATGTCCATAGAACGGGGCAAATTTAATTCAAAATGATTGTTAAAATAGTAATATTATGCAATCAATAGGTAAACCATACAGTAACTGTTTTTCTCTGTGTAGAGTATTTTTTGATTCATAAATGTGTCTGCCAGTGGAATGATTTATTTAGAAGAAATGAATGGCTTTAAATAGGCTTTAGTGTCTCTAATTTACGCAGGAATACTCTGTGTTTATTGAAGAGGCAGATTTTACACAAACAAATATACATCCTTTTTTGAAAAGGACCTGTCATTTTTATATAGATTTCCTCAATTAAAGTATATAACTGCCTGATGAATTTCCATAAATCACATGATATATATCAAATATATATCCTCGTTCCCTGTGGGAACATCTACCCGGGTTCATTTGCATACATATTGTCTCACACCTTTTGTTTTTCTCCACCCCCTCTCTACTCAAGATCTTTTTTTACAGTCTTTTTGCAGTTGAGATGGCTGTATGTGGCAGCTAACTGAAATAATCTCATCTTGGAATCAAAACGATGAAAAAAAAACAGTTAAATGAATTGAAGAGAGTGAAAAAAGTGTAATGGATTAGTCAGTATCTGAGTTTATTGAAGAGCATGTATAAATGAGCTTGCATGTTAAAGGTAGGAAAGGAAATTTTCGGCGAGGTTAGCAATAGCGAGGTAGCTTTGAAAGCATAATACCAACACCTTCCCTTCATAGCGCTCTCAAAAGCCACGCCTCCTTCAAAATATATGAACTTGTGCAACATGGAGCAAACAAAAGTGTCATGAGAGATAACGTTAAACTACTTTGTGTCACAAAGCACATTTATCATTTATAAAAATAAAAAGGAAAGCCGTAAGCAGCATTTACCGATGTTCAGGCAGTTAAGGCCTTTATGTTGAGACACTGCAGGTGAATAGGGTAAAGATTTCAACTAACAGATACCACCATAAAACCACCGTAAAACTTACTCGCATGACTAGGAGAAAAAAAATTATTGCACTTTTTCTGTAATTTTATGTTTAAATATGCTAATCAGGCTATATCTAATTAAATAT
This sequence comes from Hybognathus amarus, assembly GCA_030378365.1. Taxonomy (NCBI): domain Eukaryota; kingdom Metazoa; phylum Chordata; class Actinopteri; order Cypriniformes; family Leuciscidae; genus Hybognathus; species Hybognathus amarus. The sequence goes on along the minus strand of JAQIUQ010007432.1, from coordinate 353,399 downwards.
GTGCTAATTTGCATATAAAAACAACACAAAAAAACAACTCTTTGAATGAACAAAAAAATTATGAAAAAAAAAGGTTTTCCACATGATTAATATGCTATATTTCAGTATTATGCAATTCTGTTATTCCATCATTATGTAATGATGGAATATTTATTATTTATATTTATATTTATTCATATATTTCTATGAATATTATATATAATATTCATATAATATGCATATAATATTTATTTTTATTCATCATTATTTAATGTTCTTACCTTGGGTCAACTTAATGTATTAAGGTTGATTCAAATTATTTACTATGGTTGGGCACAGCTTAATTTAAATATTGTCAGTGAATTTAATAAAGCTCCCTGAAATGATTCAGGTATTCAAATTCATATTATGAATTCATCCAATAAAATAAAATTTATTTTAGAGTCACACTAATATATTTCTAGACTATAACCAAGTATTGGTAACCAATATCACTTATTAGCATCTTAAATTATAGAGTTCACATGCTTCATCGACCAAAGCATTCACTAATAGTATTGCTAAGTTTCCACCAAATGCTCATTTGGAAAGTATATGTTATACTCTTCCAAACTCTTCTCCACAATGGTACCCCACTGTAATTTAAATGGTACTAATAATTGCAATGTAATTGCAATCTTACATTGCAATAGCGCCACCTGTGGTCTGATCTCCATGAAACTTTGCATGCTTCTTTACCATGTTATGACACATATATTTATACATTTTTTGTGAAGTTCTGAGTTCTGAGATTTTTAGGCTATTGACTGTATTTTGCCACGTCCCATTGTCTAAATGACCCGGTTATAGCCACCCAAATGCAAAATTTCGAATAATTATTGATCTAAAGAATCCAGAGAATTGCCCCAGACTGTTTTGGCCCTAATCAGGTGAAAAAAACAGGGACTAGTGCGCAAAAGTAGCTTTTGGACAAAATTTGAATTCCAATTACTAAATCATAATTGGAGATATACATCTTGTCCGTCTTGAGCCAAGGATCACAGTGGTGTAAAGACCTTTTGTTTGCTGTAGCGCCACCTATGGGCCAATCGGGGTCATACATGTTTGGTTCTCCCCAAATTGAGGCCTACCATCTGGCTGAGTTTCAAGTCTGTAGGCCTTACGGTTTGGGCTACACGAATGCGTTTTATGGGAATTTTTTTTAAATCATAACAATTGCAATAGGTTTTCAGCATTTCATGCTTGAACACCTAATAAACAACTTACTGTAAAAAGCACTGACCTGTACCACCTGACTGCTGCAGATTCATTTCGCCAATGATAGTGTTGCCATTGAAACACATACATTTGAGTCATGAACGACTGCAAGTCTAACAAGTAGGTATTACTATCTCTTTTAAAATGACATTAGTTTTGGCTTGAAGTCAGCATAAGGTTGATGTTTTGGTTCAGGAGGTATTGTAAAAGGTGGCTGCTTTGTTCTGCTCTGTGACTGTCATCTGTGTAACTTCACAGAGGTACAGAAATACATACGTTGACAGGCAGTTTGGACTGCCGTAATGCTATTGTTATTATAGCTAATAAAAAGTCTTAATTATGGATTTTTTTCACAATCCTATCGCTTCACTTCAGAAGGCCTTTATTAACTGCAACAGAGCCATATGGATTACTTTTATGACTGATGGGTGCTTTTTTGGGCTTCAAAATCTCTCCTCAGATTCATTCCAATTATAAAGCTTGGAAGAGCCAGGATATTTTTAAATATATCTTTGATTGTGTTTGTCTAAAGAAGATAGTCATATACACCTAGAATGGCTTGAGGGTGAGTAAATCATGGGAAGATTTCCATTTTGGGGTTAACCCTTTAATGCTGATGACGCTCCGCTGCACTCTCCAAACTCAGATAAACTCTGCCTTTGTTTGTAACCAATCCTCAAGCCCAAGCTAGCATTGCTTGTTGAACCCAATGGAGAACCCGACGAGGCCCAATCAAGCCCCGGAATTGACAGTGGAAACTCGATTGTCCCTGGCAGGCACTTGCGCACCCGCTTTTGGTATGACAGTTTTTTCACCTTCTCTTCACTGACATTGATCTTGCTTCCCTTTTAATGGCATATATTTGCTGTAATGCAGAGAGCTTTGAGAAATGTTTTTATTTCCATAGAGATAAAGGTCAGGGACAAAAGACGAATGCAATATTGGAACTAAAAAATAAAATAAATAAAAAATCTTTCTTTTTCCTTTAAATCCTTGCTTATCTTGCTTAAGCTTCTCCGAGCAATATCTGAACTTTGTATTTTGAGCACTTCTTGTGTTGTGTTGTTTTTGCCTATTCAGGACGAACTCGCTTGGTTTATTCATCAGTTGTAAGTCACTTTGGATAAAAGCATCTTCTAAATGACTAAAATGTAAAGTTTGAGCAAATGGTTTGCTCAGAATACAATTTATTTTCTGAGGCCAAGGTTCTGTTGAAATTGAGATTTTGTGACCCAAAGTTTTGCATTACAGTCATTTTGAAATCAGGAAATTTGGCTTTTTGATATCAGGATATTTGAGCTTATCATTGGCACTAGTTTGAAATTTTGTAGAAAATAGACAGGCAGATGATATTTATTTCCAGCTGATAACAGGATCAGCTGACTTCCAGGATCCAGAATAAGTTTGTTAGAGACACCTGTACAGTCCTAGTGCTGTCTATTCCTGTAACCTCCTGTTGTATCTGTGAGGAGAGTGAGACTATTGCCATGTCAACAGCTTTGGAGGTCAGTGTGGCCTTGTCTGTTGCTTCTACTCATCTGTCACTGTTCTGGGGTTCATCCACTGACCTCTCCCACATTCATGGACAGTGATACAGCCAGGGCTCCGTTTCCCAAAAACATCGTAAGCCTAAGTTGATCGTAAAAACGATCGTACGAATGATCTTAATATTATGTTCTGTTTCCCAAAAGCATCGTAACTTAAGTAGCACTTGAAAATCTTCGTAGAACTACGAGTGCTCTAAAGAAACCGTACATCCCCAAGTGCACCTGCAGGACAACCGGCAGATTACACTTTTATCTAGATTCAATAGATTACACTTCAACGTAAGTAGCCTATAATATATAAGTTTTGATTGTACACTTTGTTGTACTCGTGTTTTGTTTAAATTAATAAATTAAACAATTAAAAAGGGAAGAAAAAATAGAAAATAAAAATTAAATCTAAATTAAATGAATGAAAAAAAAAAAAATCATAAAATAAGTAATCTGGGAAATATGCTTTAAAGACCGGGCAAAATAGGGATGAATTAAAAAAAATCTGTCAATGACTTGCTGACGTGCACGAAAACCAGCCATGTATTGGGCATTTCTCGCGGACCTCCTTCCCTGATCTTTGAACACGGTTGCAGTTAGTTTGCAATGTGACATGTCCTTCTAGATGTTTTGTTTTTCCTTATTTGTATGGTGTCCTTTAAATCTGTTAAAAATAAAATCTTTGTTTCCCTCTATCTCCTCAGGAAAGAACATTAATTTTATCTTTTTGAAAGGTAGCCTATCTTTTCTTGTTTTTTTTTTTTTTCAGACATTTTGTCAGCCTGTATAGGTGTTTTATATCCATACAGACTTGTCTTGATTTCTAATCCACAACAAATGACGATTATTAGGTTAAACGTTCAGACTACGACTCCATATAAGGTTATATTTCAGCACTTCGCGAATGGATAGCGACGCTTAAGTAGCACGTAGAACGCGTTCTCGCGTTCATGTTAAGTGCATTTTTGGGAAACGCACGTGGAATTGCTGCGATCGTTCGTAACCTTGCACGTAGAGAGCGCTCGGGAAACCCGGCCCAGGTCAGTTTTTACTTTTGAGCTTATGGATGTAGGTAAAAAAAAATAGATATTCAAAGGAGATATTCAATTAGAAATTGTAGTATTGTATCAAAATTAGTTGTAGTATGAAATATGATCATACGCTTAGTGTCATATTACTATAAGCAGTATTGATTCTCTAGCAATACTCTGATTACAATGAATGTGTACACTTACATATCTCTTGAAATCTTGCCTAAATTGTTTCTCCTACATTGCATTGATATTAAATTTAGATTTTTGCTTAATAAAAGTCTCCTCAGATTTTTAAAACTCGCATATCTTTTCTCAATTATTGAAAATAGACCTCTAACGTTTCTCATTCAATTCAAGTATGCTATTTAAATTTACAGCACCACAGACTTGCTGCTTGTTGTCAGCTGTCTTATTTGTGTCTCTTTTTACATTTTTCTAATAAATTTTATGAGATAGTTCTGAGAGAAAGTAGATACTTGAAGAAAATATTAATGAGAATGAAAGAGAAATAATATGAGTGATGAAGCTATCAAGATGAAGTGATTCTATTATTGTAAAACCAAAGTAGGCCTACTCCTTGTTACCATATTCATGTAGGTATTTTTTTCGTTATACACCCCAATTTCCATAAGGCAGCCAATCACAGTCTTGCTCACATTATGTGTTCTTTGTGTATAAGCAACAGCCTCAAACTCAATCTCTTGCCACTGATAGACACAGAGGGTGGGACAAATGAAGAATGTAAGACTGACCTGAGCGAGAGCAGGCGTCTGGTGCAGAGAACGCTGAGGAGGAGGAGGAGGAGGTGGTGGAGGACGACCCCTCCCATCTTGGCATGAGTGGGTGGATTTCTCTGTTTATCTTTAAGATCTGGCAGTGACAAAAAAGGCTGAAAACCGTCTTTTTCCCTCTTCTATTTTATAATCTGATCTCTTATGGCACTCTTATGAAATCGTTCCCCTGTGTAGATATCCAGAGTTTAATGTGTGAATTGCTGGTTGGCTTGATATAGCCCAGTGGAGCATTTCTCCCATGGTGCTTTGCTGTTGCTTGTACATGTCTGACTTTGAGGACAGTCAGCTATAAAGAACATGGAACACTGAAAAACGAAATATTCCACATTTGATAAATCAAAGCCTACTGTCTTTTAAAACCATGTTCAATGACAGTGGTTATCGGTTACTTTGTCCGTCCGTCCATCTGTCCGTCTGTCTATCTGATCAACTGTATCTATCACTCGCAGCATCATACACAAAATGACTCTCCAGTCTTAGGCCCCATCCACACTACTGTGTTTTCGTTTAAAACGGAGAATTAAAACGATTACGATCTCCGTCCACACCAGCGTTTTATCTGCGTATTAGAAATAATCTCCGTCCACATTAAAACGACTGAAAACGCGGATCACGTGACCATTCACCAACACTGGGCATGCGCGCGCCGGTGTAAACAGTGTTTGGCGAATCAGGGAAGGATACGTCATGACTGATAACACCCAATCATAGAGCCGAGCGTCAGCCTCAGCGTCAGCGTTTCTAAACTCCTTCGTTTTGTCTCGTCCACACTAAAACGCCCTCCGGAGATTCAAAACGAAAAACGGAGCTGCAGCGTTTCTAAACTTCTCCGTTTTAGGTCTTCGTTTTCCCGTTTTAGTCTGGACGGGAGGTGCAAACGTAGCAAAAGGTCTCTCGTTTTCAAACGAAACGCAGTAGTGTGGATGGGGCCTTAAAGGGTCAGTTCACCCAAAAACGAAAATTCTGTCCGTATTTACTCACACTAATGTTGTTCCAAAACCGTGAGACCTTCGTTCATCTTCGCAACGCAAGTTAAGATATATTTGATTAAATCTGAGAGCTGGATCACTCCTGCATATAGTCCATCGGCTTCTTGAGGGATAGAACTTGCCGGCCTCGAAAAGTTATTAAAGACATCGTTAAAAAAGTCCAAGTGACTTCAGTGGCTCAATCTTAACTTTATCAAACAACAAAAACACTTTTTGTGCGCAAAACAAACAAAAATAACGACTTTATTTCAACTATTTACTTCCTTCTCTATGGGCCTCTAGTCAGTTAACGTAGTGTGATAGTGTAGAGCTACATCACACGTAGGCTCACTATTGGCCGACGCCTGGTCATGTGTGTGATGCGTGTGACGTACAATAACAGAAGCTTACGCTGTTAATCCAGTAACCTGACTCGAGGCAGAGAAAGAAGGAAGTGAATAGTTTAAATAAAATCGTTATTTTTGTTGTTTTTTGCGCACAAGAAGTGTTCTCGTCGTTTGAAAAGTTCGTTTAACGATTGAGCCACTGTAGTCACTTGGACTATTTTAACGAATGTCTTTAATAACTTTTCCGAGGCCAGCAAGTTTCTATCCCTCAAGAAGCCGATGGACTAGTATGCAGGAGTGATCCAGCCCTCATATTTCATCACAAATATCTTAATTTGTGTTCTGAAGATGAACAAAGGTCTTACGAGGTTGGAACAACATGAGGGTGAGTAAATACTGACAGAATTTTCATTTTTGGCGAACTAACCCTTTAAGTGCAGTCTTCGAGATCATCAGTAATATATGGGCACGTTTAGTAGATAGTATATTGTAGGCCTATTATATTACATGGGAAAGCGAGATGACAATGTGATTACTATTATAGATTACAAATGGCACTTCATGTCAAAAAGGTTGCTGACTTCTGCTCTACAGTAACTTTACCGGTTTACATACCACATAGTAAACATTTGTGCATTGTTGGCATTAATATAGAGCTTAATCAAATGGCATACTTTATTACCGCTGGAGATGATTTAGTTACTGATATCATTACCAGCTCTAAATGGCCTGGTCCTAAAGGCTTAATTTGATCTCTGCTTTTACAACACACCATTAAAGATTAAAAGGCAGAAAGAGCATTGAGCACTGGCTGTTAGAAAATGTGTGTGGCTGGATCAGATTTCCCTAAGGTTGCGATACCCTTCCTCAAGAACACAGAAAGGCTCGCTTGTACATCTGTTGCATGTACACACTTTCTCACATTCTAATTAAAAACATTGTCTGACATCACCGCGCACTGCCAATGTGCAAGCTGTTTGCACACGTTATTGTGCTTTTGCTACATAAGCGATAATAGTATGTTCTGAAAGCAGTCAAATGCACTACTGAATGTATTTTTCTTTTACGTGATGTCAGAGGTCAAATGTGAAGTGATTAGAGGTAATTTAAAGAGGCCACATTACTGTTTCTGTTAATGTTTGTGCATAATCATTTTAGAATCAAGATACAATTTATTTACAGCTGATTCCACCTGCCATGGTGCTAATACTGTACATCATCATATTCCAGAATTTTCTGATTTGATTGTTTAGCAATTGATTGTTATTGCGCTTGAATGGGCGAGGCTTCAGTAACACTCATCCAAACCTGGACGTGGGTTTTGGGTTTTATACTGTATTTTAAGGTGTCCTTGTTACAGTGTGATTATAGGGGAGCGCGGGGCACAACCTAACGCAGGGTTAAATGTAACACGGACTGTTTACATAGTTCGTCAGGATCAAGCAGGTTGTCTTTCCGCTATTTTTCTCTTGCTGCCAGAAGACGGTCTCCCGCGAATTTGCGGAAAGTTTTGATTATATTTCGTGAAGATACTGGACAAAGAGTGTTTTGACACCATGAAAGTAATTTTTTTCATCATAGGTTTTTTTTTCGGTTTCTGAGTTGGGTGTATACGTTTCCAAATCTAACTTTATATTGCCTTAATCACTGTCTTGTTGGCTCAAACATAGCACCGTTTTGAAACATGTCAGCAATTCCTAGCGACTGTTAGCTAGGGTTAAAATATGTAATACACAGCGGGGTTCGTTCTAACAGAGTGTTACAACTAAGCCGCCAAGTGTACAATGATAATCAAATGAAAACGGAGCCACACAACTTTTCAGGTTTGAGTATTTATTTATACATTTAACTTTGTTAGACTTTCACAAACAATGTTGGAATTTAAAATGTTTAAAATTTAGTGTACTATGAATGATAACTTGTTTATTTATTAAAAATATGGCCTGTTATTAATGCAGTAAACCCTTTAAATTTTTATTTTAAGCTCATTTGAATTATTATTACTGTTATTATTATTAATAATAATAATTGTACATGCAGCTGCCACACACAAATCTAATTTAATTGCAATTACAATATTTATAATTTTATTTATTATTATTTATTGCAAAACTATGCAGCCCTTTTCTATGTTTCTATCCATGATATTGATCCATAATAGAAGGATGATTGGATGAGGGATGGATGTATGAATATCTGTCTATACAGATGCACAAACAATGTCAAACTATACAAATAAAATAGTCCTGAATTATGTGTGTTACACACAATTGTTACAACTAACCCCTCTGTCTGTAATTAATCACGCATATGGGGTAAGTTGTAACATTTGCACTTCTGTCACTTTCAGTGCAACTGTACGGAAATGGTAGGTCCTAGAAAAAAACTTGTGTTCATTTGTAGCAGAGATGTGTATGTTGCTTGTGTAAAAAAAGTATTAATCGAACCTAATTATTTTTTAATTAATTGAGTCAAAACCAAAAAGCGTTAGGTTGTGCCCCGCTCTCCCCTACATCTAAGTACTGACTAATATCAATTAACTGTACTTACTATAGGGTTAGAGTTAATATTAGGTTACATTTAGGGCTAGTTGTTATATTATATTATTATAGTAACTACATGTGTAACAAGGACACCATTGTGACAAGTTTTGCCACTGTCTTTTTACAAAAGTTTCTTTAAAATTTAAAGATTAACCTCAAGTTTTCCAACATTTTTACCTCCATAGAAAACTAAACGGCAAATGTTTGTGTTTGGAAGTGTATTCATATTTGTGTGCGTTTCTATGTGCATGTGTCAGCGTGCACAACTAGATGTACCAAACTCTCGTTCTGTCTCAGTGCTTTTGCAGTTTGGTGGCCCGGCAACCCATACATCTGCCACTCATAGAGATGAGCATGTGATGCTTTGAGTTGAAGTGAAACGAGCTACTGTGAGTTCAGTACTTTAGGTTCATAAGAAGATACTGTGATTCTGGAGCAAACTGTGAACAAAACTCAAACTTTCCCTAACATCTCCAAACAGAACCACAACTGTACAATGTCCTACCACTTTGAGCACCCTTTCCCTCTCTCCCTCTTGAGTTTCTTCCATCGTTCTCTTCCTTATAGGTTCTCTTGACATTTTCAAAGGTTGAAAGACAAAGTAGCTTTGTGTCCTGATAAGGGCGAGGACTCCTCAGCCTGAATGTGAATGTTCTCTCATGAGATCAGAACGGAGCTGTGTGTATTTGACAGACAGGGTGATGGGTCAAGTTTTGGAGGATCATGGAATGAAAATGAAGAGCAGAAAAAGACAGATGTCATAGATGATGGAGGTTAGTCGTCACCTGTAGGGTAATGCAGGGGGTTGAATACCCCTAAGGAAAACCTTTTTTCTTTCTGTTCCCAAAGAAACCGATTTTTTCCATAATAATGGTGAAAAAACAATATATTTTTATTGATTATTGCATTGTTCCATTTATGTTCTTAGCAGAAGCTTTCATACTAAAACAATGGGGATTTTATGGTGCTCAACAACATTAAACTAGATCACATGATCCTTGAGAAATAATTCTTATTTATTATACATTTCTTATTATTAACAATGTTGAAAACAGCTGAGATGCTTAATGCTTTTGTGGAAACCATGGTAAATTTTTTCATAATTACTAGATTCAAATGAACAGCATTAATTTAGAAGGCATTTATAACAAAATTACTACTCAAACCTTTGAAGAATGATGTGTGGAAGTAGGTTTGGTAAAAAAAGAAAATGTTTGCAAATATTTAATACTTTTTAATTAGCTTTTCAATTAGTATTAACAGGTCCTAAGATTGATACTGAGGGGATCTGTTGTTCTTCTCACTTCTGCTGAACATGGTGGCCTTTTCTCCCCACCTTCAGTTCATCACAGCTTTGAGCAGACTATGCTATAACATCAGCCTGGTGCAGATACTTCTACAAAATAGATACTGTTAATTAAACTGAATTTGCATATTAAAAGACATGGACCAAGAGCTTGTTAATTGCTTTTGTTGTACTGTAGAAGCTTTCTTCTAATTTTGGGTGAAAATCTGCTGACACAGGCTGTGATATAATGAACACCTGCTGGTTAAAGGAAGTTTACAACCCTACAAAATCCTTCAAACAACAAAGAAAAAAGAAAGAAAACACTCAAACACCTCTCCATCTGGTTTATTGGGGAATGTCTGTGCTTGTCTTCTAGCCTCTGTTGCCCTGTAATAATATGTTACTGGCTCTCAGCATTAAGATGATGAATATTGTTCTTACTCTCGGATTATCATCCAATAAGAAAGTGACTGGTGAGCTAATATTAGTCTGCACCGAGCGTTGGTTTACCCATGAGCAGGTTGCCTAGGAAACGTTACATAATTGGAGCATAGAAGATGCCCCCAGCTGATTGGGTGATGGAGACAAGGTGATAGATCTTCCTCAATGTGTTCTCTCCTCCATGTTCCATCTCTCCGCCTGGCGAGAAAAAGACCTCATGACACCACATATAGTGGCTCGTGGTGGCTTTCTTATGGCACTAAACAGCTTTTCCTTTCTTGCATTCAACAATGTCACTTAAAAGGAAAAGAAAGTCTGTGCATTGCTGTAATGATGTAATTTCAGGTTTTTTTGTTTTGTTTTGTTTTTATATATATAGGTGCTGATCTGGGCGGACTGTTGGATCTTGAGACTCTGTATCAGGGCGTGGAACGCAGTATTAACCAGAGCCGACGAGCCCGCAGACAGTCTCCCGAACGAGTCTACAACATCGAGGTTTTGCTGGGGGTGGATGACTCCGTAGTGCAGTTTCATGAACAGCAACATGTGGAGAAGTACCTCCTCACTCTTATGAACATCGTAAGTGTGCTCGAGCCACCCACGATGCCTGTTGTGTTTGGGTTACCCTTGAGAAAATCAAAGAACGATAGAAACTATTCTGTCAACATGCAGCAATTCTGAAGGCGTAAGACAGCATTATAATAAACAGCTGAGATGAAGCCGACTGGTGTTGAAGCATTAGAGCACGGCATTGACACCTGAGGTATTACTGTTTATAACATTTATATTCAATCCTGCAGTGTTTTCAAAACATTTGAAGTTGGGCTTTCAAAGTCTTAGTGCTGTCTTAGTGCTTTCAATCGATTAAAAAATAATACATCACACATTTTTTGTGATTAATCACGATTAATCACACCTAATTAACAGATATATATACAGAATCTGAATAAAATTAAATATTGATAAATCCTTATTAAACCTGCAAAAGTTATTTATCTTTTTCCTTTGTTCTTCGTTATCATTAAAGTCACCATGAAATAAAAAATTAAGCAAATAACGTTTGCCTTTTAGTGTATATTAGCCTTACTGTTATCTATACAAAATTTGCATTTTAGAAGATGTAAGTGTTCAAAACTTCTCTCACTTCCACCAGTTTGGATCAATGATTTGATTGACATCACTCTGCACTTCAGCTTTTCATCCGATTTCGGGTTTATTAGGCTACTGTCACTTTAAAGGGGAAATTAAGCAGTGAATGAAGTTTACATGATTTACTAGATGAATTTCCAATATGATCAACAATTATATAAGAAACATGACAAATGTAAACATTTAGAAGAAAAAAAGAAAAAAACTTTATGGGCTCTATCTTGCACCCGGCGCAAATGACTTTATTCACTGACACATTTATCATTCCTATTTTGCACTCGTGCAAAGTGGGCTTTTTCCCTCCACAGACGTGCGTCGGTAAACTAGGAAATGAACTTGCGCTTCCTGGGCGGGTCGACGCAAAAAGGAGGCGTGTGTCGACGCAAACATTCCCTGGTGCTATTTTGCAGTTCCAGAAAACAATTGCGCCAATGACCAGAAAAAACTGGTCTAAAGTCAGTGGCGCGTTGCACGTACATTCAGATGCTATTTTAAGCACGCATGCTTGGCCATAATACAGAGTGTGAACAACACGCATACACTGTAGATGATTCTCTCAGCTACACAGATGCATTTCACTTTTTGCAAATGATACATTATTATAAGGAAAAATATATAAACATGAGGGAAATCATTGTTGTGTCCATGACGATAGGAAAAATAGGCATAAAGCTTACACATTTACCCAAATTATCATATGCATGTTTAACCGAAGCTAATTTGGGTGGGTTTGTCTCATCCCCTACGTCACTTCTCTTTCTTTCACGGCCCTGACGAGAACATCGATCTCCTAGGCTGTGAACCGTTTGAAGCACGCTGGTAAATGCGCCGTTATAATAGTATTGCGCCACGGAACAAGTGCACCTCGTTCATCACGCTCTTAAAGGGAATGTGATATGACGCTCTTATTGGTTTGTTTCCCGTTACGCCCAAACCACACCTGTGAATAATGAAGCTACTTCAGACCAACCCCTTTTAGATTTGCACCAGGCGCAAGAGTCATTTATCCCGCCGGTAAAATAGCAACAGCGCCGGGATCCGCCCACAAAGTTAATTGCGCTTTGCGCTTTGACACTTGCGTTTCAGATCGTTAAAATAGGCCCCTATATCTTTCGCCGCAGGGCGCCGCCATTGTGGAGTATTCTAACATGTGACGTCATGGGGTTGGTTGGCTCAAGTTTAACAGGCTCTGGGCAGTGAAAATCGCGCCATCAAACTGTGTTTACACCAGTGTTTTGATCGCGAACGACTAATGTTAGGTACAGTCATTAGACAAAAAGACGTCTAATGTTATATCTTGACAAACTGCACATAGAAACATTGTTCGCGATGTCTGCCGTCATATTCCCGTCTCGTCAACACCATGGCATGTAAGTTACGTTGCTATGTAGAAAAGCCGGGTGGCGGTTTGGGGCGAAGGCGGGGTTTGCAGACGCTACCAGGTGTCAGTGTGGCTGTTGCTACTGCCATGCCCACCGTGTCAGAGTCCATCTGCTATCAAGAGGTTGATCTTGAGCATGTATTGCGTGGTCAATTCTGCATCACCGGACGGCGCACGTTTACTATGCTGTGCCGGGAGGTAAGTTAGACGTGTTGGAAGCGGCGATGCTTTCCCTGAAGGATGACACTTTTTCCTAGTATATGTAGACTGTAGCTACTAGCACTACCAGTGCGAAAACACATGGATGAAAACATGGACGTTTCATTGACGATTCATTGGTGTTGACGAGACGGGAATATGGCGGCAGACATCGCGAACAATGTTTCTATGTGCAGTTTGTCAACATAACATTCAGACGTCGTCTTTTTGTCTATTGACTGTACCTAACATTAGTCGTTCGCGGTCAAAACACTGGTGTAAACAGTTTAAAGTCGCGATTTTCACTGCCCAGAGCCTGTTAAACTTGAGCCAACCAACCCCATGACGTAACGTTAGAACACTCCACAATGGAGATTCCCACAAAATGCGAGCCAGTACCGCACTGTTCTCTTTTGTGTCTTATTGCGCTTGAATGGTTGATGAGAAGATTGCCATGCAAGCTCAGGTAATGTTGGATGAAGTAAATCAGTGGTTTTATGTCATGTGTTCTGAGGTGGCGGCAAGCCAGGGGAAAATATGCTTCAGGACAAAACAGGTGGAGAGTTAAAGGACGCATTGCAAGGAACAGATGAGATCATCTGCTCCTTGCTATGTGTACTTTAATCTCCACAAGTTAAACCTACGCAGAGAGAGAGAGAGAGAGAGATAGCCAACAGTTAAAAAAAAAGAGAAAGCTAGCCAAGATATTATATCATCAGTAATAGTCGATGATCTGAGGTAAAATCAGACACATATTATATGAGTTCTGCAGTCATTTTTCTATATTTCTATATCATGGATCTCTTCATCTAAGATAAAATGTGATGGGATGAAAAAGGCTACCGAAAAATGTATTATAACCTCACCATTTGTCTCTATATTGCATATTTTCTCCAGTTATCATAAGTCCCCAAACAATTTCTGCAGCTTTGCCGCTGCCATCTCCTTTCCTCTCCTCTCCTCTCGTTCTCATCCTCAGGGTGTTTCAAACGCTGCATTCTGAATAAATGACAGGAAAACAGATAAACAGAAATATATAAATAACATTGAGTCTCCTTTTCTCTCCCACGCATTGAGTTCTTGCTGCTTTCTTCTTGAAAGTTTACTTTGCTTACTTTTGGAAGGCATGTCTCCCTCGCTCTCTGAGAGTCAAGGAGAGAAAGAGAGAGACGTAAAGCAGGTTTTTGCCCTTTTTTCCTCCAACTATATTCCCTGACTTCCCCACTTTGCTGCTTCTCTTTTAGTGTTTGTTGCACATAAGGGCTGTGTGTGATGATGTTTTATGCGTATACACCGGAGTTTGTTGTTATGTTGCGTTGGATTTGTGTGTATGTGTTGAGCGTGTGAGCGTAAATGTCACTTGCTGTGTTTGCTCAGAGAGAAAAAAATCCTCTGCAGTCTTTCATTCATGATCCCCTGGTCAGTGGCTGGTCTTTCTGAATGATCCAGCAGGAGGAGAGAGTGGGAGCCGTCTGTCTGCCTAGAAAAGGGATCTGTCTACGGGACTTTATGTAGGCGGCAGGCTTGAGCGCCATTCACAACTGAATTTAGAATGCCTTTAGAATTTCAAAGCTTTTAAAATTCCTGAATTTGATTTGGATTTGAATGGGAAAACTATATATATATATATATCTATATATATATATATATATATATATATATATATATATATATATATATATATATATATATAACATTCATGTAACTGCTGCAAGTGTAGTTTGGAAGATTTTTAGGTATCAGTGTGAATGATAAATAATCAATGTTTGACAAGCCACCTATAGAAATGCATATTAAATGTAGGTTATATTTGCATTTAATAGTTATGTGTCATTATATTTTAAAAAATGAGGCCCTCTCAATTCAAATTCCACCTCATGAATGTAAAAGGAGCGAATGGGTGGATGGATGGATACTTGTATAGTTGACACTGTTTATTTGAAAGCTTTTATATTTGTTTATTATGTTGCATTTTGTCCTGCTTCATTTCTGAATCTGGCCTAAAGTGTTTGTGAAAGTTTTGCGTTTTCCTTATCTTGCACCCAGTGCAATTGAATTTGTACTTGACACGTTTCATTCCATTTTTCACCTGACACACAGCGGACTTTTCCCTCCACAGACGCACGTCGGTAAATTGGGGAAATGAACTTGCGCTCCCGGGCGGTTCAGCGAAAGGAGGAGGCGTGTTTCGGCGCAAACGTTCCTTGGTGCTATTTTACAGTTCCAGAAAACAATTCCCGTCACTGACTAGAAAAAATCTAGTCTAAAGTCATTGAGTGCGTTATTCAGATGTTATTTTAAGGCTATGTTTACACGGAAACGATTCTGAAGAGAAATGCAAAATTTTCGTTTTGGGTGGGAAATCCACGTGCATATGGTGGCAAAAGAGTGTGAAATTCAATGTAGTATGCACTCCAGGCAGCTAGGTGGCAATGTGAAGCTCTGCCACACAACAACACCAAGTCCGCGCGCCTGTGTACAACCTTCACTGTCAAGCAGACTTCTGCGTTTTTACCGTTTTACACGGGAACGCGCGAGTGGAACGTTTTAAGCCCCAAAAATGCCGTCGCCATGTAAACGAAAGGCGATCATAAATATTTTTACGTTTTCACCCGCGAGCGTTCTCATGTAAACAGGGCCTAAGGGCGCCTGCTAGGCCATAATGTAGCATGTGCACAACGTGCATAAACTTGGTTCTCTCATCTACACAGACGCAGCTATTCCCATTTTTGCAAATCTTACATTATTACAAGGAAAAATATTAACACACAAGGGAAATCACTGTGGTGTTCATGAATTTTGAAAAAAATAGGCATAAATCTAGCTTATACATTTACCCAAATTATTATAAGCCCTTTTAACTGAAGCTAATTCAGGTTTTTCCCATCCCATACAATGTCACTTCTTTTACAGCCTCCTCGGCTGTGAACTGCTCCTGGCGTGCGCCTGGCAAACTCGCCGTAATAATAGCAATTCTCCATGGAACAAGCGTGCCTGCTCTTAAAGGGAATGTGAGAAGGCACGCTCTGATTGGTTTATTGCACGTTACCGTCAAAACCACACGTACTTCAGATCAACCCATTTTAGATTTGCGTTGAGTCATCATAAGTCATTTTTGACAAGATCCGCCCTCAAAGTTACTTGTGTTTCACGTTTGATAGTTGCCTTTCAGATCGTTAAAATAGGGCCGTTAATCTCTGTGTAGGAGTTGATGTATTTGTGAATGGGATTTTTCTTTGTTCCGAAGGAATGGTCTGCCCTCAATTTATAGAACTGAGTGAAACAATTCTTTAAAATGCGCTAAGATTGATTGGCTTCACTTCTTAGGTCCATGGGAAATGATGAGGAATCGATGCGTGGACAGGGATGGAAAGATCCGGAGGCCTTTTGACTTACTCCCACCCTTCCAATCCACCAATCAGCAATGCTTCACCTTTATTCCACCGCTTTAAGTCGGAGCCTTTCAGATTTAGTGTTGCAGTCCAGATAATGGACCAGTATTTGATGCAGAAGCTCTTTATGGGAGAGTTTGTTGTTGTTGATACTTCTTTCTAGTTATTCGATCTTGGAAAATCTCAGAACAAGCTGATCTTAGATTGCCTTTAGCACAGAGCTGAATGTACCACAGAACCCGCCATCACAGCCCCTCGATGGTGCCCACTGCTAATCCAGTCTGTGTAATGGAGCTGAGACCTTTGGGTGTAGCATTAATTGTGTGAATTGAAAGTCGACAATATTAATTGCTTCCCTCTATATTAGTCGCTCCTCAGGAGTAAACAAGACATATGGGCAGTCGGACCATTATGTAATCAGCTCTTCATGGACATGTTGTTCTGGCCCTCAAATGTCAGACAGGTAATAATGGTACAAAATGTCAAGTGAAAATGGCAGAGATTCAGTAATGAGTCTGAGCAAATACTGTCCACCGATGCGTAACCTCATATCTCTGAGCATTCCTGTACATCACAGAAGAATGAAAGGGAGATTGGGAGGTCCACCAGCCAAGAGCCTGATGGGATTTCTGTGCTCATACACTTTCCTCTCCTGGACTAAAACAGGACGATGATGATTCAGCATAATACAGTATATACATGGGATGCAATGTGAAATCAGTGTTGGATGGGGATTGAACAGACTTAGTGATTTGTCAAAATTTGTTTGCACTGGCAAGACGTCTTTGAATTTTTTTAGATGCAGCATTTGTATTTACAATAAAACCGTAAGACGCATGTACATTTGTACAATAGTATTGTACAATTACCATGAGAATATACAGTAGACCAGTTCAATTTACCACTCCTGCAATTTCTGAATGAAAAAAAGTGAATCCTACACTAATTTTTTATGTAGTTAATTTTGTGGCATTTAAAATGAGTACAATTTGACAAATGGCCAAAAAGTAGATATATTATTATTATTTATTTCTCTACATTATTTTAATTATATTAATTATTTTTATATTTACTTTATTAATAGTTGGCATGAAATGGAAGTTTAAAAAAATTATTCCCCATTGTTGACGTTTTCTGAGTAAAAAAGCTTCTCGATCGAATAAAAAAAAAAACTGTAGGACAATCCATCGGGAATTGATTAGATCATTGGAATGTTGTGGTTTGTTATTGTTATGATCTAATGTGAGTGACAGGTTGACCTGCCTTCACACACAGTAAACACGTCATCAGGGAAAGAGATGTTGTTGCAAGAGGGAGAGCTTGTTATTTTGATTAAAGATTTGGAGGGTAAATGATAATAATGTGCACGAATAAATAATTTATAATTAATACTGCAATATTCCATAAAAAAATTGATTTCATGGTAACTTTAATGAAGTAGTTTAACTAAAAATGAAAACTTATTATATTAATGAAAATATAAATCAAATGTATATAAGTTATACCCAGCTAGAAATTTTATGCTGGTGCCAAGGACGTTGCCTGGTAAGCGTCCCACAATGTTCCCAGACAGTCCTGATGTGGAGTTCTTTAAAGGGTTTGGGGACGTCATTTGGAGGACCTTCAGGGAACATTTCAGGATGTTCTGGGAACGTCTTGGGAACATTTCCAAGCAACGTGCAATATGGAGTTCTTTAAAGGTTTTGGGGACAGTTCTTCAGGATGTTCTGGGAACATACCCAAGTGACGTTCCTGACACCAGCAAGACATTCTCAGAATGTTTTGGAACATTAATTAACTGTTTTGGATTTCTGAATTAAATATTGTCCTCTAAATCAGTGGTTACCAATCTCGGTCCTGGAGGGCCGATGTCCTGCAGAGTTTAGCTCCAACCAGGTCCAACACACCTGCCTGAAAGTTTCTATTATGCCTAGTGAGACCTTGATTAGCTGGTTCAGGTGTGTTTAATTGGGGTTGGAGCTGGACTCTGCAGGACACCGGCCCTCCAGGACCGAGATTGGTGACCCATGCTCTAAATGTTCCCAGAACATCCTGAATGTTCCCTGAAGGTCCTCCAAATAACTTTCCCAAACACTTTAAGAAACTCCACATCATGACTGTCTGGGAACGTTGTGGGAAGTGTTACCAGGCAACGTCCTTGGCACCCAGCGTGGACGTTCTCAGAACATTTGGGAATGTAAAATTAAAGCCAATATAGCCTGACCAACTTACGAGAATGGTTCATTAAAATAACTTTACATGATAATCACATTTGCATAACTATACTCACTGCAGCTTGCTGCTGGCTCGACTTTCGGTTTAGAAACCAGCAAAAGAGTCAAGACCGCCGTCAGTTGTCCATTCGAGAAGGGTCCAGCCTGCAGACAAACCAGATAAACGTGACAGAAGTTGACGGAAGTTGAACCTCGGTTCTGCCCACGTCACCGCGCACAAAACATGATGTATATGAGAATGTTCTTATTAATTTAGTCACAAAACAGATTAAACAGAGAACCATATGGGAACGCCCTTATTATGTCCTCTTTGTAATTTTGTTATGTGACCATAAAATAACCAATATGGAACATTCCCCGAAAGTCACATAAAGAACGTCATTGTATGACCAACTTAGACCCATATGAGAACGTTTTGATTACATCCTCTTTGTAACGTTGTTATGTGACCATAAGATTGCCATTACGGAACGTCCCCCTAAAGTCATATAAGGAACGTTATAATATGACCAACTTAGACCCTTATGAGAACGTTTTGATTACATCCTCTTTGTAACGTTGTTATGTGACCATAAGGCTGTCCACCAAAGCGTTTCTAGCCAGCTGAAAACGCCAGATGCGGAGCTTGAGAGCGTTTTGGCAGCGCAGCGTTTTTCAGAATACAGAATATTCGCAGCAGTTTGAATGTTGTGACAGTTGGTGAATGTGGTATTAGTCCCGCCCCTCCTCCACTGTGATTGGATGGCTGGGTAAAAAATTACCGTGATGAGTGCTGCGTTTTATCCAAAGTTGAAAATTTTTCAACTCCCAGCGAACCAGGAAAAATGCTGGGCGCTTGGCGCTTCAGCGAGAAAACGCTCAGTGCATTGGTACGCTCATGGCGTTTAAAAACGCGGCGCTCCCATTGAAAACAATTGAAAACATACGCCAGACACGTGGAAAAATGCTTTGGTGGACACACAACCTAAGATTGCCGTTACGAAACTTAGACCCATATGAGAACGTTTTGATTACGTCCTCTTCTGTAACATTGTTATGTGACCATAATATTACTATTACGGAACGTTGAACTGCAGCACTTTCATTACCAAAAGAGGACGTTTCAGGAACGTCCCTAATGTTCTGTAAAGGTTGGAATGTTCGTCACCTTTAGAGAACTTTTAGGAAACGTTACAGTAACACTTTACAATAAGGTTCATTAGTTACTACATTAGTTAACATTAACAAAGAATGAACAATACTTCTTCAGCATTTGTTAATATTTGGTAATGTTAATTTCAACATTTACTAATACTTTATTATAATCTTGTTAACATTAGTTAATGCACTGTGAACTAACATGAACAACAATGAACAGCTAGATTTGTATTAACTAACGTTAACAAAGAATAATAAATACAGTAACAAATGGTTAGTACATGTTAGTTAATGCATGAACTAATGTTTAATAAATGAACCTTATTGTAAAGTGTTACCAACGCTACCCATGGTCGCAGGAACATCACCTACCTGGGTAAGCAAAAAAAAAAAAAATCTTACTAATGAAGGATTTCCTGGTCACTCTTTTTAATGTAATCAAAGTGAATGAGGATACTGTAGGTGCTGCTCCCAAAAAAAAACTAATAAAAAAACAAATGATCACGAAAGGACAATATAAAAGACTCCATACTGTATGTCTTATTCAAAATATATCCATATCTAAGGAAAGCTTTAGAATAACTCCATGTGAGAAATACAGAAATTAAGTTTTTCACTGAAAAAGAGATTTCATAAGATAGACATCAGCCATATTTGGTTCTTGATATACCAGAAACATTGGTGTTTATTATGGTTGATGGTTTTTGAGCAAACTATTCCCTTGACAGTGTATTGTTAAAACCTGTGATTAAGGTCACTTTGGCACTTAAATCCCTTCTATTAATGTTCTTTTTTTAGGGCTCAGATGATAAACAGGTCTGATAAGGATTGTGATAAGTTGGCCTCTTTTAAATGGCTCCTTTTAATGGCACTTTAACACTTGCTAATCTTATTTAATGAGGGAATGTTGGTCATTGTGCCCTCAACACACACACACACACTATGCACTGACTATTCCCTCATTCACATGCTCACACATAGATTTTTTTTGCCCCTTCTCACCTCTCTTCCTATCTGCGCCCCTCTGCTATTTTCTTCACTATCCCCTCCTTCCTCTAAAGCGGTGAAGCCACAATGCTAGCCCCTGCTACATTATTAATGGGATATTAATGATTTTCTGACTTGCCGACCTCTTAGGTCTCCATTAGTTACCTGTAGGCTGATGAAACCCAGTGCTCCTGAACAAGGCCAGCAACCAAGGGCTGTACTAATGAGACCTACTCTCTCACAATCATTAACATAGAGAGAGATGGGTAGGAGGGGGAATCTATAGGGTTTTTATTCTGTAGGAGGTTGAGGAAGAACACTATTGATGTTGTAAATTAACATTAACAAAGATTAATAAATGCTGCATAAGTGCAGTTCATTATTAGTTCATGCTAATTACAGTAATGTAGTTAAGTAATGTTAAATAAAGAACCTTATTGTAGATACCAAAAATTTTAACGATTTTATCAGACAGCTTTTGGAAAATAGTGTCCTTTATTCTCATATTTTTAAATGTGATCAGTATTTTTTTTAAATGTTATTACTTGAATCAACACGTTATTCCAATTGTCCACTTTAGACATTATACTAACTAACTTTCCAACATGTCAACTAACAGTCATTTACAGTATTAGTAGATTCTTTGCTTAATATCACATTTAAGAAAATGTGTTATTCATATATTTATTTGTATATATAGATTATGTATTTACAGATATACAGTATTTATGTGCAAATAATTCTTAAATATAGGCTATACATGCATGTATTTGTTTTCTGGCCTTATGTTTTTCTGGTCTTAGCTGGCATGAGATGTTCTAGCTGTTTTTTTCTTCTTCTTTCGAAACCCTCTGAAACCAGCTAATCAGACTAGTCTAGATGTTTTAAGCTGAAACGTATACTATCCTCATAGGAACTTAATGTATTTTATGATTTTGTGTACACTGGTATTCAAAAGTTTGTGTTTTTACTGCTCTGGAAGCCTGCAATGTTTTTGAAAGTCTCTAATGGTCAGCAAGGCGGCACTCATTTGATAAATTGATAAAAAAATTATTATTATTAATTATTATTGTAAAAATATATAACGGCACTCATTTGATAAAAAAAATATATACTGTAAAATCAATAATATTGTGAAATATTGTAAAATAAATAATTTATTCATGTGATGATGGTACAGCTGAATTTTCAGCAGCCATTACTCCAGTCTTCAGTGTAACGTGATCCTTCAGAAATCAGATTTGATAATAATCACAACTTTTTCTAGAGCAGTTGTGTTGATACAGTTGTACAGATCTAAACATGAATCTAAAGGGTATTCAGTATGAAGTTGAACATAATATGCTTTAATAGGTGTTTTGTATAGTGAGACTTTTTACGCTCACAATATCAGTATCTGTCTCAATATGAAGCTTTTAATGTTGGACCTAACACTGCTTTCTCTCTTCACAGGTTAAACGAAATCTATCATGACCAATCTCTCGGGCATCGAATAAACGTGGTGCTAGTTCGGATTGTTTTGGTGGATGCCAAAAAAGTAAGAACCATTGTTTGTGAATCATGACTCTAATGATGACATCATGCATCAAATATCAGATGAAAAGTTAAAGTCAGCATGAAATTAAAAATTTCCAGATTTTCTCTTTTATTTGGTTTATTATACATTATAATAGTTTTTTTATCAGTAATCATCTTTGTAGTCTTTTGTGTAATCTTTCCTTTAGTTTATGCTTCAGAGAGAATATTAGCAAACAATTTGTAGGCTAACTTTCCAAAAAGTGTAAATTGGTTGTAGGAGCTATTTTGAGTTTAGTTTAATCTAAATTGTTGTGCTATTGGAGCACTGGTATGTTTTGTTAGATTTATGATCCTTTATTTTGTATGGACTTTTAGTTTGACAGTCGGTGAGAATGTTTGAAGATAAATATGGCCACCCAAAAAAAAAAAAAATATACTATTGAACACTATTATTTGCACATTACTTTTGATATTAAATTGTGCCTTTTTTAACCACCATTCTTCAGTTACTTACCAATCGTTTGTTGGATTACTGAAGTCCATGCTTTGTCTGCTACTAAAAACCTAATGTTGACTCACAGTGTTCCGGATGGCTGAAAATTTCTACTCACTGTATTTCGGACAGATAGAAGGAGTCATTTCTAATATAGAACGCATAAATTTTCACAACTATAAGCTGGGTTGGTTGGAAGCGAAAGAGAATGAGGCAAAGATGACACGGTATATATATATATATATATAGATGCAATGACCGTGAAGTGTTTATTTATAGAATTTGCGGAAATGGTATCTAGTGTTCCGAAATACCGTGATGTCTCGGAATACAGTGAGTCTACTTTACTTACCTGCCCGCTACCTGCCTTGCTCTGCTTGCCTGCCTTGCTCTGCTTGCCTGCCCTGCTTACCTACCTATCTGCTGGAATCCCATCTCATCCACCACAAAAAAAGGTACAATTTAAGTTTCTCTTTTGGATAGCTGGTCAAAGAAGCTAAGCAATACGTCCCAGCTTAGAGTGGTCCGCCATCACATAAGTAAGAACTTTGCAATCGTTTACACTGCTTTTTTGGAACCCATGTTTCACTGTTATTGAAGCGTAAAAGTTTAATATGAGTATATACACGCAGATAAATGAGCAATATTTGAAGGACATTGAGCTCCCAAAAGATACCATATCGTGTCATGACGTGAACTGCTCAAACAAGACCATGGTTGCAACTGCTAAGCCCAGGGCGTAGGAGTAATTCTGAACCTGGGGGGACATTAATTGCTAGGGGGATTGGGGTATGCCCCCCTGGGAAATTAAAAAAAAAAAAAAAACATTAAATGACACTTTCTGGAGAGTTTTGTGCAAAGAAATGGAGAAATTGAGGCTTACATGATATGTGAAAAACGGCAAGGTTAAGAGCATAGGCTACTTTGCATTGTTGTAGTATCAGCATGTATTAGGGCATTTAGCATTTACATTACTGTTAATCTGTCATGTACTGATTAACTCAAATAAATGGTTGGTTTGATTTCCATTAACTATAAAATACAAAAAAATTAAAAATCAATCTATCCCTTGTGGAAAGGTTGCTTGGTAGCTAAAAGTAGGTCTAGCAAGTCTTATATTTCAAGTTTTTCATACAGATCAAACACAAATCAAACACTTATTTTCATTACCTTGTCATTCAAGGCCAGGGCACTTTTGTACATTTCTGGAACTTTTGTGCGCTTACACATCCTGTGCAACTACAGATCTCCCAGGAACATATCGATGTGTACATTTATCCGTGTCACCGAGATGCGCATGCGCGAGCGGTGCGCGATGCCGCCATCATGGTCGACTGACGACATAAGCAGCTGAAGAAATTACCGGCCGTTTTTAAAAATTGAATTATGTATTTAAAAGTTGCAGAATGGATTAATTGGGAGACTCCAAAATTGTCAGAGATAGGCAGGCAATGCAAAACAAAATCCTACATTGGGAAATAGTGGGGGAGAAAACTTAGATTTTGAAATGTGGGGGGGGGCATTTGTATGTATGTGTAGAAATGTAGTGCATTTCTACACATACATACGAAATGTAGGACGTATAATGGCTCCTACGCCCCTGGCTAAGCCTATATGACACTATTTTTACTAGTATAATTAGTTCAGGCAGGCCCCTATGTAAACCAAAGAATAATGCTTATGCTGGCAAACCTGGATGGAATGCATTTCTGGAAGAAGCACACACTGAGGCACGGCAGGCATTTAAGGCCTAGGCAGTAGCAGGAAAGCAAGTTCCTGTTTATTCCAAGTTTAAATATGCTCTGAGGTACATCAAGAGGAATGAGAATACCTTAAAGGCAGATTCTCTTGCATCTAACTTGCAAAATATCTATAATGATTTCTGGAAAGAAGTCAGCCTAATAGCAGTAGAAGCTCCATTTCATCCAATAACAATGGGGTGACTGTTTCATTTATTGTCCCAGCCCTATTAGTTATAGCTTGCCTTCTGGTATAGCTACGTATAAGGGGCCAGTTATTTTGGGTTTTGGCAAAGTCCTTTTAGGCAAGTTGTGCTACTCGGCCACCATTTTGGGAACGCCTCTGGGCAGCTATTTCGGACTAACAACACCAGGCTACTATCTAAATTAATTAAATGAAATGAGAGTCAGAACTCCACTTTCACTGGTCATCTGTACAATAAAACTGCATGTATTGCAACAGCAGAAAAATATGATAAAATTGCTGAAAAAGTTTGATGACTTTGCCCCAAAATAAGGTTTAAAACTAAGCATGCGCAAGGGTTCTCTCTCCCTCGTCATGCGTGCGCTACACAGTTTGAAGCACAGTATGTGTGAGATCTTGCTCGCTCGCTCTAGGTTCCGGGAGATTTTAACTAATTTGCGGGATCAAGGAGACTCACGTAACTTCTGGGAGACTTGGGATGTCTGATATTTACACAACTCACACATACAATGCATATTAAATCTGCCGCCTTTTTAAACAGTAACGTATTTTCCGCTGTCGCAAACCTCAACTGTGCGCATGCGTCGGTGGAGCCAGACGATTGGCTTAAATGTTTCCGGCTTGACTGTTCAATGCAGATGATTGGCTTTCCAGCGGGGTTGGGCGGGTCATGTGCATACAACCGCCATCTTTGGTGTTAGGGTTTTCCCTAAATGGTTTTATTGAGGATTGAGGAAGTGGCATGTCTCTATATAAATAGTCTCTGGCACTGGTATGTTTTGTTAGATTTAGGACCCTTTATTTTGTAGGGACTTTTAGTTTGACAGTCAGTGAGAATGTTTGAAGATGAATATGGCCGCCTCGCACCTTTCTCAAACAAAAGAAAAAAACAAAGACGCTGTTGGAATGTATTAAGCATTCAGATCTTTACATTCCTATTGAATCGCTATTGAAATGTTACTTGAGTCGCTAGAATTACTATTGAACACTGTTTGGATAATATTTTTTATATTAAGTTGTCCCTTTTTTAACTATCATTCTTCAATAACTTACCAATCGTTTGTTAGATTACTGGAGTCCATGTTTTGCCTGATACTAACAACTTACTTATCTACAAATTTGCTGAAATCCCATCTCATCCACAATAAGTACAATTTTCAAAGTTTTAACATTGTTTGAGGAGCCCCACACATTAAGCTCTGGATCAACCAATGGCATGAACTTTTTTTTTATTATTAATTTAAGTGATTGGGAAACTTTATTTTTAATTCAGTTTGGTGTACAGTTGCTAGAAATGACACACTTCTCTTTAATAGTTGGCGTTTTCATCTGAGACTGATTTCATGTTCAGTCTCTAGTTTTCACCTTGATGAAGGTGAAAACTGATGTTGAGGACTGATGATACCTAAAACCTTTTTTTTTCTTTTTACAAAAAATCCCAAATTATAAATTTCGCTGTCTGTAGCCATTTAGATGCCCCAAACATATATAGACACACACTCTATTTATCTATCTCTCTCTTCCACCCTCCGTCAAACACTCACGCCAACACAAACACATAAACAAACTGCTAGCTTAGTTTACATGCACATCTTTTCCCACCCCCTTCTGCTGGGTGCTCATCATGGCCTTGGGCCTGTTATTCCACCGGACTGAGCAAACGGGAACTAAAAGCATAGCTTTCCCATGGGAGTCTTTTCAAAGTCACACGCCTTCACAGTTCAACACCAAAGCACACAGAGTGCTGATGTTATGCAATTGCCTTCCTAATACCCCCAGATCCCAACACATAAACACGCACACACCAGGACCTCCCCTATGGGACTGAGCAAAGGATTCTGGGAAGAAGAATCAAGAATGTCAGACAAACAATCAATGATGACCCTGCCTCATTCATAAACACAGCTCCATAAAATGCTGCTCTTCCTGTAACTGGAGACAGTCTCAGATGTGGTTGACCTGATAGTGACCACAGTTGTAGGCTCAGCTTTCATCTGACACAGTTCCTCCATAAGAAAGTCCCATCTCTCTTCAATATCTCCCCTAGACAGAAATTAAATGAAATGAATAGCAATAGTGTGCATTACATATGCATTAGTGTTGGAGATTTTTCAGTGACATTTTCTATATTTTCCATCCTCATGCCAGTTGGTGGTGATGGGTGATTGTCCTTATGAGTGACATTGAATCATTAATCTATGATTTGTTCAAAACGCTGATTCATCAGGAACAAACAGCCCGTTCTCATCCTTTAGCATCACATAGAACGATTTATGACAAAACGGCGCTATACTACGCACATGGCACCCTTTATCGTTTATATAACATGCGAACTCAAGGCGTCATAAATCCTTTAGCGTAATATGAGACTACCCTACCCTACCCCACACCTAAACCTACCCATCACAGCGCGGGTTATATTAACGATAAAGGGTACCATGTGCATAGTATAGCGCCGTTTTCTCATATAGCGTTCTATATGACGCTAAAGGATGAGAATGCGTTGGAACAAACCAACTGATAGGCTTATGACTGATGATTTGTTCATAAATTACACTTATTTTTATGAGTGAATCATTGATTTGTTCCCATTTTCCCCATCATTCAAATCATTCATTCAAGCGATTTGTTCAAAGCACTTATTCATTCAGGAACAAACAAGTGACTGCCTTTATGAGAGAGCCATTGAATTATTTACTAAACCAATTAATTCAGAAATACTGATACATTCAGGATCAAAATAATTAAATTGTTTCATTAACATTAATCAGTGAGTAAATTATTCAATCGTTTATGAGAGATTTCTTGAATCATTTATTCATCCGAGTTGTTCAAAAACACGAATTCTTTTAGGAAAGCTATCATTGTGCATTTCTCAGAGACAAAACAGTTAATTTTTCTGTTGTTTTGTACCATTTGAACAGTAATTGGCAACATTTTGTCTGAATCCAAGTTACTCAATGTTAACTATAGTTCATTGAAATGTAAAATAAAAGCAATACCACACTTGGAATCTTGCTGAAAGATATTTACTTTTGCTAGTGTGATATTGCTTAACTAGGTCAAGTGTGTATTTTATTGTTGCTGTTGTTAAAATACTTTCTCTCATGCCAATTTGACATTCAATTAAGCCTTTCATAGATTAGATTACCAATCTGTTAAAACTTTTTAGCATTCTTTTAAAGTTTGTTAAAACTTTTCAGCATTCTTTGTTGGACCTATCCAACACAGCAACATTGACAACCAATATTTTGAGTTAGGTGCAGATAATATATACATATATGCACACACACACACACACACACACACACACACACACACACACACACACACACACACACACACACACACACACACACACACGCACACATATATATATATATATATATATATATATATATATATATATATATATATATATATATATATATATATATGCGTGTGTGTGTGTGTATGTGTGTTTTTTTTTGACAATGGCAGATTATCAGGATATTTGTTTTTGACATTAATTCTGTTTGGTGCCACTAGTTTCATACTTCACATTTATATGAAACAATCCTAAGAAAAACACAGCTGAGATTTGAAAGAGCAATTTTCCTCTGGGAAAATCTGAATAATATGATGTCTGGAAAAATGCATCTTAATCAATTGTGCGGTGAACACTGTAGCAATGTTTGTTGTTATGGGAAGGAGGCGGAACAGGCAAAACGTTCACAAACTTCAATAATAAGTAAATAAACAAATAACAAAACAACAGTAAAGGCAGCAGTCCCTCAAGGGCGACCGCTGCCACACACAATTCAGATACACAACATAAATTCAGGCCTGGTCCTCTCTCAATCTTCACTGTCATCGTTCATCCTTTTATGCTTCCGCTCGTCCTTGAGAGATACGAGACCGGTGCATTGCACAGGGTGTCGCTCATCAGCAATCACACCACTGGCCGCGGGCCATTTCCCACGGCCCTCTGCCTCGTCCTTCTCCGCCACAAACACCTACTTCATTTATTCAATCAGTATCAGGTTCAGGAAGAAAGGATCTTTTCTCCAGGAGTTCTATCTGGATATGTTACCCATGAGGTAGATATTTTTAAGCCACTTAAGCATGACAATCCATCACCTCTCTATCTCTGCAATGGAGCTTACCATTACCACAAATGTCAGTTCACCCAGCGGGAGGAATAGCTCACAACGCTATGGTGCCTTTCATATTTTGCTCTTCTTACTGAGACTCTATACCACCAGCCATTATGATAAATGGTGATTCTTTCCTCAGTGACAGATAGTGTGTGAGGCTACATGCTGAATTACGATGCAGTTTCAGGTGAGATGGAGAGACAGAGGTCTGCAGCGGGTCAGGCAGATGGCGTTTCATACGCTGATTTGTGGTGATTGTCGCTCTGGCCTTGTCTTTCGAGGATTAAGTTCTTAAAATGCAAACTGTCCCACATGAACTGATTCAGGCGGTTAGCACACAGGTCTCTCTCTCTCTCTCTCTCGTTTATCTCTATGTCAGTTCTCTTTCCATCTCTGTCTCTATGCTCATACATCCTCGGGTTTCTTTTCATTTTGTCTTTTTCCTTCATTCTGTTGGTGGTCACGCTTCGTCTGTCTCTCACTGTGACTTAAAATGTTGTTTAACTCCATTCAGCGATGTGGTTGCCACAGGGACATTCCCAGAGGGTCGGTTGACCTGTGGGCTGGCTGTGGAAACCCAATTTAGATACAAAGTAAATATACAATGATTTTTAAGAGAAAAAATGTTCTGACACCAAGGCCAAGTATCAGAGCCTGGCATATATGACATAGACACCAATGAAATGCTATTGAATGCATTCCTGATACCTAGTTTATGGAAAATTTGCATGCAGGATTTAAACTCAGGGCGCTGACAAAATGTTTCCATCGCTGTTATTTGACACACTATTTAAGTTTCTATTAGCATTTTAAATTAGGTCTTTCTTTTATTTTCAGTTTCCTGTTTCAGTTTCAATTTCCATCGAAACTGTGTATTTATTTTCACGAATACACCAACATTTCCATACCATGTGTTCAAGAGAACGTCTCAGTTACGTATGTTAACCCGAGGAATAAAGACGTGACTCAGAAGTAGTGTTGGGGAAGCTACTCTGAAACTGTAGTTTTCCAAGCTACAAGCTACTCGTAAGTTAAAGTAGTTAAACCACAGTCAAGCTACCCTTTAAGAAAAGTAGTTAGCTACACTACTAGTTACTATCAAAAAGTAGCAAGCTACGGAAAAATTTAGTTAAGTTAATAGCGTCGCTACTTGTAGTTAACTACTCCCCAACACTGGTCAGAAGTGATTCTGATGAATGTGGATCGCGTGCAAGAGCCTATCTACTTTGAGTGGAACTAAGCGAGCCAATGCATGCGAATAATTGCTTCGCATCCTTGTTTTTCCGTTGAGGAGCTGGACTTGTGACGTGGCCGTCCAGCGGAAGCTCGGCAACTGTGGCGAGGGGTCTCACATGTCCGTTCTCTTCTCGGGGAATGAGGGTTACCATTTGTAATGTTCCACTTCGTCAGCTCACTATGACTTGAGTCAGAAGTGATTCTGAAGAATGGGGATATCTAACAAAACGGCATGGCTTCCAGCGCTCTGGTTCAGCCTCCTGGCCTAGCCGCAGTTTTGGGCAGAAAGTAGGAGCTCAAAGCAGAGTAGGTCAGTGACGAGTGAGTTGAAACTCATTATAATGCAAAACTGTTATCCTCTCACAGTAGTTTACGTTTCCAAGTCTTCAGTGCGAGACGCCCATAAAAACCAAGCGTTTTTGAGCTAGGCTCAAAACTAGAGTAGAAAATAGCCTATTACTTTTGATGTAAAAACCAATGGAATGTCATAAATTGACCACAGACAACAATATAATAAAATTTAAAAAGCCAGTTCATGACCCCTTTAATAGAGGCACATTAAAGGGTACATATCATGCTTTTAAATCATTAATTTTTACTTCTAAATCATACATTTGTGGTCTATATAAAGCATAACTGCAATGCTTGGGTCTGAATTCCTCATTATTATAGCTCCACAGGCCCCTTTTCTACCCCTTTTCTGATGTGCTTCTGTGAGCAAGTCGTTTCAATGCGGCCTCTTTAAATAAAAAGGCGCACCGTCTTTCCCCGCCTGCTTTCTAGGTCGCTGAGTTCACGGTCGATTCAACTCTCCGCGTTCGGCCATTAATGTAGTTTGATAAGAGATACGATTACTATAGCTTCAAAGAACATTTTTATTCAAACGTTAACAAAATGTCAACAAAGGAAGACTTGTCCACTAAGCCTTACATATTCGAGCCAGAGCGAGCGATTTGAAAAGACGACGACGAACCGTCATCATATGGAGGCAGGTATGTAAGTTAACTATGTTGTGTTATTTGTGAAAGTCGACTATTTCTGTTGTTAAAACAAGCACACTGACAAGATAAATGACTGCGGTCTGATCTTACCACTAAAAATCTGTATTGATAATAATACGATAACTTACGTTTAGAAAGCATCAGGAAACACAGCAGCTAAATGATAGAAGTCGATCGGCAAACCCTTCTGTATACTGGCTGTATAGTGGTTGTTGTGGGGATCCTTGAAGTGCTTCAGGTCACTACATCCAACAACCGAACATTTTGACTAGCCCTCTCGTAACTTCTGCATCATTGAGCTTGGATTACAAAATCGGAGCGAGAAATAATAATGGCAGATTGCTCGTAGTGTTGGACCGGTAGTCGATGTCCTTATTTGTCAGTTCCGCTGCAAAATACGGTGACGTACTTGCTCAAAAAAACGTCATAGACGACAGTTTAGGAAATCTGTTCAGTAAATCTGAACAGGTTGAAAAATATGACCAAAACAGAATATAAAGATATAAACGAAGCACCTGAAGAGAATAATTTCATCTTTTCTGTATTTATAAACACTCCAAATCTACAACAAAATGCATGTAAGGGCTAAAAAAGTGGATTTTGCATGATATGTCCCCTTTAATGCAGTTGTTCCATTTTAGTAATTTCATTGCAGATTAGTTAACCTGACTTCACTAACTTCACTCATCTTTCAGTGTCTAAACCTTTCCACTGTCTTTTCCTGTTCACACTCTCGCATTCTCAAATCTCCCAGGATCACCCACTTATTTCAATAGCTCTGCTACAGATATACATCTTTCTCCATCTGTATCATTTTCTTTCCACCTCTCCCTCCCTCTTATTCTCGCTCGTACACAAACGCCTGGTTCTTCCACACCCACTCCTCTCCCCTGCCGCCTCAGCCCCAATCAGCATGCAGCCTCGCCCGTCTTGCCAGCAGGTTGTCCATCATTCCCAATTACTGTGGCAACCGTTGCTGCCGGCAGCGGCACGCACGATCAAACCGAGTGACCCCTCGCACCTCCAACAAGGTTTCAACATCACAGTCTCTTCCGCACATCTGTTCCGCTCTTCCTCTCACCTCAGCGCTGAAAAAGAGACCCTGACACGACACACCCAGCATCAATCCACACAGCGTGCTTGTGTCTAAGAGTGTGTGTGTGTGTGTGTTCAGCGGATCACAGAGACTATAAAGATGCCGAGACATTCTTTTAATGAGCATGCTTGCACGTCTGTCATGTATTCCGTTAACAAGAACGAGATCAAGTCTCCTGTTTACAGATACCCGAGAAACACTCTTTGTGACATTATCAACAAACATATCAGTGATGGAATGAAGATAAGTGAAGATAAATCATGTGTTTAGTAACTCATTTACATTAGTTTGCTGCCTGCGCACAATCTACCACTTAAAAATCATCACTGATGAGCAAAATAAATGAAGTGTAATGCGAGAATAAAGCTCTGGATGCACTTGTGCTGAGAGTGATGCTGAGTTGAGTTATTTCCAGCACCCTCTTTCGTTCCCATGGTGCACAGCAAGGCATTGGAATGGTGAAGCTTCCTCTACTGGTTGATGAAGACATTGCAACGTAGTTTTAAGAGTTCATGACCTTGTTACAATGCAAGAAGCATGAGAGTAAGGCACAGGAGAGAAAGGCAGTTTCAGGACACACATCTGGAAAGGATCTGCTTCCAATAGCTCTCGTGGCCACGTCATCAAAACACAGCCGCGCATTCCTGTCTGGATGTTTCTCTGCACACATTTGTCTTCCTGCACAGAATACGGCAAAAAAACAGAGCAATGTTTACGTCTGTGTTCGCACACGTGTCAGATGAAGCAATAATAACAGTGTCATGGCTGCCGGGGTTTCAACTTTTCTTTTGTTATTGTGTAAACATTTCATGTCAACGTGTTCGGTTTCACTACAAATTAAGTCGATTGGATTGTTCAGTACTTTCAACATCAAAGGCGGTTAATGCTACTAAATGATTGATGTGTGTCGTGCTTTTGAAGTTTGTGTTGATGTAATTGTTTAGGAGTCTGTCCTCTGATTAAAGGAGCAGCTTCGGTTCAGCATCTGTGATTTGACTGTAGAAAATTGTTTTGATTCATCCCTCAGTGTATTAACAAACAACAATTGTTCAGTAATTTATGGATGTCTTACGCCCGTTTTACACATACAACACGTATACGGTGTGCGCTGTAGTTCTTTCGCATATGCTACGTTTTACAGTGCGTAACTGATCCGTGTCTGGACCACAAACACATACTCACTATTTTTATTTCAAATCCAGAAGTTATGCAGCAACTTTTATTAAAAAAAATGAAATAAAATTGTTAGCATTGTGATTCTCTTTGTACACATATGCAAATTTGAATGGACGTATGCACGTTTAAACACAATTTAAACAAGTATGCCTGTAATTCCATGCATTACTTCTATTAAGTTGCTCAAGCAAGTGGTCAAATATTTAAACATGTACTTTTAACATTTTAAAATTGATAAAAACAGCCAACTCTAATGCCTTTTTTATTTTGCATTTACATTTTAATATACGAGTGTCATTCATTATGCCCTTTTTGAGGTAAATAGTTTTCCTTGCTTATCCCCGTTCTTAAAAGATGACTGTGAAAAAAGAAATATTAATTATGTAATATTATTATTTAATTAATATCAAAAATATTAATTAAATAATAATGCATTTAATTTCACCATTAAATGCATTTATGGTGAAATTTCTACATTTTCAAGTCAATCTGTGTTAATTTTGACCACGAACCGTGTGCTGTCACTTTAATTCACTAAAAAATACTTGGTGCGGAAACGATCGCTGCACTACGGTATACGCACCGCAACTGGAACGGATTCGACGAACTGCATTGCGCGTGCCATGTGAAAGCTCTAACCTGTTAACATGGGTAAAAAATACGTTCTGCAAATGAAGTATGTTTGAAACGGGCGTTAAGGGCAAGTGTGAGGTGCAATTTATGTGAAATTTACTAGGTGTACTAGGATTAAATTATCATTTAAAGTTATTTAATATTAATTAAATGGGAAATGCTATTATACAATTATATACACACTACTCTAAAGTTAACACAATCAAGGTTAACAAGTCTTGTAGTTATTTGCTACTATTTCAAAGTTTGGGGTCAGTACGTTTTTTTTTTTTATAAATATATATATTATATATTATATAATTATAAAAATGTAAGCAAGGATGCATTCAGTTGATCAAACTTGACAGTAATGTGCTATTATAATATTACAAATAAATATTTTTATTTTTGAACTTTCTATTCATCCAAGAATTGTGAAAATATTACTGTTTTGAACATTGAAAATAATAAGAAATATTTCCTGAGCAACAAATTAGAATGATTTCTGAAGGATCAGGTGTCACTGAACACTGGAGTATTTATGCTGAAAATTTAGCTTTGCAGCACAGGAATAAATTACATTTTAAAATACATTAAAGTAGAAAATAGTTTGGATTTATTTTTTATTTTTTATCAAAGAAAGGCAGCCTAAATAGCATAAGATACTTTTTTCAGAAACATTTAAAAATCTTACTGACATCAAACTTTTGAGCATTTTTGAACTTTTGTACATTGAATTGGTGCAATACCATGTTTTTATATTCCAATGATGGCAAAGCATCATAAAAATCATCCATATGACCCATGTGCTGTATTCCAGGTCTTCTGAAGTCATAGGTTTATGCGAGCAACACACCAACATTTTACAACAGATTCAAATTTGTCAGAAATTGTGATAGAATGTACATTTTTGATCAACTGTTCCTTTAATAGTTTGTAATGAAATTCTTAACTTAATATAGATGTTTGGAATTGATTCACACCACTACCAGATCCCAATAGCCGCATAGCAAAATTAAGTTTTGAGCGTAACTTCCTTCTCATGTATGCTTTCAGTCGGCGAGTCTCATTGAGCTGGGCAACCCTTCTCAGAGTCTGGAGAATGTGTGTAGATGGGCTTTCGAACAGCAGAGGAAGGACACAAATGATAAAGATTACCACGATCACGCCATCTTTCTCACTCGTCAAGAGTTTGGACCCACGGGATGCAGGGTAAAATGCACAAACACACTCACATCATCATCTACCTCCAGAGATTGAAATGCTGGTAATAAAAGCATATGATTATTCAAACATTCAAACTCATATGTCTACAAAAACATGCCACAATGATCTTGAAATGATCATGACCTCAGGCCTCAGATCAGTGGAAAATAAGCACAAAACACGTGTTTGTGATGAAGATGTGAGGAGGACAAACTCAGCAAGGTGTTCTTATGTGTTGCTAGGTTACGCTCCTGTCACAGGCATGTGTCATCCCGTACGGAGCTGCACTCTCAACCATGAGGATGGTTTCTCGTCTGCTTTTGTGGTGGCACATGAAACCGGCCATGTGTGAGTACCTGTCAGTATGTCAAAAGCTATTCCATATATTTTAATATATACAAAATGTAGTTCTGGGGCCAGTTGCATAAACATAGCCATTATGTTAAGACTTAGGATCTAGTTAATATGACCCACTAACAGCTAGTAGATACTCAAGGGGTATTACAAGGGGTAATCAGTCTTACTTTTTGGTAGAAGATTTGGCCAATCTACATTTTTATTTATGTAACTGATTTTAAAAAGTTAAGAACGGTCTTAAAGGAAAAGAAAAAGTTATGTCTAACTTGGAAGACTATTCTTAGCCGTTTATGCAACCGTCCCAGGCCTTTGAATCTTATTAGTAGAGCAACATTCGTACAAATGACTTTCCACTTTTTGTATTGCTAATTAGTGTATTAGTAGTGGGAATTGTATAGTGGCTTTTTCTGCAAGTTACACTTAAATGCCTGTAGGTGGCAAAAAAGTGGCTGTCCATGAGTGAAACAGTAAATCATTGGATTGTTCACAACCAATTAGTATAAAACACTGATTTATTTAGAAATCCAAAACTTCATCTGAAACTGCATACTCCCCAACTACATTGTAGGTGAAAAGATTAATATATCGAAATGTACAGTTTTCACAAAACAGTTGGCGAAAACCACTTCCACCGTGATTCTGAAATGTGCATCCGATGTTCATTTTACTGTCCTACAAGGCTGTATTTGTGAATGGCAGTGAAGTGATGCAACTGATGCTGGTTGGTCACATGACAATGACAACATGACGGATGTAGGACTTCCAAATTGCATTCATACTACAGAACATTTTTTTTTAACAGTTGTGAAGTAATTACAGTACTTATTCAAAGGAAGTACTAAGACAGTATACAATTTCAGATGCAGCCACTGTCTTATGAGTGAGTCATTGAATCATTTGCTCAAACGATTCGTTCAAACAATGACAACACAACGATTGCAGGACATCTAAATTGCATTCAAACTATACAGAACATACTTTTTTAACACTGAAGTAATTACTTATTCAAAGAAAGTACCTACTCAGAGAGTATACAATTTCAGATGCAGCCACTGTCTTATGAGTGAGTCATTGAATCATTTGCTCAAACGATTTGTTCAAACAATGACAACACAACGAATGTAGGACGTCTAAATTGCACTCAAACTATACAGAACATACTTTTTTAACACTTGTGAAGTAATTACTTATTCAAAGAAAGTACCTGCTCAGAGTATACAATTTCAAATGCAGCCACTGTCTTAATGAGTGAGTCATTGAATCATTTGCTCAAACGATTTGTTCAAACAATGACAACACAACGATTGTAGGACGTCTAAATTGCATTCAAACTATACAGAACATACTTTTTGAACACTTGTGAAGTAATTACTTATTCAAAGAAAGTACCTACTCAGAGTATACAATTTCAAATGCAGCCACTGTCTTAATGAGTGAGTCATTGAATCATTTGCTCAAACGATTTGTTCAGACAATGACAACACAACGAATGTAGGACGTCTAAATTGCATTCAAACTATACAGAACATACTTTTTGAACACTTGTGAAGTAATTACTTATTCAAAGAAAGTACCTACTCAGAGTATACAATTTCAAATGCAGCCACTGTCTTAATGAGTGAGTCATTGAATCATTTGCTCAAACGATTTGTTCAAACAATGACAACACAACGATTGTAGGACGTCTAAATTGCATTCAAACTATACAGAACATACTTTTTGAACACTTGTGAAGTAATTACTTATTCAAAGAAAGTACCTACTCAGACAGTATACAATTTCAGATGCAGCCACTGTCTTAATGAGTGAGTCATTGAATCATTTGCTCAAACGATTTCGTTCAAACAATGACAACACAACGATTGTAGGACATCTAAATTGCATTCAAACTATACAGAACATACTTTTTTAACACTTGTGAAGTAATTACTTATTCAAAGAAAGTACCTACTCAGAGAGTATACAATTTCAGATGCAGCCACTGTCTTATGAGTGAGTCATTGAATCATTTGCTCAAACGATTCGTTCAAACAATGACAACACAACGAATGCAGGATGTCTAAATTGCATTCAAACTATGCAGAACATACTTTTTGAACACTTGTGAAGTAATTACTTATTCAAAGAAAGTACCTGCTCAGAGAGTATACAATTTCAGATGCAGCCACAGTCTTATGAGTGAGTCATTGGTAAATAAATTAATTTAGTCTATAAAACTGACTCGTTGATTCCTTCACTCAACCAATTCATTAAAAAAATTATTAGTTCTGGAACAAATTTATTCAGTTCCATAAATATGGTATCATCCCTGATTTAAATCTGTTTATAAATGGATTAAAATCTAAAAATGCCCAAATAAGTTGTCCTCAAATGTAAATTGTTTGTATATACAATAATATATGTTCTATATGTGTGTGTTATAGTTTGGGAATGGAGCATGATGGGCAGGGGAACCGTTGTGGAGATGAGGTGCAAATGGGTAGCATAATGGCCCCACTGGTACAGGCCGCTTTCCACCGGTTCCTCTGGTCCCGCTGCAGCCAACAGGAACTGGGCCGGTACCTGCAGTGAGTACTACAGTACACACACACCCAATCAACCAAAACTCTACTAGCACAACTGTGGATTATATACTACCTCATTCTGCCGGTGTAGTTCATATGATTGTCTCCGTGATGACCCGTACGAGCACACATGGGAGGAGCTTCCACAGCTGCCCGGGCTGCATTACTCCATGGACGAACAGTGTCGCTTTGACTTTGGGGCCGGATATATGATGTGCACAGCGGTGAGTCTTGAATTAAGTGCCTCGCAGGCCTTTCCATTCAAATAATGCATTATTTTTTATGAGATTGTAAAATCACTACGAGCATGTATAATTGACCATCGGCTTGCCATAACAATCACCATTTGTGGTCATTGGGTTCACCATAGATCGCCATGACCCAGTATTGTTATACATGCTAATAATGCATTATGAATGTACCACAGTATGTTGTGTTAAGTGACTGAGTTTTGATATCTGTACATGCTGAAGGGAAAAAACCTTAAAAGAACAGAATAGTGCACCCGAAAACGTTTTTATACGCGACGGTGAGAAATTGACTATTTAAAACTGATTTTTACAAACAATTTTTTAGAGAACAAGGACCAGGTTTTTAAAATCCTTCATAGCAGATCAGCTGGTTTTATTTTGTAGGGAAAACATTCCAGGTTCACGACAAAACACATTTTATAAACACCACATTTTAAAATGATGCCAGTGTCTATCTGAGAGAAAATGTGAGGCATCTTTTTAATTGTTTGCGAATTCTTTTAATAAAATATGATCAGATAATCAAAACCAGATGGCATGAGTTTGAAATCACTTGATGTTGCTTTCACAAAACTGGATAAAAATGATTTGAAGAATCATTTCTGCTCAGAAAAAGAGAATTCCAGCTGAACAGCACTGCTTGGACTGTACTTCACTGTCTTGTTAAACCATTCCCTTAGCTGCAAAAGGTGGGGCCATCGGAGACCCAGGTAAGGTGTTCTCCTCAGTCGCAATGTGGCCTCTTTCGTTTGAACTTGGTTCAATTCAGATGGTCTTATTGTTAATCATTACATGTTATTGGTTGGTGTGGAACTCATTGTCATTTTGCAGTCATGTACACAGCGGGATACTAAACCCACAGTCGTCTTTTCCTTACCGTATTTTGGAATTTTTGGCACAGTTTTTTAACCAGCCTGTGTGACGTGAGGTTAAAGGAATGCTTGAGTTTAAAACAAATTAGGGCTGGGCAACGATTAATCGCGATTAATCGCTTCCAAAATAAAAGTTTGTGTTTACATAATATATGTGTGTGTAGTGTGTATAATTAATTTGTATATATTAATACTCACACATGCATGTATATATTTAAGAAACATGTGTTATTAATATATCAAATATTTATATTAATTTATAATATTAATTATGTATAAATATATATAAAGTATATACATGCAAATATTTCTTAAATATATATATGCATGTGTGTGTATTTATATATCCAAAATAATTATACACAGCACACACACATATATTATGTAAACACAAACTTTTATTTTGGATGCGATTAATCGCGATTAAGTGGTCTCAGCCCTAATACAAATGTAATTATTTAAATAATTTTGACTTGTCCTTCAGTTTCTCAAAAAAAAAAAAAAATGTGTATTGAAATGCACAAATTGACGTGTCCGATGAGCAAACTAAACAAACAGAAATTACATTTAGTATAATGCATAACTGGAGCTCATCCACCCAGAACAGCTGCCTAAAGCTAAAAGGGGGATTTAGACAACTTTACACGTTTGTTTGTTTGTTTGTTTTTAATATAATTTTTATATATATATTTAAATTTATATAAGGGCTTCAGCCTTGCCCTAGACTTCAGTTGTTGCTACATGCTACAGATTCTCTCAACAGAGCCCAAAATTTTTTTGAACATCCCTTTAAAATCCCTGTAAAGCCAATTCTACAAAAAAGTTCTAAACACATTATAAATGTTACATATGTATTGCTAAAACATATTACAAAGACTATGAACTGTGAAGTACTGAAATGTGGAGTTAGACCGTTAAACAGTTTTTCACCATTGCAACTTTACGGATTGTTTGGGCGGGGCTAAAACAGGGCTCAATGACGCACTGGAGCCCATGAGCTCCTGGACACACCCCTATTTGATGACGCACAGAGTCTGATCTCTCCCCTTACACACAATAACACTCCCCGAGCACATTCACATTCACCGCTCAATCGCGAGTGACTGTCAGTGCAATTAGTTACTACAGCTGAGCCTACAGTTTTCTAGCTAGCTATGCCTTCAACACAGAAATGCATAGGCTACTACCTGGGGCCAGTTGTTCAAAAGTAAACTGATCGGATTTTGGTTATCGGATTGGATCAAATCTTGAAAATGGGTTGTTCAAAAGGGAAAGAAGGAATCTGAAATCAGATTAGAATTGGGGAATCCAATCCTAGTTTTAATCTGGATCAAACCTTCAGTTTATGTTGTTCAAAACTTGTCAGTGGGATTTGGATAACTTTGATCCAAAAAAACAGGATTATCCTGATCTCAACAGGGGGTAGGATTTCAAGGTGGATTTCAGGAAGAAAATGTAGTAAAACTTTAAAATTGGTCAAATTTGTATCATTTAGTGTATATACTTTTATTTATATTTTGCACTTGACTTGTGTAACCGTTGTAACAGTGATAAAGTATACATAGGCTAACAATTAAGCTATTCAGTATAGTAATGTAAAAATAAAATAAAAATTATCTTGTCCCGATTTGTTTTTGTCTCAAAATAAGAAACACTTACAGTGACCCCATGTTGGCTCTTCTACCTGTTCTTTACATAGCTGGTAGCCCACATTGTGATATGTTGTCCCATTTAGAGCACTGGTAATCCGGATTTGGTCATCTTGAAAACTGTGTATCTGGATCAGGGTGATCCAGTCCAATGTTGCTTTGAAAAACCGGCATAAAAGTAAGACGGATTACCTGATCCTGGATAGGAAAAAATGGGATTTCAAAATCCGGATCATTTTGATCCAGATTAAATGTTTTGAACAACTGGCCCCTGGATGTGATCATGTACGAAACAGATCGGTATCTTTTGCTTAAATTCCCTAAAAACGATCACATCAAGAAGAGGTTTTTAGAGAGCCAACCTTGATGAAGAGCTGAGGATCACCGCCAACACCCGCCTCTGTAGTGATCATTTTTCACAGGATCGTTTTATAAACTTTCCTCAGAGACAACTGGGATTCACTGATAATCCGCTGTTAATGGTGAACGGAGCCCAGACGATCTCAGCACGATCTCTCTCCCGCCTCAGCGTTCATTCTCCCGTCCTGAAAGCAGTATCAGCTTCAGCTAATATCACCGTCGACAGCTTTCCCGCGAGTGGGCGTGGTTTCCACGCAGCCAGCGGACACGCCCCAGCGTTTGAGAACAGAGATAACTGCTCATTTTTTCAAGATTTTGATAGCTTATTTTATGTACT
Source organism: Hybognathus amarus (assembly GCA_030378365.1). Taxonomy (NCBI): domain Eukaryota; kingdom Metazoa; phylum Chordata; class Actinopteri; order Cypriniformes; family Leuciscidae; genus Hybognathus; species Hybognathus amarus. Next base: position 311,927 of record JAQIUQ010007432.1, on the reverse strand, counting down.
TGCTAGCTTTTTTTATCATTCAAATTTGGCTGGGTGGCTAATAACACATTTTTCTGTGGTGTGACAAACTCAGAACACATACTTAATTTTGACTTTACAGGGACTTTAAGTTAACCAGGTAATTATAACCTGGTGACTTTTCAGTGAGTTTTCTACAGTACATTCATCATAAAAAATGTATTTGCTATTTAGCTTGGCACACTCTAAACAATCTTCAAACTGAGATAACACGAGCAGCCAGCTGGCTACTGCTGAAAACTGTGAGCCATTATTTTGCACTTAGTGTCTTGATGTGTTTGAAACGCTTGTTGGGTTTAGGATCCTGCTAAATGAAGTGTCATCATTAGTACCACAGCCAGAGATTCTGGTCCTATACTACACCTCAAGGGAGGGAAAAAAAGAGAGATTTTGCTTAGCATTTGACGCCATATCACATCACTGCCTAGCATTCTGTCGTCTAACTGTGCTCTTGGTCAGAAGCTGTATCATATCTAAAACAGTCGTTCTTCATTGTTTTGTTTTGCCTGCATGAGATTGCTTTGTTACATAAATGTAACCTGCCCATTATTGAAAATTGTTCATATTGTGTCATCTTGCCTAAATAATTGTGACACGTGACATTACTGTCCATTAGTGTCCGATGATGATTTCCTTCGAATTAGATTTCTCCACAGAGTACTATTATATTATATTATACTATATTATATATTATATTATATTATATTATATTATATTATTATATTATATTATATTATATTATATTATATTATATTATATTATATTATATTATATTATATTATATTATATTATATTATATTATATTATATTTAGGGCTGTCAAACGATTAATCGCGATTAATCGCATCCAAAATAAAAGTTTGTGTCTACATAATATATGTGGGGGCACTGTGTATAATTATTTTATATATATATATAAATAAACACACATGCTTGTATATATTGAAGAAATATTTTCATGTACATACTGTATATAGATTTATATATAATTTATATTATACATAAATATAATTATTTTACACATAAATAATATATTTTTCTTAAATATACATGCATGTGTGTGTGTATATATATATATATATATATATATATATATATATATATATATATATATATATATATATATAATATCACGGTGCACCCACATATATTATGTAAACACAGACTTTTATTTTGGATGCAATTTCATTAATCGTTACACCTAATTATATTATATTATATTATATTATTATTGAATAAGATACAATGTATATATTGTAGAAACAAAGTGAAACACATTTTTGTAACACCTTTTACAGGAAAACAATTCATAAAAACGAACAGGTTCATAGACCAATTCACAAGATGTAAACAACACTGGTCCAGAAGCACTTCCTGTTTCCGTTTTTTAACACTACATAAAAGCTAAGATAAAATACAACCAACAGAACATTTAAAACGGAATCAAAAAGTTAAACAAACATCTTTAGGATGTTTTCTTTACATGTGAAATAAAGAAAACAGTTACAAACTGAAACAGGAAGTGTTTCTGGACCAGTGTTGTTTACATCTTGTGAAATGGTCTATATACATATATATATGTATATATATATATATATATATATATATATATATATATATATATATATATATATATATATATATGAATTAATTTATTATAGAGACACACTTTTAATGGATGTTTTTTCGATTATTTGAGATTTATAAGGCTATTTAAATAATATTTACACATTATCTCGTCTTTTGGAAAGAACAGTTAACTATATTTTACCCAATCTGACATCCTTCCAATTAATCCTAGCCTTGTGACTATCTGACCAGCTGCGTATTGTTGTAAGATTTCTCTTCATTCAGAGTGTGTGTGAGAGGTTGATAATTAATTTTCTTCTTTCTGTTCCTCTATTTCCCAGTATCGCACCTTTGACCCCTGTAAGCAGCTTTGGTGCGCTCACCCAGACAACCCCTTCTTTGCAAGACCAAAAAAGGACCGCCCATTGATGGTACCACATGCGGAGAAGGGAAGGTACCGCCACTCAGCCTTTAATGCAAATATGTCCTGATACATTAGACTCACTCGCTTCCTCTGTGTTTATGTGTTTGCTTTGTTCTCTTCCTCTCTCAGCACTGCTTTAAAGGCCACTGTATGTGGCTGACTCCAGACATCATAAAACAGGATGGAGGTTGGGGTGTATGGAGTGAGTTTGGCGCCTGCTCTCGCCCCTGTGGAAGAGGACTACAGTTTCGCACCCGAGCTTGTGACAATCCATAGTGTGTATCTTTCTGTCTATCTATCTGTCTGTCTCGCATCTGTCTAACATCTGTCTGTCTCACATCTGTGTGACATCTGTCTATCTGTCTGTCTGTCTGTCTGTCTGTCTGTCTCACATATAACTAATATATATATTTTTTAATTCCTTTAACCTCCTCCAGTCCAGCTAATGGCGGACGTTCTTGCGCCGGCCCAAGCTTTCAGTTCCAGATGTGTAATACACATGAGTGTAAGGACCTGTACCATGACTACAGAGCCGAGCAATGTAGCATGATGGACAACAAGTTTGAGTACCAGAACACCTGGCATCACTGGCTGCCTTATGAACACCCTGACCGTAAGTAATGCGGCGGATTTCACAGACTGCGTTGACAACAGTTACTGAGCTACAAAACAACTAGACAGCATTGGCCACAAATACTACATCAAACAGCCACACTACTGACAAAAACTTTTAAAATAACAGGTTTATATAAAAGAGTACCCTAAAACAGTGCAATACACCAACATTGTATTTGGACAACTAAGCCACAATACACATCTTGAAATCTAAATAATATACTTTTAATGTACTAATACTAACCCTTTATGGATGGGTAATGTACTGTACATATTTGTACTTTTGTGGCCTAGTGTCAAGCTGTTTTTTTCTCAAAGTGTATTTCTGTACAATACGCAAAGAAATTGAACACTATGTAATCTATTGCTGGAATTTTGAAAAAAATAAAATAAAAATAAATTTGAAAAAGAAAAAGAAAAAACTATTTGAATAAAATGTACAATTAGTATATAAAAGGAAAAAATATATATATATTTAATTTATTTTATTTTATATAATAATTGTACATTTTATTCAAATAGTTCCTAACTCCTGTCCTACACAATCACGATGAGTTTGTCCACAAGGCTGATGTAATCCATCTCTCCACACAGCTGCTCTCACTTACACAGTGGGCACACATGAAAATATGATTTCATTCAAACCCCCTCTCTTTTTTCCATGTGTACTTCTACACCGTTCATGACCTCATTGAACACATGAAATCCCTCCTGAGTCATTAGCGCTTTGGAGATCCGGCTTGTTTTATGATCAACATAAGTACATCCAAAGTAAAGCCTTTTATTTCTGTCTGGTCAATTATAGGATAATTCACACAAGAATGTTTGTGGTTTATGTCTCATAGCGTAACATGGGCTTGGATACCTTTAAAAAGATGAGATAATACTTTTTTACATTGTTTTTTTATAGTCTTGCTCTCAAGAAAATTTTAGCCTTGATTTGTTGTTGTCTTGCTTTTTGATCAGGGAGATTTACTTTTTTTCCCGCACAGAGTAAATGGTTTTAAATTGCTAGGATATCCAACAGTCATCACATTGTTCATGGATAACTTTTGGTCTTAAATTGAGCTGAACTTAGAATGTACTTGGGAATGAGATACACACTGATGCTGGGAAACCAGTCTGGGATGAAATAATGTGCAATGCAATTATAAACCACGTAAAGACTACCTGGAGACCATTCACACTTAATCAAGTTTTTGTAATCTAAGTTTAGATTAATTTAAAGTTTAGGTTAGATTAAAAGTTCCACTGTTGGACCTAGATGTACTAGTTGTGGAAAAGTTTTTCTAAGGATTTTGTAACTATTAAATGTGATTTTAAATTATTGCAAATTTTGTCTAAAAATGGAAGCTGTTTTTCTTTTAAGAATTCAAGCTCTTTTCAATCCTTGTTAATATGCACCTGATCTTTTTGTCGTATCGCAGTCCATCTCTCAAGGATCTCTATTGTCTTGTTTTCCTTAGCCAAGCAACGCTGCAAATTGCACTGTCAATCCAAAGAGACGCGAGCTGGAGTCAACATGCAGACGCTGGTGGAAGATGGAACCCCCTGCTCTTACAAAGATCCCTACAGTGTGTGTGTGTACGGAGACTGTGAGGTGAGTAACTGCGTGTACCTCTTTTAAATGTGTGTGCTTAGTTCCCTTTTGCTTATGGTGTCTCTCTCCCTTCAGAAAGTGGGCTGTGATAATGTGGTTGGATCAGCTCTGCAGGAAGATAAGTGCGGCGTCTGCGGGGAGATGGAACCAAGTGCAAGACTCACAAATTTAACTTCACCTTTGTAGAGAAGAAAGGTACGTCTCGTCAGAGCACATGTAAGCTTGGTCCCAAAACCTTGCGGAGCCCACAGTTTAAGGGTTCATAGGCTTATAGTCCAGATACAATAGCTCTTCCAAACTAGACATAATTATATTTCCTCCTAAGATACTTTTTGGCTAAATTCTTCGCAAAGGCAATACCATAATGCAGTGTTTCACAAATGCAGGGTACTTGAACTGCTGGGGGTTTGTGAGCCTTTTATTACTATCATTACTATCATTCTCTGAGTTTATACCATAAAATGGGCTTGGATATCTTAGATTAGATGAGGTAAGCATTTTTACGTAGTTTTTTACATTTCACTTTCAAGAGAAATTTACAAAAATACAATACTATATCTCAGGGTTTCCCAAACGCAGTTTCTCTAACCCCTGGGGGCTTGTTGGAAAATGACGGGGGTTTATGAGTTGATGAAAAGTTAATAATTAAATGTAACATTAAAATAGGAAAATGGGGCTGCACAATTAATAAAACAAAAACAACAACATTAAAACGGAAAGTGTGATGTCTTATATCGCAAATATCAAATCAAGATTTGACATTCAAGTTTAAAGCTTAAAGGATTTAATGTTTGAAAGTAAAGAATTTAATGGTGTCTTATAATGCTTTTTTACATTTTCAACTTTCTTTAGTGTTTAATGTTCCTGTTTCAGAATAAAAATGTCTGGAAAGTTACAAAGCATATAATAACTATACTCTATATAAGCAGTGTTGGGGAGTAGTTAACTACAAGTAGCGTAGCTACTAACTTAACTACATTTTTCAGTAGCTTGGCAGTAGCTCAGTTGCTTTTTAAACAGTGTAGCTTTTCCAGTAGCTAACTACTTTTTGCAGCAACTAGCGGTGTAGCGCGAGCAAAAGCTACATTGCTACATTGTCGAGCCTGCGTGAATCAGCGCGATGCAAGGATATTCTTCTTCTTCTTAGATTACAAACTCATTTTTTGCCATTACCGCCACCTGTTGTTTAATCACGCATCTTGCGGCTAACGGTTCACTGACGTACAGAAGTGGGTTGACACACCCATATTATGATTATATAGCAAGAGGTGACAGCAGATTTGGAGGATGGAGAAACAACTAACTTAATTACTCATGGCCTTATTTGTCCAAGTTCAATCAGTATTTTTGAGAAAATGTTCTACATGCAATTTACGTTGGATGTATATTTCGTTCTTGCAATGTTGTAGGCTATTTGTTGCAATTTTGACACACAGTCTGAGATATTTGAGAGTTATGTGTAATAAAACAATACTCTTTGAAATCGTAATTGAATTGCCTTGTTTTAAATACTAAATATTTTACTTAAAACATTCCTCCGACACTTATTCAGTTATTTATAATATACGTTGTTAAAAAAAAAGCAAAAGTAGTTTCAGTGTAGCTAGCTACTTTTTGATTGTAACTTGTAGTGTAGCTAACTACTTTTCTAAACGGGTAGCATGACTGTAGATAAACTACTTTAACTTACGAGTAGCTTGTAGCTTGTCAAACTACAGTTTCAGAGTAGCTTCCCCAACACTGTATATAAGTAACTCTATGGGCTCTATCTTGCACCCGGCGCAAATGACTTTATACACAAACGCATGTATTATTCATATTTTGCACGCGCGCAAAGTGGGCTTTTTTCCTCCAAAGACGCATGTCGGTAAACTAGGAAATGAACTTGCGCTCCCTGGGCGGATCGGCGCAAAAGGGAGGCGTGTGTCGGCACAAACAATCCCTGGTGCTATTTTACACTTCCAGAAAACAATTGCGCCAATGACCAAAAAAACTGGTCTAGTTGCGCGTTGTTTTAATGCTATTTTAAGCGCGCATGCTTGGCCATAATGTAGCGGGTGCTCAACGCGCATACACTTTGATTCTCTCATCTACACAGATGCATCAGTTTTTATATTTGCAAATCATACATTATAACAAGGAAAAATATTTACACATGAGGGAAATCATTGTGGTTTGCATGAAGATGAAAAAACCTAATTACCCATTTTTTAAGGCTAATTGTAGTACTGAAGGATCAGACCTGTTTGCCCAATAGTGGCAAGAAACATACGTATATAATGTTTAACCGACGCATATTTGGGAAGGTTTCCCCTATCCCCATACAACGTCACTTCTGTCTTTCACTGCCCTGACAAGAACGTCGGTCTCATCGGCTGTGAACACTTCTGGCGCGCGCTTGGTAAACTCGCCGTTATAATAACAATCCGTCATGCAACATGCGCACCTGTTCTTAAAGGGTATGTTGGATGGCGCTCTGATTGGTTTATTTCACGTTACGCCCAAACCTATGAATAATGAAGCTACTTCAGACCAACCTCTTTTAGATTTGCGCCAGGCGCAAGAGACATTTATCCCGTCGGGAAAATAGCAACAGCGCCGGGACCCGCCCACAAAGTTACCTGCGCTTTGACACTTATGTTTCAGATCATTAAAATAGGGCCCAATATATACTTAATCTATATAAGTAAACACTGTTTCTGAACTCCCTGAAACGTCACAATTCACACTTTGCAGTCAATTATGTTTATTTGTATGTATATTAATAGTGGTAGTAATAGTTATTCGAAAATGTTTTACATTTGGTTTAGGTGTCATAAAGGTGCTTGAAGTTCCCAGAGGTGCGAGACATCTCTTTATCCAGGAACTTAATGGGACTGCTCACATTTTAGGTAAAGCTTGATCTCTCCCTGTAGTTTCTCATACAGTAAGCACTCAAGTGGTCACTATTTTGCTTAATTGCTGCTCTCTCTCTCGATTTTTTCACTGAATAGCTGTCAGGAATAAAGCGTCAGGTGATTTCTTTCTCAACGCACATGGAGACTACCCAGAGACGCGCTCGGTTATTGAAAAAGGTCTGGAATGGGAGTATGAGAATAAAAACAACAAGGACACCATTCAAACTAATGGCCCCCTAAAAAACGATGTGGTGGTCATGGTAATCTCTCGTGGGAATTCACACACACATGAATGGACACACACTCTTTTAACTTGTTTTAACTGATTGTCTTTGTTTGTGCTCTAGATTCGAATGCATGGATCGACCAAAGTGAAGGTGTCGATCAAATACATCACTGACAATGAAAGACCGAGTGACAGTGCCAATGAGAATAACATGGTCCCTGATTATGCAGTGCCATATTCCTGGGTGGTGAAGAGATGGGCGCCTTGTTCCAAGACCTGTGGAGAAGGTAGTTAACGTTTATGTAGATAAAGGCAGATGAGTTTCCCCTACTGTACATCTCCAATATGTTTCCACTATAACTGAGCCTTTGTGAAGTCCCTCCTTAAAACACAGTTGACCCATCATACCTTAGTAACTGTTTCTGTCCACCATATTATCAAGCTTGCAACCATAACTAAAAGGGGGCAGAGCTGAAAGAGTTGACGTGTGCTTCTATGATGGTTCAACGTATTTGTTTGTATTTGACCAACCCTTGATCCCTCAACAAAAACCCAATAAGGGTTTTTATATTGGCTTTTAGATTACTGCATAAAATAAGTTGTGTGATCAACAAAAGTTCGGTAACACTTTACAGTAAGGTTCATTAGTTAACATTAGTTAACTACATTAGTTAACATGTACAATATGTGAACAATACTTCTTCAGCATTTATTAATCTTAGTTATATATATATTAATTCCAACATTTACTAATACGTTATTAAAATCAAAGGTTGTATTAGTTAACATTAGTTAATGCACTGTGAACTAACATGAACGCACAATGAACAGCTGTATTTGTATTAACTAACATTAACAAAGATTAATAAACACTGTAACTAATGCATTGCTCATCGTTAGTTCATGTTAGTTAATGCATTTACTAATGTTAACTAATGAAACTTATTGTAAAGTGTTACCAAAAGTTCTTACAAGTTTTGCTCATTATGAAAATCTTCACAAATTAACATTTTTATGATTTGTAAAGCCAAAAAATACAATCACAAAAAAAGTAAATAGCTTTACGAAGGCTATAAATTACACCACATTCACACAACTTCAACTTCAGCCTTTACTAAGTAACTCTGAAAAATGCTGAAATGCTAATTTGTAGGAGTTTTGGCCTACAAATATAAAAATATGTCTTTCTGTAAGAACAATTTTGACAATATTTGGTCCAGTAGAATGCTAGCTTTCATATTTTTATTTTTTTCATGCTTATGAGTGTGATTCTCTTCCTTTTTTATTTTTACATAATTTTGTAATTGCTTTTCCCAAAAAATGTAATCTGAACCGCAATTAAAAAAATATTTAGTCCAATAGAATTTTAATTATATTATATTGAATCTCTCATTTCATGTTCATGAATGTTTCATTGACTTTCTTATGGACAGGCATTCAGGTGACGCGTTATGGCTGCCGCAAAAACACAGAGATGAGGATGGTCCATCGCAAATTCTGTGAGAAAATCAAGTTGCCTCCGCCCCTGTTTAGAGACTGTTACCTGAGAGAGTGTGCTCAGCCTATGTGAGTTTGTGCACCAAAATAGCTTTTATTTCCAAATCAGAATGTGTATTGTTATAGGAGTTCAAAAGGGAATCCAGCAACACTTGTGGTAAGGGAAATTTTAATAGTAACTAATATGGCTTAAGAGCCTTCCTCATGGAATACAATAGACACATTTAGTCTTCAAACAACAAGGTCACGTATCCCATTTTAAACATTTGTTACAGTATTTCAGTTACAAGGATATACTAGTTATTATTTTTTATTCACATTTTCATTTTTTGGGAGTGACACAAGTTTCTTAATCAACATGTTTTTTAAGTAAAAAAGTATAATTATTTTGTAAATCTTGTTATTGCTATTATTCTGACTGCTGTTATCCTTACAATTGGCACCTTTTAGGGCTTTTCACACTTGAAATAGTTAACCCTGGGTCATTCTATAAGTCCTTACTTGCAAAATTGCGTTGTGTCAGTGCTATTTACTGGACAAAACATAAGGCTAGAGCATTGCACGTCCTCATATTAAACATTCGTGACTGTAATATCAAGTTTTTTCTGAGTGAACTTTTCGAACCATAAAGGTAAGAATGAAACGGTCTCTTCTTCACTCCAATTGTCACGTTTTCCATTGCCGTTTGACTTTTTTCCTATATGCAGAAACGCAGAGATGTGTAAAGTACTAGAAACCCGGACTTGAGTAAAAGTACAAGTGCTGTATCAAAAAAAGTGACTTGAGTAGAAGTTGAAGTGCTCTTTAAGCACCACACTTAAGTAGAAGTACTTAAGTATTCAACATTTTTTGTACTTAAGTATTGCAAGTAGTTTATTTTAAAATTCACTACTTGAGTACTAAAAGTAAAAGTACAAGTATTGTGTCATGTAATTATTAAAGAAAGCAGTCAAAAGTTTGAACTAGCAATCGAATAAGGCGCTTTGACGGGATACAAATTTGCTTTGGCGGCCGCAAAAAAAATGTCATTGCATTAGTTGTCAATGTGTGTGTCAATAAATACCATTACCCAATAAAACTGGCATGTGATTTAGGCAGCATGAAACCCAACTTGCAACGAATGATTCGTAAAATTTTTATAATTGTAACGAGTAACTAGCAGAACATTAAGAAAATATAAAAGTATTAAATTCATCAAAAATATCTACTGAAGTAAAGGTAGTATGAGAAAAGTATGAGAAAAAACAATACTCTAGTAGAGTACAGATACAGCATTTTAGAACTTAAGTACAGTACTTAAGTAGTTCTATTTCGTTACTATACATCTCTGCAGAAACGACTGTTTATATACATTGCCCGGTGTTTCCGTGAATGTGATCCATGTGGATTACACACTGTTTCATGCTGTACAACTAACCCCTTTTTCTAAATTACAAGAGTAAAATACTATTTTACCCAGTATTAAAAGCAAAAAAAAGGACTATAACCCTGTGTTAAGTGCAGTGTGAAAAGCCTACTTGTTTTTTAATCATCACTGCATGGGATGCAACAGAAATCAACATTTGCCAAAAATGTAGCATTTGATTGTGATATGTTGTTTTCCTATGATTTAATGTACAGTATAATCCAAGAAGGCTTCTAAAGAAATAACCAATACAAATTGTAATGCAAACAGTAAAACCACAAAGAAGTAACACATTACTTGTATAACCCCCATTCCCTTGCACCACATGTGGTGTAATTTTCTGCAACTATAGTCATGTCCAGTAGATGTCATTGTAACACTGTTGCATCACACATGAATAATCAGCGACTGTGTGCTTGATTTGACTATTTAGCTGGGTGGCTGGAGAGTGGGGTGAATGCAGTAAGTCTTGTGGGAAGACTGGCACTCAGACACGCTCTGTACGCTGCCTACAACCGCTGGGCGACGAAAAGTACAAATCCATCCGCAGTCGTTACTGCAGCGACGAGCGCCCAGAATCCCGCAGAGACTGCAATCGCAACCTGTGCCCTGCTGAGTGGAGGCTTGGTCCCTGGTCACAGGTACGGGCATGAAAATGCTTTTTGTTAAATCGGTATATATATCTGGATTAGTTTGAGATTCTGTTTGTGTGTGTGCTGTTGTAGTGCTCAGTGACGTGTGGGAATGGCACGCAGGAGAGGCAGGTGCTTTGCCACACTCGTGACAACACCATTGGGCTCTGTCTGGACTCCAAGCCAGCTGCATTAAGACCCTGCAGAATGGATTCCTGCCCAAGTGCGTATTCAATTTTGTGATCACACTTTCTGAAATAACATCCCAAACAGTTCAGAACATTCATATTTTACAAGTTATTGGAAAATTGATGTAACAGAAAAAAAAGGACTGGACCTAATATATGTTGGGAATTCACTGGATTGTTTAAAGTGGGCGTAACACCAGATTGGATCCAGATGGTTGGTGGGAGGGGTTAAAATGAATCCTTACAACTTGAAAATGCATGCCACATATTTAAGATGTGGGTGTATATAACTGCTTTCATTTTACAATCAAGTTCTTATTATATACTGCTGTTCAAAAGTTTGGAATCAGTAAGATTTGTTTTTTTTTACTTTATGAAGGTTCACTGTATGCTCACCAAGGCTGCATTAATGAAAACATACAGTAAAAACAGTAATATTGTGAAATATTATTACCATTTAAAATATTTTCTTTTTGAATATATTTCAAAATGTAATTTATTCCTGTGATGCAAAGCTTCAGTGTCACATGATCCTTCAGAAATCGTTCTAATCTGCTAATTTGGTGCTACTTCATATTTTTGTAGGATTTTTTTTGGTGAATTTAAAGTTCAAATGAACAGAATTAATTTGGAATTGAAATCTTTTGTAACAGTCTAATTGTTTTTATCGTCACTTACAAAAATCTTACTGACCCCAACAATGAACAATAGTTTATTTCTAAATTGCTAACATGAACCTAGATTATTAAATCCTGTAAAGATTGATCATTTTTAGTGAATTATACCTAATGTTAACAAATGTAAACCTTATTGGTTAACACTTTACTTGAAGGGGTGTTCATAAGACTGACATGACACCTTCATAACCATGACATGACATATGTCTTGAATATGAAGTAGGGTTTATGCATGTTTATGACAACTGTCATTAAGTGTCTTTCACTCAGTAATGACATTTTGAATGCAAATATGACATTAAGATGTCTTTGTCATGACAAACCTGACATAAAATTAAGTTAAACTGTCATGTGGTTGGTTTTGACATTTGCTGTCATGAGGACATTATAACTGTCATGAATATTTTTCGTGACCTCAATTACATTGAAACTAATTGAATTTTGTCATTAAAAAGTTATAATGGCTTCATGACAGCCGATGTCAAAACCAACCACATGACAGTTTAATGTAATGTTAACCAATAAAGCTAGGTAAGTTTGATAATTAATCTGCTATGTCATGCTTATGACAGGTTGTGTTGTCTTAGTAATGTCAAGTTATCATGACAGGTTATGATATATTGGTTTATGTCAAGGTGTCATAACAAAGACATCTCAAACAATGTCATATTTGCATTAAAAATGTCCTAACTGAGCAAATGACACTTAATGACAGGGTAACACTTTATAATAACTGCATGCTATTAATCATTTGTTAAGCATGAGTAAACAGTTAATTCATCATTTATAAAGCATTAATAAACATGAATAAGCAGTTTATAAATACAGCGGTAACACTTTACAATAAGGTTCATTTATTAAACGTTAGTTCATGCATTAACTAACATTAACTAACCATTTGTTACTGTATTTGTTATTCTTTGTTAACGTTAGTTAATACAAATCTAGCTGTTCATTGTTGTTCATGTTAGTTCACAGTGCATTAACTAATGTTAACAAGATTTTAATAAAGTATTAGTAAATGTTGAAATTAACATTACCAAATATTAACAAATGCTGAAGAAGTATTGTTCATTCTTTGTTAATGTTAACTAATGTAGTAACTAATGAACCTTATTGTAAAGTGTTACCAATACAGCTATAAATGAAGAGTCCAGATGCAAAAGCCTCTAAATGCCATTTGAAATTTTCTTTGAAATGACAATTTTTATCAAGCTTGTACATATAAGTTCAGTAATTTCACTTAATTGACAATTAATAGGTAATCTTCATTGCCATTTAAGTGAAATTACTGAAATTAAATATACAAGCTTGATAAAAATGATCATTTTAGAAGAAAATTTAAAATGGCACTTAGAGGCTTTTGCATCTGAACTCTTCAAATACTTTTTTTCTTGATTTATAAGCATATCTATAATGCGTTTAATAATTGTATTTTCATACTTTGTTAATGATCAATTAATAATTTCTAAATGAAGTATAGCACTATTTACAAACCAGTTATTTAGGAGTTGTCAGTCATTCATAAGATCACTTAGAAAGTGTTAGTAAATGTAGTAAATACAGGTAGTTATAAAGCATTTAGTAGTGGTCAGTTAACTATTTTGTGAGCTCATCTAAAGTGAGGACTATTCATGCCTTGTAAAGCATTTATAAAGGAGATTTCAGGCACAACAATATTCTAAACAGTAAAATGTAACAAACACAACCCAGTGATACACATAAATATTTAACAGCCTTTAAATCTCCTTTATAAATGCTTTACAAGGCATGAATAGTCCTCACTTTAGATGAGCTCACAAAATAGTTAACTGACCACTACTAAATGCTTTATAACTACCAGATTTAACCCTGAATTACAGCATAAATACATGTTAATAAAGCTTTTATTAACACACTAAGCAGCCGTCACTATACTGTATGTCTGAATAATAAGATGTATGACTGTACATTTAAATAGTCTATTAATCATTTACTTACACGCTCTAAGTAATCTTATGAAAACTCAGTGGTTATTATTAGTTAAAACTCAATAACTGGTTTATAAAAAATGCAATTCTTCATTAAGAAATGATAAATTGATCATTAATAAAGGATGAAAATACAATTATTAAACAAATTATAGATATGCTTTTAAATCAAGAAGAAAGCATTTGTAGCTGTATTTATAAACTGCTTATTAATGTCTATTAATGCTTTATGAATGATGACTTAATCGTTAACTCATGCTTAGCTATTATAACTTATTATAAAGTGTTACCTAATGACAGTTGTCACAAACATGCATAAAACTTCCTTCATATTCATATGTCATGTCATGGTTATGAAGGTGTCATGTTAGTCTTATGCACACCCCTTCAAGTAAAGTGTAACCCCTTAGGATACTGTTTAGTTTTAAGCTAAATAAATAAATAATGCACTTGTAAAATAATACACTTTCAAAATGATAGCATTGCATATTTCAAAGTTTGGTTGTGACGAAACATCTTCCTTTATCAGTACAGTTTTTATCCATATGTCATCTTCCAGTGCTAGCCTATTAATATTGCCTATTAATGCTTGCTTATTAATAAAAGTTGGATTTTCTGTACTGGTTTGTGCAGAAATAATAGACTAATTCATGACATTAACAAATGCTCTAATATAGCTGATTGCTGTCTCTCTCTCTTGTCCCGGGCTTTCTCCTCCCTGATCCCTCTCCCTCCTCTTCCCACATGCAACAGCGAGCACTTCCGACTTCAACAAGCACGGCAACTTCCTGATACAGTGGTTGTCGCGCCACGACCCCAAATACCCCTTGCAGAGGATGTCAAGTAAATCGTCTCTCACCAGCCACGTTGTCGCTCTGCGCTGTCTCGCCTCTCTGAGCTGGACCTTCCCTCTGTCACTCTGCCTGGCTTTACAAGGCAAACTCCCCTGACTGCCTCCCTCTTCCGAGGCTTGCACGCTTCTCTTTTTCCTGGGTGGTGGTCCTCTTTTACGGGGCGTTTCCGATAGGGGGAGGTTTCTCTGTTCTCTCTCTCTCTGTCTCTCGCTCTATCTTCTCTCCTTTGTGGAGCTCTGTGTTGTGAACGCTGGCCAGTGAGAAATTGTTGACAAAACATGTAAAAAAAAATCGGGGGTTGTTTGATAAAGAAGGGGCTTTGTGGTTGGACGGGCAGCTTGCGGTTTCCGCGGGGCGTCGCGTCTGTTCGAATCACTGCCCTCCGCGAGCTGTTTCTACATGGCTCAACGCTCTCGAGGGCGGACGCTGTTTTACAGAGGCCCCGCCTGAGCTGCAGGTGTGAAGGGGAAAAAATAAACACGAAAAGTGGCTATAAGACTTAAAAAAAGACAAAAAAATCACAAAAAAATAAAGCTTTATTGTGAATGTGAACTTGTCACAATGAGGAAACCTTTGCTAAGTGCTCATTCCACATCCTAGTTCATTCTCGAAAACCGACGGGACTGAAAACAAACACTCAAACAAGTTAAGCTGTTAACATGGGACGTACTGTTGAACCGCCATCACGCGCGTTGGTGGCTGATGGGGAACATGAGGTGGAACTTGCTAAACAGGGTCGCTTTACTACACACGTTTGAATGCCATAACCACCTCATCCTCCATCCTCTCTTTGACTGTTAACAAATTCAATAAATGCAGCTTATTTGTGCTTGCAGACTTTAAACAAACATATAAATATATTTGTATTTCTATATAAATCTATATGGGTACCAATAATATGAAATATTAATAATTTGTTTTACCATGAATAAGCTGTAGCTTATTAGCCTAACATTTTGACTGCTATTGATCGCTTTAATTCTTGACTGTTACGTGTATTTTTTTATTGATTTTACATAAATACAGAACTATTGCTATTTAATAACAGAAGTTACATGTTTCGGGGAAATGGGAAGACCTATATTATGCAGGACTCGCTCAGCCAGTTGCCTCTTTGTTGTTTTTTGTTGTTGCTGTTGTTTTTTCCAGAGAGAAGTGGTTTCGTTGAGACGGATTTAAACTGAAGCGCGTTAAATATCTCCGAGTGGCGTGTGTTTTCGTCACGCCTTCGAGTGTTTTCGTCACGAGCGTGTGTGTGCGTGTACGTCTGCCAGCATGTGTTTTAACCGGTGGCCATACGAAAGACAAACGACACATAAATATACCTCATGAACTTTCATCCACATCTGAGCTCATTCTTTTCGGGGCGGGAAAAGGGGAGACAAAGAGCGTAAGAACAATGCCTTACACTACAATTGAATGTATCGGCATTTATCTGTGAAAGTGATGGCTTAGCGCACAGAAACCAGAGGCAGCTTAAAACAAAACCTGAAATAGAACCAACTCGATTCGACCAATCGTCACACGAATTCGAAAACCGTGGCTAACCCATTGGATATGGAGAGAATTTTAATGGAAACCTCCACTCAGCATCTCTTTATCACTTCAGACGTGTCATTGTATTGTGAAACACATTTCTGTTGTGACTATGTAGCGAGCTATCCGAATTTTCATGCTCAAAGCCGTGAAGAAAACACTAGGAGAAGCCAGAACTTGCAGTGAGATACTGTAAATAAACATAGGTGTTGACTGTATTTATAATAACATTTATGACTGTTATCTCCTTACTTATAAGAAAAAAAATGCTAATATTATATATACTATGAGTAACTGTCATGTTACTTCACTGGCCTAACTGCGTCTTGGCTGGCTGTTGTGGGGGATATGTCTGGGGAACATTCAGATGGACTTACGTGCACTGCGTCTATATGCACTTTGATTTATCAGGGAAACTTTATTAATGTTTTGTAAATGTTTAATATATGACACTTGTATGTGCCATGCCAGTTTTTACATCATCATGGAAATCCTGTATTTTATTTAACGAATGACCTATTTATTTATTTACCTGTTCATCCGAATTACCAATGGATTAAATGTTCTCAAAGTAATCAAGTGTTTAACCAAAGTTACTGTGACATTGTACCTTTCAATACAGTTTATTTATTTTTCTGAAGAAGATAACTCTATCTGTATGTTTAAAGGGGGTGGGTGTGCATTTCATTGTTTCAGTTTCTGTCATGATCAACTGCAAAAGTAAGAATAATAAAAATAAAAAAACTTGTGTTATAGAAACAAATCCTTTCTTCTGGCTTTTTCCTGTCTGTGTTGGTGCTCTGCTTTCTGTCTGTTTCTCTGCAAGTGGCTTTTTTCCATTTACTTTAAAGGAACACTACAGAACTCTATTACTATTTGGTTGGGTGTAAATTTTTGGCGTTAATTTGCTTTTTAGTTGTGCTGCAAATATAAATTGTAATAAGGCAATATTTCCTTTTTTTGTGATGTATTTTGCACAATACACAATTTTACCCCTTCGACACCTTCGATGTCATTAAGTTGAATTCTGTATATATCTGCATCTTATTGACTACTACCCCCCTTGAAAATCACTGATAACCACCAATTTTTAGAGGATAATGAAAAATATCTTATCCTATGGATAAATAAACAAATCTAATCCGTTTTCAGAAGGATAAACAACCACATTTATAGTCCATAAATAATCACATTCACAAGGGAAGAAAAACATCATCCTAACATGCTTAGTTTTCTGGTTTGCATCTACATTCCTATCTTCACAGATTTGCTTAATGGTCAGTCCATAACTCATTTTCTGCGTTTGCTTTACCTTTTCTATCATTTCTGCTTATTTCTTGCTCAAACATATTTTTCAAAAGCACGGCACAAGCTTAGAAGACATTTTATCTGCTTAGCTTCACTCCTGGGCACAAAAAAGACCAAGCCCAAAATAGCTAAACACTACGATTTTAATTGTCTTAACCACAAATTATTTCTTAAGCCCTATTTGCACGGGATAAGTATTACCTGGTGACCTCTAGTCATTTGTATAGTAAAAATTCCCCTGGAAAAATGACCTACCATATTTTGCCAAACACAAAGGTCCTGTGATAATATTAGTCCCGTGCGAATCTGCATCTCTGTGATTTGGCGGGTCGTATATCATTAGGGCCTGAGCACTAACGGTGCGAGTCCCCTATTGAAACTGTTGGGATTATTATTATTTTTTTTATTATAATTTTTTTCTGCAAAGTAAGCGCCATTTTCGCGGCCGCAACATGCTCAAAAATCCACCAAATTTGGCACACATGTCAGGACTGGTGGAAAATTTCGTATTTTATGGGTTTCGCGAATGGCCGTGGCAAAATGACTCGCTAGCGCCACCTAGAAAATTGGAAAAAATTAGCCCCTCGTTCACGTTTAACCTACATGCACGAAATGTGGTGCTGACGTGTATGATATCAAGTCTAAACTCGACAGGAAGTCCGCCATTTGAATTTGGCGGCCATTTTGGGACGATTTACACACTCCGTACTTTAACAAACTCCTCCTAGGGATTTAGTCGGATCAACTTCAAAATTCTGCTGTGCCTTCTAAAGGCATTGACGATGTAAAGTTGTGCTATCTGCGTGTTTCGTCAATGGGCGTGTCCGTGGCGTCGATGATTCGCCATGAACAGGAAGTTGTAGTAACTTGGCTGTAAATGCCCAGATCTGCACCAAATTTTACACAATTGACAAGAGTCCCGCCCTGAACAAATCTACATGCCGACATTCACCCACAATCATAGCGCCACCTGCTGGCAACAGGAAGTGACCTTTAAGGCAGCAGCCCCTGCCGCACGTCTGCACCTACATGTACGGAATTTCTGTGGCACATAGGCAAGGCTATTCCGTGCTGTTATCCGTACAGTATTTGTGCAGTTCTTGCTCATTTCATGACCAGTGATTTGTGTGAAAATGGTAATATAATGGAAATATTTAGCTATTTGCTTAAACGGTCAGTTCATAACTTCTTTTCTGCCTTTGCCTTAACAAGCTTTCTCTGAAGATTTCCCAATTTCTGCTTTTTTCTTGCTCAAACACACTTGTCAAAAGCACTGAACAAGCTTAGAAGGCATGTTTTATCTAGCTTAGCTTCACATATAGTCATTAAAGGGTTAGTTCACCCAAAAATGAAAACTGGCATCCTCATGTTGTTCCAACCCTGTAAGACTTTTGTTCATCTTCGGAACACAAAATAAGATATTTTTGATTAAGTCTGAGAGCTGTCTCACTCCTCTCATAGGCTTTTCTGTAATTGAAATTTGCTGGCCCATAAAGTTAATAAAGACAATGTTTAAAATAGTCAACAGTGGCTCAACCATAAGTTTATCAAGCGACAAGAATTACTTTTTGTGCACAAAAAAAGAAAACACAATCTATAAATAACTATTTTCTTCTGTGTGGGCCTCTGACGCAAGTTCATAGTGTTACACATAGTGTAACACTGCAGTGCTTTTGGGTTGTACGTCAGATATAGGCTCACTATTGGCCAGCATCACATGCATTACACAGATGACGCAGCATCAGCTGTTCTTAGTTCATTTTTGTGTAAACTAACCCTTTATCTTATAGAAGATCTTATAGATCTTCTATATGTGACCTACTTGTGTTTTAGTTTGTTGCTACAGTTTGATTTCAGTGTGCATGCATATGTCTCATGTCCCTCTCCTGTTTTGCAGGACTGCGTTGTCACGGTGACCGCTCTGCGTTCTGTCGCATGGAGGCGCTGCAGCAATATTGTTACCTTCCAGGCTTCCAGCGCATGTGTTGCAAGTCCTGCAAGGTTGACAATTACACAAACATCACTGGGATTAAAAGTAGGCCACCATCCAGATCAGAAATAACCTCTAAAGGACGATCCACCATAAGTCCCACACGCACAGAGTCCACCACAGCAGGCTTTCTGTCATCTACAGATGGGAAAAGTGACACTTCTGTCACTTCTTTGAGCACTCCTTGGTTATATACGGCCTTAGCAACGTCATCTGATACTCACAGATACACAACAATGCCTACTTATACTACAACTCCAGATCCTATCCAACACGCTACTCCAGATTTCCTTCCAGAACAGAGCACATCTTTTGTCACTACTACACCAACTAGGAACACATCTGCACTTGGAAAAGACATGGTAAACAGCACAGAATTACCTGCTAGTACTGTTGTCCCTATAACTTTCAGTGATACGAATGACGCCACCGTCATTCCCATCACCCAGCATCCAGTCTGAAGAGTTTAATGGGAGCAGTGGTGCACCAAATGTGGACAACGGTGGGTTATTGCAGTCAAGAGAATATGATGTGAATGAAAATAAATCGACTTCAGGCACCAAATTACCTTTTAGTACTGTTATCCCCATAATTTTCAGTGATACGAATGACGCCACCGTCATTCCCAGCACCAGCATCCAGTCTGAAGAGTTTAATGGGAGCAGTGGTGCACCAAATGTGGACAACGGTGGGGTATTGCAGTCAACAGAATATGATGTGAATGAAAATGAATCGACTTTAGGCACCAAATTACCTGTTAGTACTGTTATCCCCATCGTTTTCAGTGATACGAATGAAACCACCCTCATTCCCAGCACCAGCATCCAGCCTGAAGAGTTTAATGGGAGCAGTGGTGCACCAAATGTGGACAACGGTGGGTTATTGCAGTCAACAGAATATGATGTGAATGAAAATGAATTGACTTGGGCACCAAACTACCTATCAGTACTGTTATCCCCATAAGTTTCATTGATACGAATGACGCCACTCTTCATTCCCAGCACCACCGTCAAGTTTGAAGAGTTTAATGGGAGCAGTGGTGCACCAAATGTGGACAACGGTGGGGTATTGCAGTCAACAGAATATGGTGTGAATGAAAATGAATTGACCTCTGGGCACCAAATTACCTGTTAGTAGTGTTTCCCCCATCATTTTCAGTGATGTGAGTGAAGCCACCCTCATTTCCAGCACCACTGTCCAGTTTGATGGGAGTAGTGGTGCTCCAAATGTGGACAATGATGCAGTACTGCAGTCAACAACAGAGTATGGTGTGAATGAAAATGAGTTAACAACCTCAAGCAAGATGGTCCCAGTGACATCTATAGCAGAGGTGCCAACAACCACTGAAGAACCTGACCCAATGGCAACAACCTCTACATCTACAACATCCACTACAAGTACAACAGCATCCAGCACCGGGAAGATGAGCAGACGGCCGAATAACATGGAAGAGACGAGCGAGAGCAAATGCTATTGATATGCCAGATCCAGTAATCCCGTTGGACAGCGAGTTTCCTCCAAATAACATCATCCCCAGGAGAGGGCGCGTGTTTCTGCGTGAGAAAACACGGAATAAGCGCATCCAGGAACTGCTTGAGGAGAAGCGAAACTTCTTGAGACGGATGAAAAGAGCACAGGGGATTTAAACCCTGTCCAGTTTCTCTTATAGAGATACAGCTGCAAAAATGCTACTTCTGAAACCAGAATTTATCTTGGTGCTTGGATCAAGAACTGGAAAATGGCCAAAATATTTAATTAACTGATGCTTTTCCCTCTTTTAATGACATGGCAAACTGATTTTTGTAGAACAAAACCACTAGCATGTGTTTGCACAGTGTCTTGAACCTCAACAGTGTCCCTTTAGTCGGTTTAACTGAAGGATATTTTCATTCAAAATGATTTTAAATATTTTAAAGAATTAGTTCTGCCAAATATTTGAATTCTGTCATCATTTATTCAACCTTATGTCATTCCAAACCTGTATGACATTCTTCCTGATGTAGAATATTTTTCCATACCATATAACTGAATGGTAACGAGGAGCTATCAATCCCCAAATTGACAATAAAGCATCATACAAGTAATTTTCTGAAGTCCTCTGAAGCCATTTGGTAGCTTTGTGCAAAAAAGAAAAGAAGAAAAAAGTCATTTTCACCAACAATATCATTATACATCATAAACATAAATCTTGAAATATTCACATTTCAGGTTATACAAATACGGCTCGAGATTTTTTATGGTACTTTTATGGTTCTGTTTTGAAGCTTGACTGCTTCTGGTCCCCATCCACTTTCATTGAATGAAAAAGCAGGGAAGTCTGAAGTCAAGAAGAAGGTGAGTGAATGATGAGAGATATTTCATGCATGTTTGTGTGAACTAAAAGCCATTGACACTGAGTTAAATTAAATATCATTTGCACAAATGCTTTTGCCCAGACAATAGACACATACTGTATTATCTGTAAATTACAGTAGCATATAAAAAGTGCACTATTTTTGAGTTGGCACCAGTCTGAAATGTAGTGTACATGTTGGCTATGGTAACAATAGTGTTTCAGCTGCAGATTTGATCAAACATAATTTTTCTTTTTTTTTTACACGGGTTCGAAAATGTGGAACCTATGGCAGTTCAGTATATTGTGTTTATACTGAAGAAATGAGGGTCAACATTGAATCAGTAGCTACTTAATGCACAGTAAATACTCTTTCACTATGGAAAATGAATAGCACTATTTTACCCTAGAGAAGTGAATCAGAGTTATGGGCGTATTTAGCCAGACATGGCATGCAGTCGAGACATTTCCATTACTCAATATCACGAGTCTTTGGCTTTTGGTTTGTTTTTGACGTATGTGTATCTGTGATGAGAAAAAATTACACAGTTGTTTTCACTGGCTAATGATTTGACAAGAACAATTCAGGGATGCTCTATAGTGAATACTTACAGATTTTTATTTTATGCTTGTGAATTATATTTCCTTTCACCAGTAAGCAAGCTTATGCTGAAACTTTATCAAATCAGATCAAGAATATAAATATTTTTTGTGAGATATTGATGATTATGTGCAAAGATTCCGCCATTGTGTAAAAACTTAAATAAATGTTCTATATTGCAAGAGTTTCACATTCCTCTTATACATTTTCTTGTGATTTTAGATGTTTATCGTTAAATGAAGTGTATATTGTTTTCATTAGAATTCTAAAACAAGTTTATACGTACAATATTCACCTTCATTTTTTATTTTATCTATCAAGTTATTATTATTCTCTGCACATTTTGAACTGGGATAATTAGAAGAGAAGAAATTAGAGATGTACCTCTGCAAGGGCGAGGCGCTTCATTAGCTTTCTTCCTCACTACAGGGGAAAGTCTGGAATGGACCAAATCACCACATCCATTCTATATAGAGTCAGACTAAAAAGGACGTTGAGAAACAGGACCCATATGAAAGAATCGCAAATGAAAAGAGATGGAGTTCAAACCTTTGCTAAAGTCTCCTCTGGAGAAAAAGACACTATAGTTTCATAAGCGAATCAATCAAAACTTTGCCATGGTACCAACATCCGCAAAGTTGATATATTTTAATAAGAATATTTCAATTAACTCTGAGTTGTTTTCCACATGAATTGTAGCTAGATCTATGCTGACAATTGTCTCATTTGTATCTCTTCTAAATTGTATAAGGAGAAACACAGAAGTCAAGGTTGATAACTAAAACTCCTAAACTGATGAAAGTTCATCCTCTGAACAGTTTCCTCTCTCTCTCGCAGAAGATCTTGAGTTCTGAGGTAGGTTGTTGAGTTTAAAGCTGATGTAATTTCTTCGTTACTATCAGAGCAGAAATGCATTGGTTAAAGGTGCCCATAATGTGAAATTGAATTTATGTTGGCATAGTTAAATAACAAGAGTTCAGTACATGGACATGACATACCGTGAGTCTCAAACACCATTGTTTTCTCCTTCTTACTTAAATCTCGCTTTGAAAAACAACCCTGAAAAACAGGCGAATCTCCACATAATACTGACTGTTACGTAACAGTCGGGATCATTAATATGTATGACCCAAAATATTTGCATATTGCCAGCCCATGTTCAGTGGAGCTGCGCAGTCGAAGCATGGCCGTTGATCAGTATTGGATGCTGTTGATCATGAACACGAAAGTATTTTTTAGTTCCTTTCATCCGAGCCTCTGAAGAAACAATGGGTTAATTTTATTTTCTCTGGATATTTCCAAACATTTCACCGACTGACTGTTTTCCTCAAATTGGACCAAGAGCTGGCCTTCGTATTCGAGCTGATGTGTTGTTGTTCAAGTTCAGACAGATAGCGTTAATCTTTCACTAAAAATCGTTCAGTGCTGTTTATGCATCAGTAGGTCAAGCCAGGCAGTGGCGGATTTAGCAAATTGGCTTTATGCCCTGCTGCACTACTTCCTGAACTTCAGCCAGCTCCTTGTCTCCTGTCTCCATTATTGGCCAAATCTGATTGACTCAGGTGTGCCTGACCTCAGTAGTCATGGCAACAATAATCAGACACACCTGAATTAATCAATTTGGCCAATAATGGCAGACAGGAAACAAGGAGCTGGCTGAAGTTCAGGAAGTAGTGCAGCTGTGCATAAAGCCAATTGGGGGCCCAAGGCGAAGGTAGTATGGGGCCCCCATCCGACTCTTAAAAGAGAACGAAAAAAGTAAAAAGAATTATAATAATAAATAAACAAAAAATTGAAAAATAAACCATTAAATGGCACTTTCTGGAGAGTTTTGTGCAAAGAAATATAGAAAAAAATAGGTCTAACAAGTCAATTCTGCACAGATCAAAACACAAATATGTTGACTGAATAGATTGCTAGTTGAGAAACACTGCTTTAATTAATGTTTTTATGATGACTTTGTGAAAGGTTAACTAAACAGCATGAGACTGTCTTCCAGCTGGCCACTGGCCAGTAAGTTATTTGGCAAATTTCATTCATACAGATCTGTATATATGCTATAGTTTTTGATAGTGTTATACATTTCTTTCAGATAATCACGATGATCATTGCGTTTGTCTTACCGAATGTGGTAACTTTATGCAATTACAGTTTGTCCATAAGCTTTTTTTATATTAATGCCGACAGTAAAATGTTGCCAGATTGCTACGGAAAACAAACAATAAATAATAATTATTAATTATTATTAATAATAATAATCCGAAATAAGTTCAAAGCTTGTGTTTTGAAAATAAGATTAATATATCACTAAGCCTAACATATAACTTTCCACTTCATAACTTACTCAAAGTGTCACATTACACCAGAAAAACAGGTCCAGAAGATTACTGCACCTTTCCATACGGTGGATCTGGCAACACCCGAGACTGCACCAACGCGCTCATGCACCGCACTCATATGAGCGTGGTTTAAACGGCTGATTAATCATTTAAGAACTTGACATTTTATTTTTGAATGTAAAAAAATGACAGAGGTCCGGACTTCGGTGACTTAGCTGGCTACGGCCATGGACTTCTAACATATTGTTAGCATTGTTGTCATTGTCATCACAAAAAAAGTTTGTTACCTTCTGCAATTTTGCTGAAAACGTTTTGCTTTACTCCCGCGTGCTGTCCGTGTCTATTCAGCACCGCTTGGGTAAGTTAGCTGTAGATTTGCTTCATTTTTACTCTGTCTACTACTCTGAACACTCTGCCTGTAACTTCTTTTTCTCCTTATTTATTTTATTATTTTATTTTATTGGCGCTTTACAGCGTTGTCACTTTCGCATGCAGAAAGTCAAATGAGAAAATGGAATAGTGATAGTCCAATGCAGTGAGTTGAGGTGGGGGGGCCCTTCTGTCTGCGACACAAATGATTTTATGCGTTTTTTAATTTGCGAAAAGGAAAAAACAAACAAACAACTTAAGCATAATGGGACATTTTGGGGGCCCTTTGAGTAGCTCGGCGCCCAAGGCAGTTGCCGACCTTTGCCTTATGGTTAAGTCCGCCCCTGAAGCCAGGGACTTCACATCGTTTTTCTTTCATCAAATAAAAGAAATAATAATAATTGTGAATAAATGATATACAGAAATCCACACGCACTGGACACTTAAAGAATTCAAACTCGTTATGAATTTAATGACGCACGTTACTCTGCACAACGAAGCTCTACTACTGTATTTACCATGGTATTTACATGATCAGGGTCTGCATTAGTGAAAGCAGAGAAGGCAGAAAATACGTTGCAATGATAAGATCTTCATCCTCGCCAGGGCTGAGACTGGGACAAAAAATCAAAATTAAAAGCTCTAACCCATCCATTGCAGTGTGCAAATTGAACAAAGAAAAAACTCAAAACTCTTTTAGTTGGGATATAGTGTCTGTCTACATTACATACTACATAATTAATTATAGTTATAATATATCACATGACAGTAACAGCCATAGGCTATATTGTAAAACACATGCACTGAAAAATAAAAGCAACTTTCATAATTAGCTTGGAACCAATTTCTGTTAGGCTACTTATAAAGACATTATCTTTTATTTTGATGGAAACGGCATTCAGCTTTTATTTCGGTGGAAAATATGGTTTACAAACGGGTCTCATACTTCATTATAATTCTAGTAAAATGCGTAAATCGTCAAATATGCAGATGTGGAAATAATGTCGTAACTGGGTGATGACCTCACACAGCCTGCCCTGTGGTCTGAAAGTAGCCCTAAATCTGCTTACCACAGTTCTCTACACTCACTAATGTCTCTCATGATCCCCCTCAGTCCTCATCAGACATTGAAGGCTGTTTCTTTTTCAAGTCATATCTCTAGTCTGCACATTCATATTCCTTGCGTTTCTTCTCCATCGCTCTGACTATTTTGACAGATACTCACTGACACTGCACGCTCGCTCAGCCCAGAGGGGGAGGTGATTAAAGATGTGATTGGACCAGCCCAGTGTCAATCAAGAAAATAACCAATGGGCCGCTGATCTCCGTGTTTCATGGGCCGGTCTTTGAGAAGAAAAAACCCTCGCTGACTTTTTTTTGTCCGATGCGTTTTAACGGCACAAAGTAGATCCCAGTGCCGCGGCTGCAAACTAAACGCAATGGGCCGCTGATATGAGTTGTA
The DNA here is from genome assembly GCA_030378365.1 of Hybognathus amarus. Classification (NCBI taxonomy): domain Eukaryota; kingdom Metazoa; phylum Chordata; class Actinopteri; order Cypriniformes; family Leuciscidae; genus Hybognathus; species Hybognathus amarus. Next base: position 285,419 of record JAQIUQ010007432.1, on the reverse strand, counting down.
TGGGCCGTTAAAAAAAAAAAAAAAATTAAAGTTTGAGATGTATCGGCCCAAAAGCACGTCGGCCCACCGGGCAAATGCCCGGTATGCCCGATGGCCAGTCCAGCACTGATCCTCTGCGATTCGACAGACTCTCTCTGCTTGTTCAAATGCTTATCACAGCAACATTTTATGTGATGGGAATAGATCAAAAACTTCTCACGATTCGTTAATCTCGATAGCTGTAATAGTAAAAAACCTATAATAGCTGTAATAAAATTATTCTAGAGAGTTTCACATGTAATACATAGCTATTTCATATGCAAGCATGTCCGCCAATCACAGCAGAGGTCGGTTACACACAGCAGTCACGCCCCTTCAAACAGGGTGTTCAGATCAGGGTCTAAAATCAGGCTAGGAAAAATGCCTTTTATTTCTAAATTATGACTATTTTTGATCTAAAAAACATACTAACATAATAAGGGCAACCCAGGAAACATTATAAAATAATTTAAAAAAAAAACATTATAGGGCACCTTTAAAGGAATATGCCACCGTTTTTAAAATAGGTTATCAGAGCTGCCAACTTTTGAGTTTAGCTTGGCGTGAGATTTCTCGGGGGGCGAATCTTCCTTTTGCCAAACATATGAGAATGTATAAACTAACATGAAGGTCTATAGCATTATATTTTGCCAATTAACTAAAAAACTAAACCATGATATTGCTTTTTGCCTTCATAAAACAGCACAAGACTTTAAGAAAAGGCATTCTGTTTGTGCTGGGTGTTTTAGAGAAACGTGTGCACTTTGCTCACGCGAACACGGAGCAGTCCTGTGAGTGAGACTGGAAACCCGTGAGTGGATGTAATCGGAGTGATAACAGAACGCTTAGAGTGCAGAGAGGAATTGGCTTTGACTCCAGTCCTGGTTTTGCGTCCGCGCCATTAGGAGCTCAACATCTGTCTCGGATGCACGATCGCTCTAGACTAGATTAGAGGATATTTTAACTAATTTAAAATTAGCCTGATGTAGCCCTGATGATTATTGAATGTCTCCCCTACATTGTCTTAGTTTGGCAGCACCACCACTAGCTTAGCATAATGAATGGAATCCTTTGTTTTCAGATAGCATGTTGTGAGTACAAGTAATATATTTTTTACTTTTGGCCAAATAGCAATGCAGGTGATTCCCTAGGCAGATATTGACTTTGGACGATATTGGGGTCCACTGCTACTTAGACACAGAGATATCAAAAATATTTGGTGCCGGTCATGCCTGTATGTTGGTGGAAGTTGGGGGATTTCAGGTGCTGTCGTGATATCTCTTTTATCTTCCTTTAACAGGTCAGTCCCTACTGGTGGAGCTCCTTGAGCATGATTATGCCACCCGTGACACGTCAGAACAAACAATCAGCTAGTTAGCCCCACCCCAACTCACGCCATTGGTCAAGTCAGGACTAGTAAGTAAGTAAGTAAACTTTATTTATATAGCACTTTTCTGAACACATCCACACACGAACATTTGCCCACTGTCATAGCACCTCCTGCTGGCAACAGGAAGTGACCTTTAACAAAGCAGCCCCTGCCACACGATTGATTTTCATGTATGAAATTTCTGTGGCACATGTATCATGTCCACACTTGCCAGAAAGCTGGTCTGTGTGCATGCTCACGTGTGCACCTATTTTGAAAAACAGTAAAAAGTCCCAGATATACTGAAATTCACAGCCGCACCGGCTAAGCTCCAGAATATGCAATGTGGCCGCCTCACACCCCGACACGCTACAGGTGAGAACAGCCCATCGCTGCTTGCAGCTTTAATCAAAGTTGTATTTCAATGGGAAAAAAATAGGTTTTTGAAATAAATTAAAAAAATGTTTTATTGTATATTATGGAAGTTTAAAAGGAAATATTCTCTCAAAACATGAGACAAGAACGGGAAGGGAAAGGAAAAAAACTAAATTTAATTAAGAAAACATACAAAAAGGGAAACATGGATAGAATCTAAATGGAACAAAAGATGCTAAACAAAGAAAAAGATAGGATTGGGAAGGTACACAAAAAGGAACAAGTTTAGTACAGAAGATTAAAATGATTTGGGAGTTTTTATTTAGGCTATGGTCGGAAATGACGCATCATTTTACAGGCTAAAATGAAAATGAGGATTAATTTGGATCTCACAACCGGAAGCATCAATCCGTGACTGTTGTCAGACATTGAATTTATAATTGACCAGATTAGACCTGGCTGATGAATATACTGGAGGATTACAGACGCTCACTCTCATGTCTAGAGGCCAACAGGAGCGCGACTGTTTGTGACTAATTGTGTTTGTTCATAGATCAGGACAGCCATCTGTATAACAAACGCCCCCTGTCGTGGATGTGTGTGTGGTGGACAAAGGTGGGCTGTTCCTCTGTAAGATTCTCTGCAATGTCTGGATGTGCGAAGAAAAGCACCCCTCAATCCACGCACATGTTTGTATCTTCATTCAGACCCGATTTTATGGTTCCTTCATGGGTGCAAGGCATGAAATTGGGAGAGATATTCCATTAAAAGCACCATATTCAGTTCTCCCGCCCACAACATTCCCTTTTAAGGAGGCTTGCTGTCACTGCCTTTAAATTAAATACGCCACGATGATGGAAACAGACTGAAAAAGCTCATTTTGTTTATTATTTGTAATACATCATAAACTGACATTTCATCCATGAGCCACTCATTGTTTAAAGGAGGAAATATTGTTTAATAGGAGGTCAAATATGGACAAACATTTGGGGCTGAAACAACACAGCATTTTTTAGAGTGTAATATTTAGGTGGTCAAAAATAAATCACTCAGTTCCTCCTTTAAACAATGAGAGTCTTCATGTGAAACGCTGTGGTGAGAATGGCCAAGGGCGTTCTTTCCTTTGCTTTAGTTGTCTTAGAATGAGAAAGAGAAAGGTTTGAGTAAATTGGATCTGACTGTTAGCGACACTGACAGTGACCACACTTCTAGATGCTTCCTCTATCTAAATAACATGTCTATATGCACTGGCCATCTGGAAAGTATTGACGATTATTTTTCAGGTTAAGTGTTTTTACATTTAAAATAATACTAGTGTTTCATGATATATTACAATTTAGTTTGCAACAGCGTGCACTGCCTCTCTTGTCCCTCAAACAATAGGCTTTTTTTCCTCTGATTTTGAAAACTCTTCGCGTTTACTAATCTGTACTAATCTGCTGTTTCACGAACGTAACCAGCACATTTATCCCCACAAAGCAAAGCCATAAGCCATTCTAGCTTTCTGCTGCTTCTCTTTCAAGGTACGAAACTTAACTTTATGACAAATTAAATTGTTTATATATACAGTATATATCTCTTTATATTGATACCAAATGCATTCCATGACCTCATCTTACAAAATTCATGAATTCTTTGCTCACTTGACATATTTTGTAGCCTACACATTTACATGTTTTCTAAACTGTTAAATGTAAACTGAATAAGCAAATGTGGCTTAGAGATGATTCCATAGGAATTTTATGTATTGTTTTTATTTATTTATTTATTTATTTATTTATTATTTTTAATTATTTAGTGCATTTTGGCAGAAAGATGTAGATGGAAATGACAATTGTGAAGAGTCTGGAAACAGTACATTCCGTATAGTGCAATGCACATAACCAATTGTTAAAGAAGAAAAAGATCCCTCTTTTGAAGAATCTTTTGAAAGTTGAGAAGAAAGAGGAGGCTGCTGCTGAGGTTCTGATTGAGGCAAACACCTTATCTACTATAAACAGACAGTGTTGAAAGAATTGGTCCTAAAGGCTGGCCATCGTCTGTTCCTGAAAGGACTGACAGTTTCTCACTCTTCTCTCCTCAAACACACACATTGCACTGCTCTGAAGAACCTCCAGTCCAGGTCAACCAATGCCTGAGACAATGATTATGGGAATGCTGTCTTTTTCGGTTCTGATGGAAGTCATGTTTTTCAACAGCGGCACATTGGTTTTTCTGAAGCCAATCGAGCTGTTTTGCATAGTGTAATGATTTGAGACTTTACAGTTAGAAAAATAACGAATAAACAAACAAACCACTACAGATGTTCGACATTGATAAGAGTGTGGGTTTCTTTGATGCACCAGTAATAATGTAGCGGAGGTCTTTGATATCAGGGCTGCTCGCTCATGCTAATTAATAGTGGTGACAGCTACTTCCTCACAGCCTATTTCAGGGCCCTGCAGTTTTTTTTGTCAGGAAATGGCATGTCATTCCTGACATGTGAATCATACCAAATGATCATTCCTTGGCTTTAAGTGTGTTCTGCTAACAAGGTCTATACACTAGAATTTCTCCAGTCAAGCTCACCTTTCGAGGGACATCTCTGTCTTTCTGAGAAATCAGGTTAAATAGCAAGATATTTGGGACCACACTCTGTAGACCGTGTGATGGTGTAGAGAGGACCACTATCAGTGTTTTAATATGATTGTCCTGTTTTATATTTTTATTTTATTTGTAAATCTAACCACGGGCACACCCTTCTATAAAGGTCAATAGACACTTACCTAGAGGATTATTAGGAACACGATACTAATACTGTGTTTGACCCAGTTTCGCCTTCGAACTGCCTTAATTCTACATGGCATTGATTCAACAAGGTGCTGAAAGCATTGTTTAGAATATTGGCCCATATTGATAGGATAGCATCTTGCAGTTGATAGAGATTTGTGGGATGCACATCCAGGGCACAAAGCTCCCGTTCTACCAAATCCCAAAGATGCTCTATTGGGTTGAGATCTGGTGACTGTGGGGGCCATTTTCAGTACAGTGAACTCTGCTTTGTGACATGGTGCATTATCCTGCTGGAAGTAGCGATCAGAGGATGGGTACATGGTGGCCATAATGGTGGCATGGTCAGAAACAATGCTCAGGTAGGCCATAGCATTTAAATCATGCCCAATTGGCACTAATGGGCCTAAAGTGTGCCAAGAAAACATCCCCCACACCATTACACCACCACCAGCCTGCACAGTGGTAACACTGTGGATCCATGTTCCCATCAGGCATGCTGGATCTTTTGCAGCGATTTTTGTGTGACCATATCAGTGAACACCCCAGACCACTCTGTGAGTTTCACGTCTTTGTAAACTTAAGTTTTATGCGTTTTATGAAGGATTGTTCCTGTGCACCTATGCAACCATTGTAGAGGTGTGGGGGTGCAACCACAGAAACTGAAAATTCTTGGGACAGCAGCATCTGTTTAAAAAACAATCTTAACCATTCTATTTCATCAGAAACAATCGTAAAACAGGGCTTTAATTGTAAAATACTGAACTTGTCCTTTAAATTTGGAGAATAAAGTTGTTGTGTTTCAGATAAAAAAAAAACCTCAAAATTTTGAGAATACTGTTGTGATTTGAGAAACTGTCTCTATTGTTACTTTGTAAAAACCTTTGCATTGCTGCCACACTATTTTTGGTCCCCATGTCTGCGCGAAGCCCTCAGGACACCCTCCTATGCCAGTAACTGTTTATATGAAGTGGCTAACTGGCTATTACTTTAGGATCGTTATTGGTTGTGTACGCCCCCATCCACAGAATGTAACGACTATAACCATCTATACAGCTATTAATTGATTTTTTAATTGGTTTTAATTGATCATAGCTGGCCAGGCATCTGCCAGAGTGCATTTGGGCCAGCACTGTTCGTTTATCATGCAGCAGTTGTTAAAGTGACGCTTAAACGTCTTTTATCAGTAGTTCTGCACGGGCAAATTCAGTGACACTTTTAATGCAATACATTACTGCTAAAGTTGATAGTATTTCTTTGTTATTGAAATAAAATGTCAAATTTGGCTTGACTGATCCAACTCTGCCATGTCCTCTATCAGTAGGCAATGCAATGAACACTGATCAAATGCGTTATTCTCTACATTTCATTTAGAATTTTTTCTCAAAACACGACTTTTTTCTCGAAACACAATGACTTTATTCTCCATATTTACTAGATTGTTTTTCAAGTTTTTTTTCTCGAAGTTTAAAGTTTTCGAAGTTTCGAGTTTAATCTCGCATTATAATGACATTATACTGATCTCAGTATGTTTTTTTTTATTATTTTTGCTTGGCCCTAATCCTCTTCCATAGGTTCTTCTTCCTCACTGTATTATGGGTTTGCTGTGGGGGAAATGTGCTGTTACGTTTGTGAGACAATCTGATTACTATTATTATATTATATATTAAGACCCTTGATCCTCACCTGACTATGGCTTTGCAAACTTTATCCATGATGTGGTTTATAATGGACTGTGGTACAGAAGCAGTGACAATGTTACACATTCTTGGCTTTTTCTGGCTATTCTCTGTTGTCTCAGACGACGATATGTCTGTTCTGTTTTACCTTAGCCAAGTTAACGTCTTGCATAGTGTGCCTTTAAATAAAAGATGTGTTTTTGAACTTGATTTTTGAAAATCGCGCAATCTTGTTTTGGACACATTCTTCAATCTTATCGCCGTTGTGGAGACTCTCTATTCATTCCGGTCAAATCACAAAATAAAATGCATTCAAACTTAGATAGACTAACTTACTAGTCCATCAACAAGATCGCCAGGTCAGCATCACTGTTGCATCCAGTGGTGCTTTTTAGCTTGCACCACCAAGTGAAAAGTCCAACCAAGTGGGACACTTGTCCAGTTCCTCACGCGGTCAGATTCACTTTTCCTTTCCCTAGTCTCTTCCGACCGCATTTTCTTTGCTTTTTCCATCGTTGAGTATCACATTCACATCTGAAATGCGCGCCCTCAAATCGGTGGACTATTGCTCGAATAGTCCTCAAATCGGTGGACTATTATTCTGGGACTTACCTTTCACAAGTAAGATTTAAGATTTTACATTACCGTACTATTGTTTGTATTTTGTGAATAGAATATCCCTAGTGTCCTGTATCATAGCTACATGTATGATGACCTTTGCAGTAAACAAACCCGCATGAGCACAAGCTCAGAGCAATATTGTAAGTTACTTTCTGCATGATAAAACATTTTTAACTAGCAGATAATGCATCATGATGCATAGTGGATGGACTGCTTGTATGAAATGTGTGTGATCTTTGTTATGTACTGTTGTATACATGCTCAACTATTTGCCCCTAAAAAAGTAAATAGTCTCACTTTTAGTTATGTCTTAACTATTATAATATTTCGAAGGGCAAAAACCTGAACGTTAACTAATGGCTTTAATTAATTCTTCAATCAGTTGTCACTTTAGCATGAGGCCAGTAGCATATAGCATTAGCACCTCAGCTCCACCCATGCCCCGCCTCTTTGCCCATTTTATTTTATCCAGTAAAATGTGACGAGAGGTGACACGCTGCCAAGATGGTGACAGCTGGCCCCGCCCACTTTAGGCTTCAAAAACGCTCTTCAGAAACCTACGGGTGACGTCACAGATACCACTCCATATTTTAGAGTCTAAGGTTTTTTCCTGCGGCTTTTGTCTTTTTTTATGGATACATGTACATGGGGATCATTTAGACAAAAAAAAATAAATAAAAAAACGCAAAGGAAACCTTTTCCATTTCAGTACATTGTTGGTGTTTTAACACCCTAAATCTGAGGAAAAATCTTTTTTGGTGTCATAATCTCTTAAGCCAAACCGCTTTTGCATCATTCTAAATCTTGTATAATATTTCATGAAAGTTGGCAATATTTTAATGCCTAACAGTCAGAGAATGATGTTGCTGACAGCTATAAGCACTATGCTGAAAGTGGCTGATTTTAAAAAGGAAGGGATTTAAAAAATATATATATAACTTCACAATTGTGAATTAAGGTCAGTAAGTAGCTAACTGCTTGAACATATTTTTCTATGTCTGATATACTTTAAAATCACCTTAAAGATTAGTCTTAATGATAAAGTGTTGTGAGTTCAGGCAATGGCGATAAATGAGAACCTGATTTGATGCAGGGCCCAAAGTCCTCTTAATCCGGGCCTGGATGTAAACACATGTATACTGATATGGGCTGAGATCAACAGATTCTTTAGATAATTTATGTCAGTTTAATTTATTTTATTAATTTATTCATGAACTGGTGGGAAGCCAGGTAAAGGCTGATGGAAATACTTCCAGAAGCATATCAAAAAGCCTAGTTAGAAGAGGGGATTAAAGAGAGATGTTATCTTCCATAGAGACTATCTTTTCACATGCCAAACACTTTGTAGTGCAGGAGTGTGTTGTATACTTTAGAGAGGCTTTTGTGCCCTCTGCAGTAGATGTCTTAAATGTCTGCCTGGAATATATAGGCTGCCTATTTTTAAATGGGTCATTTGAAGCCCACCGTTGGCGAGGAAGGAACATTTATACTTTGATAATTTTGTATTATTATTTCAAAAAAAAAAAAAAAAACTTTTTTCTTCTTGCAAATTACACTCTTGACTGTGAACATGTTTCTCACTAAATTATTACTGCCCCCTTTCCTAATAAGCTAAATATCTGGACCATTTCTTATAATATAAATTTAGTTTGTCAGTCTTTATTTTCATATTTTAAAGCTGCTGTCAGTAACTTTTGTAAGTTAAAAATAATCCAAAATAATTATAAAAAAATAAATAATAATAATAAAAAAATATTCTGCCAGTGGTCAAAACTATCTGTTTGCCATAGCTAGATTCAAAATGGTTAGCTTGTAATAAAATTTAAAGTAACTAAAATTCGAACACGTCTTTGCGTCATTTTGGCTCATTGGGAGATGGAGTTTCGCTAGCTGCGCGTGAGTAGCCTAGATGTAGAAATGTATAGGCTGTATAGGCTGTAATGTATAGTACTTTACATAATCAAACTTATGGCATCCAGAAAGATCCAACAATCATCAGTGTTAACTAGAGATTCAGCAGTTATAAAACCCAAAAGACTTCGTACTTCGGATATAAGGTGGCTAGAGAAAGAGAAAGAAACCGTCTCATGCCAACACAAGGATTTTAACACCGGCAGGGCTTTTGAAAAGTGTGTGAACTCTGTGTTTTGAAGTCAGGAGGTTCAAAACGGAAGAAGAGACTGAATTTTTCTCCTGAACAAGTAAGACATTTCAATAGTTCAATTCGTGTAACAGTACGTTTTCTTAATTCACACGGTTATGGAGTTTCCTTATTGTGCCTTTCTCCTTTTGCTATTATGGAGAATATAAATTTTGAACTACACAGGTAACCGTAAAACATTACATTTATCATTAGTCACACAATGCTGATGTTGTTAACATGAACAATTTGAGAACAAAGTAGGCTATAATTTGCACGGTTGCTGTAAATCGTGTTGATTAAATCTAACAAAGCTTATCATGTCGAATGCTTTTTTCCCCTTAGTTGATCAGAACAAATGTGGATGTTACTTGTTCAGAAGACATTTTCCGGTGCAAATTCTTATGTTGGTCAAACTTTCAAAAAGTGAATCTGTGATTCTGTATGAGAGTATCCACACAGCGCAGTGATTGACAGCAGCACTCGCCTCAAAATACTTTGTTCATCCCATAGACTGTAAAAAATATGGACAAAGCGTCTGTGACATCACCCATATACTTTCTGAAGAACAGTTTCGAGGCTGTTTATGGGGGTATGGGTGGCGCCATACTGGAAAAACTTGGGAAATACAAAAGGCAAATTTTCAGAAAGGATACAGAGGTGGTATGATGTGTTGTGTCAGATGGCCGAGACATCAAATTCAGCTGTCAATCAAAGTTAACCGCCCTTATTTGTCATACATTTTAACGAGTTAGAAAAAAAAATCACCCCCTTCACAGTTGTCAGGCACTTGGAACCTATCGGAAATAACTGTAAACATATGAATTTTTAGCCTGGCATGCCAGACCTACATCAAGATGTGAGGTCTGGGAACTCATCACTGACAGGGCTCAATCCGAGGGGTGGGATAAACTGTTGTCTTTCAATTTTTCTCTGCACGCAATTGGATAGCGCTAAAGCCAATCGGAGCAACGAAGAAGGTGACGTAGTCAGTGGAGCAAGTTGATATATTAAACTTTTACCGTATCCAGTCCATAGCTGTCAACATTGAACATTGAAAATATCAACTTACGAGGGAAACGGAGGCGGATTAATGGTGCTTCGGAGTGCTGGAGATGATTCGGGAGAGGTCCGTGCCGAGTAAAGCCTTTATACTCGACGCGACAGCACGATCGGCGCCGACCACATCCGAGGATGAACGACTTCAAACCGAATATGTCCGAGCTTGCTTTGACCGTCGCAACTCTGTCGTCATTATGTTAAGCCCGCCCCCGACTCTATACACGATGTGATTGGCCCTCCCAGAGTTTGGTTTTTCCACTTCGAAAGCCAACGGAGAGTTGCTAGACCACACTTTGCTGCAAAATATTTTTTGCTGCCGCTACGGTGCAGTCTAGATTTCTAGGCTAATGAATTTATGATGTGAAAACGGATATTTTAACATGACGTCTATGGATACTTGCTCCCTTTGGGACCGGCCTCTAGCGGATTTGAGATGTATTGCAGTTTTAGGCTTCATTTTAGAATGTTGCCGCTTGGTTTATCTGCGCTGTTTCATGCCGATTTACAACCTACGTAAAGATAGTAATTCCGCTGAATAACTGCAATTGCAGATTTCGAACAGAGATGGTGACATAGAGGAAAAGTTGCGGACTGCAGCTTTAAGATAGAATTTCTAATGCGAGTCCATTAGCCTTTTTCATGCTGAAACACATCCGTAACACTAAGTCTGGATGTTATTAAAGTCATCACAGCAGTCATGTGGCTCCTGCACATACCCCGTGCTGGCTTGCAGGAGTGTGACTTGCTGACTGACTTTGTTCCAGCAGTACGACTCTGTAACTGCATCTCCCGTCCTTGGCTGTGTGACCAATTAATTCATCAATCATTAAAGAACTACTGTGAAATTCCCGCTGCGTTCAAGGTCGGCATGGCTGTCTGGCCTGATGAAAATGGAGAATGCAAAAAGCAGGAGAACTGGGTGTCTGGTGAACACCCGCATCCCCAAACAGGCTCCTGAGGAGGAAGCAGGCGCTGATGAGGGAGAGAAGGAGAAGAGGATTTTTCTCTCTTTTAAACTCCACCCACTCATAGAGCTTAGAGGGCCCTGTGTGTGCTGTCAGATGATTCCATCCATATGCTCCTTGTCGCCTGCTCAAGAGGAATAAAGGATTGAGGATCTGTCATATGTCTCTGTACTGCAGTGCTGAGGCAAGACTTCATCTTCTGCAGCGTATAAGCACTGATGTCTTGTCAGTGGCCTTGTTTTCTCAGGACAAGCACCCTGGGGTGCATTAATATCTCGGATGATTTCAAACAGATCTTAATATTGCCTAGTCTGAACCCAGCTGAGGGACACAACCACATCTATATAGGTCATGCCCGGTAGTAATTGGAGTAGCAATTACACCAGGTGGAGTGTTTGGTTCTGATGCACAGTAATCGAGTGGAACGTCTCACACAGCTGTGGCGGTACTGATAAGAGTAAATGCGAGATATTTTAGCTTATAGCTGATATTATAGAAAGTAAACTCCTACCACTTGCAACTTTTTTTTCTTTTTTTTTTAACAAAATGAAATAACTCATTTTTGGTATAATTTGTATTTTGTACTTTATACTTTTAGCTGATAGATGATAGCCATCTACTACACAAAATTATTATGGATTGGAAAAAGAAGTCAAGTCAATATAGTGCTTACAATACTGATTGTTTCAAAGCAGCTTTACAGTAATAAGAGGAAAATGACACATTTCGGCTGCTGTTCAGATAAAGTCTGTTCAGTGATGATTCAGTTCCATTGGAAAGGTAATCAATTATTAACTTAGTTCATTTCATCTATGAAGCAGTTCTGCAAAAAAAAAAAAAATGATGTCATCCAACTCCGTTCAGTTCTCATACGGCAGCGTCAGTACAGTCAAATCAATAATATTGTTAAATATTCAGTGTCCCCAAATAAACAGGCCAGAGGTGACCCAAAATCCATCAGGTGATGGAATGGAAAAACCTTGGGAGAAACCAGGCTCAGTCAGGGGGCCAATTCTCCTCTGGCCTACGAACAAACGTGGTGTCATTATGATTCAGGCGGCATCATAAGTCAGAGGTCAGATTGGGATCGGTAGCATTAAAATATTCATCTAGTTCCTTATGCTTAAAGATCAATTCATCACGCCGGTATGGAGCCGAAGCTTGCCGTGGGGTTTGGCTGACATTTAGGTCAAGGTCAAGGTCACTTTTATTTATATAGCACCTTAAAACAGCATTTCTGCTGACCAAGGTGCTTCACAGAGGTATGATAAAAACACAACAAAAAACAGACATTGTACAAAATTGCATGTAAAATTTTAACTCACTACAGCTGCAAATCAGCAGTTATGAGTAGGCCTGCGAGAAAAGATGCGTTTTCAGAGCTGACTTGAATACATGTAAAGAAGGAGCTAACCTAATAGATTGAGGTAACGAATTCCACAGCCTCGGACCAAAAACGGAGAAAGCTCTGTCACCTTTAGATTTCAGACGTGAGTGAGCGATAGTTAATAGTTTGTCAGAGGATGATCTAAGAGTTCTTGGTGGAGAGTATGGACAAATTTTGGGCTGTGTTGTGGTTGTGTCTAGGTGCAGATGCACCATCTGATCTGGATACGGATAATCTGTAAATTAATTTAATATATTTATAAAGGTAGTCTTACTATTTATGTATCTGTTCATGCCATTGCATTAGTATTCTTATTTCTTACAAGCTCTTGCGATGCATTAGTATTCTTACAGGCTTATTTTACAGAAAAATGTCACGTGCACCATCCGATGTTCTAATATGGAATATTTCCAAAATTCCCCAGCTTAACTTCCCATCGAAATTTACCGGAAACTTTCTGGAAATGTACCGGAAATTTTCCGCCCTTTGCAACCCTTGTAGAGCACATTTAAAAACAACCCATGGTTGACCACAGTGCTGAACAGGACAGATTAATCAGTCAAAGTATAATAAAAATTATAATCAAATTAATACAATTACAAGCTATAGAATAAATAATTCATTCAATATAATACAATTGATGGTTAATAAAGTGCAATAAGTATCTACATTTAGAAAGTGTTTTTAAGCTTTACTTTGATAAATGAGGGAACTGTTCTGATTGATAGTGGTAGACTGTTCCATAATTTGGGGCCTGCTACTGCAAAAGCTCAGTCCTCTCGATGTTTCAGTCTCAATCTACACCATGAATGATTGCATTCGGCACTACTGTAAAAAAATATTTTCATGATTTGTAATCACAACATTATTTCTTTTGTTAAATAATCTTTAATAACTTATGTTGTTCAAATAACATAATATTTTAAGTTTCTGATGATTTATTCAATCACCTTTTTTGTATTAACTCAATTTTTCCATTTCAATGAACTTACATTTTTAAGGCCGCCAGCTTACTTAATTTTTTAAGTTAAACCAACAAAATGTTTTATGAGTTGCATAAAATGCAAAGTAATAAGGAGTGTATGAACATGGCACATTCATTAGGTACATTGATTGAGTGAATAAATAATCCAGTTAAATAAATACATTTCAAGTCCTGTTTGTTTTCTGACTGCACAGAACATTTTACCAGGGAGTTGTTGGAGTCTGACTCTGAACCCCTTTGAAGAGTACTCAACTAGGAGTGGGTTTCATTTGCAAAACAATAGAAAGAACAGGTCATAACTAAATCATGAGTTTCCAACTTAGCAATTATTAAACCAGCAGCAGAAGGGCTGTTTTTAGATGTACAACTTTTTGTTGGATTGTGATTCTCAGCTCATTCTACCTAAATGAAAGGGTGAAGGCCCTATTGTTTTCCTTGTGATTATTCTTCTTTTCTATTATTATTATTTTTCTTACGACTATTCAGGCACTTTTGGGGCCCTTAGGGTGTACTCACACTAGGCACGGTTGCCATAAACCGGGCCCGAGTACGATTGTCCCCCTCCCCATTCCCCCTCTGGCCTGCACTCACATAGGGTTTCAGCATTCGTGCCGGAGCACACTTACGTTATTAGGGTGCGGCGGTTTCGGGATAAACAAGAAGAGCGGCGCTCTCTGAACACAATGGAGTCCATCGCTTTCTTTGTGGATAATTTTGTGTCGTTTGGTCCACAGCCCTCTCACACCCTGTTGTTAAACAGATGTGTCGCCTTAGTGGCGCGAATATTTTCATGAAATCGTGCTGCTCGTATGAGGAGGTTTGCACGTCACGCGTCCTGTTCCGTGCTCCAGCACGGTTCAGCGCTCACACTGCATGCGAACCGCGCCCGAGTCCAACTGAACCATGCTCTGGCCCACCTCCTCCAAGCGGGCCAGGGCCAGCCAATCGAGCCGCGGCACGGGTCACACCAAACGCACTCGGGCACGGTTCAAACTGGCTAGTGTGAGTACACCCTTAACGTGGAACCAGGGTTGCGGTGCCACTGGCTTGGGCCCGCCATCGCTGCTCGCAGCTATATTTTTAAATTTTCTGCTAAACAGACATGTATATCTTCGAGCAATGATGTAGCCTGCCAGACATCTTTAGAGCTATAAAGGATCTTGTGACATTTATTCTGTGGTGAGTACTAAAACATGTTCATTAAAGCCACAGGAGACAATCACTCTTTGGCATGCAGGAATCTACCAGAGTCAGCACAAAGAGTCACACTGCTGTTACTGATGAGAGAGTACTGAAACCCTTGAGTTTTAATTGTATTACACTTTGAGCATAATTGCAGGTGTAGGTGTGCTCTGAAGACCTGATTCGGATTGTCACAGCATAATACAAACTCTTTTGTGTCAGCTGCTATGAAAAGAAAGACCCTGTCGATAACATAGATGTGTTTGGAAATCTCATTTACAATTACCAAGCAAATTGTTTAGAGAAAGCTGAAGAAAAGGGCAGAGAGAGAATATAGGATGGAAAACAAAAGGCTCTAACTGCAGAAAGCTTAAAAGGTGACAAGTCATTTATCATAAAATTGCATTGTAATGAGGAGATTATCATAATAATGGACAGATTATTGAACTGAAATGAACTTCAATTCCAAAAAGCAATTTCAGAAATAGGAACCCCCTAGTGAGTTTCATTATATCACACACAAATTATTTTCCAAGATTAATTAATATCAACATGCGTCTTGGGAACATACACAATATTTAATTAAGCAAAAGGACAGTGATAACTAATTATACACCGTATGAAGCAGACCGGCAAACAATGTTGATGTATATTTGACATTGACAGCACATTTAATTCTTCACTGCAAATACAAGATATAGAAAAACATTGGTGATGGTGGCTCGAAATGTAGTAAAGGTTAATGGAATGATCTGCTCGCAGGTGAAAGGAATCAGATAAGTCAATGATGTTAGAAATCTCTACGGGCGGCCCCAGGGTGAGAAATGCTGATGGGATTGCCAACCAACAACAGACTTGAGCAGAGAAACACACTGCTGTTCTAATGTTTCATGAAGTTGTATTACAGAATTGAATCTAGAGAGCCCTGGGGCTTTCTTTAGTGCTTAAGAATATAGAGCTGGTAAGTCCCGCCTCTTCAGCTAACCCCGCTGGACCTCTAGGTTGAAAAATCGTCAGGGCATGTGGAAGGGTTTAGGTACGCATTTGGGGAGATGGCCGGCGTTGTCACATATGCGACGTGTAGTCTTTCTCGTCATGTCTATTCCACAACTGCTAGCTAAAGAATCTTACAATATACTGTCAAACTCGTTACATGAGAAATTATATAAAAAATTCACAGACATCATATGTTCACATTCATGGCACAATTCAAACGGGATCAGATAATAATTATTTTCTCTCATTCACTTGCATTGACGCTTTTTCAACCTAGAGATCCACTTGGAGTTTTACGGATGGGCGGGACTTACCAGCTCTATAGCTGAGAGCATAGATGTACATAATAAAGCCTAGATGTCTCATTCGCGCTGCTGGCCAATAGAGGCCAACGTCCGCAACTGGCGGCCATCTTGTCACTGGTACTCGTAACTCACTCGTAACATTGTGTTTTAATGGTGCATGTATTTTTTAAATAACCCTAACTTGCTTAATTTTCTACCGATTTTCAAACAGTTTGGCTTGTGATAAATGTCATTTCCTGAGCCAGTGTCTTTTCCCTGAGCCAGAGCCCATTCCAGTGCCCGAGCCCGTGTCTGTTCCTGTGCCTGAGCCGTGGCCGCCCGAGGGTCGTCTCCGCCCTGGCCGCCCGAGGGGTCATCTGCTCCGTCCTGGCCACCTGAACTGTTTGTTTTGCCCCGGCCATCAGTTAAGCTATTTACTTGTGTCTCTGTTCCCCTTCATGGACCTGGCCCCCCATCCCTCCCCCTGAGTCTCCACTGTTTCACCTCCTGCCTGAATTCTTGTTTCTGTGTAGTCTTGGAGCATCTGGTAGCCGCTCCGTAGCGGCGTTATCTCACGGTTATCTCACAGTGTTTGGTTGTTCCCTGGGTTAAACACTAGAGGTCCTCAGTTTTCATGGTGTCTTTGCATTCATTCTCACTACAATTCCCATGATCCTGTCTGTCACTGATTGTTCATTTCCTTATAGCTGTTTCTCATCACCCTGTTAGCACTTGTGTAAATACCCTCTCCTTGTATAATTCTTGTATATTGTCCCTACACTTTTGTTGTTTTCAAGCCTGTTTCTAGTGCTTGTCTTTTATATTTTTGGATTGCTTTTTTGGGATTTTGACCTTTGCCTGGACTGGTTGTGAGTACGGATTACCCTTTATATTGAACTGACTGGTTGACTTGACTGGTTTTGGATAGTTTATAAAGTTTTTACTCTAAAATAGACATCAAATACTTTTTTGCATTTTTAAGCCCCAAAACGCCGTCGCCGTGTAAACGATAGGCACATCCACTAAAATATTTTTACGTTTTCACCCGCGAGTGTTCTTGTGTATATGGGTCTGAGTGAAAAGCTCATTATTATTTGGGTCATTGTCCTCTCAGGTGAGAACCACCTAATCATTCATGAGGGGTTGGGCCGTTTAAGCCAATTCGCATATTGCCTTTCCAAAAAAAAAAATAAATAATTTTTTTCACTATTTAAATTAGGGCTGCACGATATTGTTATGCGCATCTCGTCAGTAAAGCCGGTTACTTGATTAGTAGTAAATCACCTTCACCCGCTTTTAGATGGAGCGTCATTTACTACAAAGAGCCGTAACTTACTGACAAGCTGAGCCATATCACGTTATGGGATATGACTGAGCTTGTCAGTTAACTACGGCTCTTCTTAAAATCTCCCGTGTTAAATTAACACACCCTATTATTGACTTTAAATTTTGTTTGGCTGTTGTATCTGAGTTATACTTGCCAGATGAACAAAGAAAGAAAAGTGATATAATGGTGTTGGTTATGTTATGACGTTAATCATTTGAAATTTATGATTGTGATTTATTCTGTTGGTTACAGTATAACTGATATTCTGTATTGAGATTCTAACTGAGTATCCAGAATTTGAGATATAATGTAATGGATTTCTTAAAAGTGGTTTAAAAAAAATCTTTCTTTAAGGCACACACAGAGCTCAAGATTAACCCAAGGAGGATAATTACATGCAGAAGGGGATTCCCGCGGTTATGGAGATATAAATGTCTCATTCTAAGGTAATAAAAACATTACGGTTTATTAAGTAAGTTCTTTATACACCACTGAAAACATAGTTATGGATGTCATATTGCATTTCTGTTAATAGATACTCAACTTTTTTACACATTGCACCTTTAGGAGAACACAGGGAGTAAATACATGGAGCAAACAAGGGAACAAAATGAGCTCTTGTCTTGAGAGACAAGTGAACTAAATGTCTAATCAAATGAACTGGTCAAACTAGCAGACAAGGAAGGCTGAATCGAAACAAAATCAAAAATATCAGGAACTGGAAAACAGTGTGGCTCCTGTGAAAACTTGTCTCATGCAGCCCTCGGGCGGTTTTATACATGTGGAGACGAAGGCAAACTGAGAACTGGGGAATAGAATTGGCTATGACAAGATACATGCAGTTATTTTGCTACTCCTGGTCTCCCTAGTTCTGTAAATGGGAATATTGTGACTAGTACAGCTTGACTGCCAAACTGACAGTCCCAAACAAGTAACAAATATGTAGACATGTCAGGTTCTGTTATTGTACATAGGACATATTTCAAGCCTAGTCAAATGATGTACAGTGGTGGAGAGGCTACTGACGCGTTCAGATGGATAGAGGCTGGTTTGTGAGAGGAATTGACCCTGTGGTGTGTAGTAGTTTGGTATTGGCTCCAGGTTGGTAGAATGGAAGAATGGACTTGAGGAGGTGCTCACATCCTAATGTCTGCAACAGGAGATAACAGCTGCTATGGTCTTTGAAGTCTGTCATCAAAACACACTTGCTCACTGTTGTGCTAATATGTGGTGATAGCTTCTTCATAAGCTTGTTGGAAAAGGGCATGTCAGTGGCAAGTCCTTTTGAGATTATTTGCACAATAATAAACAAATTTGCAGCTAGTTTAAATGTATGTGAACACTGATTAGAAACAAAATAGGCGAATTGGTCAATTTGGGTTAGATACATTGAAAGACATGCTAAAAACAGAAAAAGAACGCGGTATGTTAATAAACTAGGCTTTAAGTTTAATTGTTAATATGTATTTTTATTAACAACGTTAATAATGGAACACCTCAACTTGTAAAAACTTTTTTAAATGAAGTCAAACATCATTTAAAAGACTCTTGCACATTGGAAGATCAAATATGAAATGTGGTGTCTCATTTCACACTACATGGTCACACTATGTGTGTGACCATGACAGATGTAAATACAAATATGATGCCTCATAAATTGCATGTTTGAATGGCAGACCTTTTCGTGTGTCAGAAAAGTTTCAGAAAAGTAGTTTTAAATTTTTAATACGTCAGCTCACAATTTTGGTGTGAAAGCAACGAGGAAATATGTGTGTGGTGTGAAATAATCATATCTCATTTGTGACAGGTGTCTTAAAATATAAATCCGCAGTCAAGCAAATGATTGGATTTTGCAAAACAACTCGTCCCTTATTGATGTTGAACTTACATACACCAAAATGTACCGTTTTATGTTACCCTTGGCTTTCTTCAGATGAGTTGGAAAAGTAACAGCTGTTTAAAAGTATTATTTTTGAAAAGACATAATCTGATCAAGTGCTATTGAATTTTGTTCACTTCATCACATGTCCAGGGGAAAATATCATACTTTTTGCTTCTATGGTTTTATAACCTCACTGCAAACACTCTTTTGATCTAATCCAAGTTTTAATGGGCTATATGCATGCATAAGTTCTGCATTTGACGCAAGGATGCTCGTTCCATTTCCGGTTTTGTAGAGTAAAGCGGAGGAAAACCGAGTAAAACGGGATTATGGCAGAGTCTTCAAAATGTACTGTCCTCCCGTCTTTGAAATGAAATGTACATGCGTTTAGATGTAATTTTATATATTATGTTTATTTAATATTTTTAAAAAGAAGCATAAACACAACGAGTGGTGTCTGTTTTATCTGTTTTTGTGTCTAACGTTTCTTTAGTATAACCATTGAGTATAAAATTCAATATAAATTCTCAGTATGGCATGATTGGACTCTACGATCGGCGGAAGTTATCGAGCATCCTTAAACCTTCACCAGAAATACCGCCGTGCATAGAGCCCATTATAATAGAAAACACATCTTGAATGAGAGGAGCAAAGCTGACATTCTTTTTAACATTTACTTTGAATCAAGAAATACGATTAAAAGTGGAATATTTTAATAATGTTTTTGGCATGTATTACCAATCAAATTTTTGTTAGTTTTTTAAAGAAATTATGCATTATAAAAATGCATTACATTGATCAAAATGAGTTAATATTACATTTATAATGTTACTGAGGATTTCACTTTCAAATC
The DNA here is from genome assembly GCA_030378365.1 of Hybognathus amarus. Lineage (NCBI taxonomy): Eukaryota > Metazoa > Chordata > Actinopteri > Cypriniformes > Leuciscidae > Hybognathus > Hybognathus amarus. The sequence goes on along the minus strand of JAQIUQ010007432.1, from coordinate 265,525 downwards.
GTCTTTCAAAAGCGTTAAAAATATTTACCAACCCTAAACATTTCGATTCAATACCGATAACCGATAACCGAGAATTCTTATAATTGAAAGTGGATAACCGATATATTGGCCGATAAATTTGAATACAAATTTTTATATAATTTTGTAGAGCCTGCAAGCAAAAAAAGTCGGTGTTTCCTGGAACAATCATTCCAACGAACATTCACAAACAGCATCGCAAAATTGTGTGGTTTGAACGACAGCTCTCGAACTGTGGTTAGAGGCATCGTTTCTATATTGCATCACATTTGGACGTAATAAATTCTTATCTTGAGCAAAATAAGCAAGCTGCAGTCTTTTAGTGTAATTTACTAAAAGATGTAAATTACATTTGTATGTATTCTAAATAAAAGGCACCGGTTGTACTGAATGTCATGTCTTTTAGTTCGTCAAAAGATTTAAAGTAGCGATTTTGAAGAGTGCGCATGTACGAACGTGCTCTACTATGTAAGAACGAGCCAAATGTTGAGTCTGGTAATAAAGCAAAATGACAAAAAACAATTAGAAATAGTCCTCAGATGACATGTCCGTAATTTATATATAAAATCTAGCGTTAATTGGATCTCAAACAGTTTCATTAAAAGTAGTTTTTACTCCACCACGTGTCGAAAACCAACGTGGTTTGTAACAATACTTTGCGACAATAGGTTTCGGGAAAAAGTCGTAACTAGCTAGTTGACTTCTCCAACGATGCATCGTACTATGGTAGTGAAGCAGCGAACAACATAGTTGTACGGAAACGCACCCCTGCTTAGAATGGACCTGAATATTTTACTTCCACTGACAATTTTTTCCCATCAACTGCCTTGAAAACCATTATGATCTCTCCCCCAACCACCCTAAAATGTCCTGTCCTCAGCTTATACAGAGGTCACATTACAGCTTTTATATTACAACATTACAGAAAGGGAATGATGGAATGATGGTCTCAGGCAGCTGAAGGGCTTCTTCTCTGTTTGTGTAGCAAAAGCTAACAAGACACAATGGGCCCATCAGTCACATCCCTCAAGAAGAATCAGAATTAAGTCACTATGGCATGTCTTTAGAAGCTGTTGGCATCTTCATCCTTCGTTTTATGAAGGTGACATTTCAGTCGAACCATCACATTCATTTAAGCATTCAGAGCACTTTGGTGCAAGACTCTGAGCTTAGACATTTTGAAAGGAGACTATCACTATTCGAAACAGGACTTGATTGCACACGGCTCAGTATTTATCTTCAAATTAAGTCAGACAAGGTCCATAGCCCTGGCTTAGAAACTGAAAGAGTGTGGAAATAAGATTATAAGTATGGGATCCCAGTTGTGCCAGTAAGAGCAGAAAGTCATTTTATCAAGTCTGTTCTGTTGTGGAAGTTCTGTCATTAAACTGTCCAGTGAACTCATTCTGAGGGCACAGACTATTGTTCAGTGTTTGCCAGTCTGACTGGCAGGATGGTGCCTGGCATCAATTTTCCTGCCATCAGATGTGTGATGGGAGCACACCTTCAATGCTTGTGCATTCAAGGTTGGAAAAGAAGGGAGGGGAATTACACTGCAGACACTTTTCAAATGATAGAGTGCCATAACTGCTTACCAAGAGCCTCTCTGTGAGACAGCAGTTAGCAGTGGGACAGCAGACATGCCACAACGTGTTGTGTTATGTAAGTGAAGCGTGTGGATTAAATTAATTCTGTGCTGACAGACTTGTGATACAGAGGTGTTGCCCTCTTCTTTCTCTCATCAACTTAGAACAGTGGGGGGTGCATGGGATTTAGGATCTGTGGCATGCATAGTCCTCCTCAGGGGCAGGGCTGGAAGGTCCAAAAAAGTGCCACAAAAAAGTTCCTTGTTGTTTTTTTTATCTTTATAAAAAAAAATTTTTTATAAAAAAGACTAGCCTGAATACGTCAGACTTCGTACTTCCACTCAATTTTGGTTCGGTTCTGTTTTCAGTCTGAGACATCGACATGACTTTCAGTTTTCCTCCGGCCTGAAAACAGCCGTCCAATCAAACGATCAGAGGGCAGGCTGAGAGCCGTGACATAGACGCTTCTATTTTAGGTTCAGGAAAATCGAAAACGGACGCGGATAGAGACACGGGATTGCTCTATTGTGAAGAATATTTCCGCCATTTGCAAACCGAAGCCCGAACAAGAAGAGTGTTTGTTAAAGGGGGGGTTGACTGCTTTTTTTTCTTTGCATGATTGTGTTTATGGGGTGCAATATAACCTGTATCAGGGCTCGACATTAAGGCTTGTCCGCTTGTCCGGGACAAGTGGATTTTTTGTAGGACAAGTAGAAGAGAAAATTAGTGGTCCGACCGGACAAGTTAAATTTCAAACAAAATAAAATGCCATGTTACTTCACGTTATGTGCCACTCGTTACGTCTATTTTACAGATTAAATTTTACCGATTTGAAACAAACACATTTTTCGCGCTGCCTGTGAATGTCCTGAATGTGACTCACAGAAAGACGCGCGCCAGTATAATGCGCATGCACAGACCGCGCCAGAAGTTCTCTTTCGTGCTTGAACGAACATCGACAACACACACAATTAAGCCAAAATGTCATTTGTCGAGTATCTTCATAACATAAGAGCAGTCTTATGATGGACATAAAGACATTGTGACTCATGAGAGAATGAGGCGCGTGTGAGTATCCGTGTCTCTGTCCACAGGCTGCTCTTAAAGGGCCAGCTACCAATAAAGCATTCTGTCAGTAAAGTTAATGAAAGAACAAAGGAAACAGAGAAAATTACTCACTGCTCTTGACTAAAGAACTTGTGAAGCTTTAATAAGGAGTAGTCTATATATAATTTATAATTTATGCAGCACAGACTGTTTGATAACTTTATTTCAATTTCTGTATATGTCCTACCTGTTAGACAGGTATCCAGACATCAATGGCTTATTGATCATTATAGGTGTTATCAATCATTTAGTTGTTATTGCTAATTTCAGAATTATCACTAATCTGTGTGTGCATTTGGTTTAGAAACAGACTCATGAAATCATTTGTTTATTATATCGCAATCGCATATCACAACCGCAATATTGACCTCAATAATCGCAATATGACATTTTCCCCAAATCGTGGAGCCCTGGATAAAATTATAAATCTTTACATGGACAAGTGACTTTTGTGCATGGACAAGTGAAACATAAATTTACACAAAAGTGCCTCAAAAAGTTAATGTCAAGCCCTGATGTATTCCTGGTTTTTCTCTTTTAAAAAGTCTTATTTTTCATAAATTTCACCTTTATTGTAAGCCGCGCTCTCCTCTGTCCCCTGAACGAGCGGTTCACTTCCTGATTCTATGAAACCACTCCCTCAGAAACAGGCAGTGGGCTCAGATTGGTTAGTTTGGGCCGGTGTGTTATGATTGGCTAAACTGTCGCCCACGTTGTCCGGAAGGTTAACGCCCACTACCTTTACGGGCGAAACATGCATGCCAAAGGTGCATACACGTAAATAATGGTGTCAAGACTGCAGTAAGTTTGAGGCAGAATAGACCGAGAAAGCCGCTGAAGTGCCCAAAGGGTTCTTTCTTGTCATTATAAAACCTTTTTTAGCAGAAAAGGTTCTTTGGAGTTGAGTAAAGAACCCTAAGCTTCATATATAGAACCCCAATGAATGAGTGTGGGATGACTGCAGATGAGTAACTCTCGAAAAACTGTGGGGGAAACCAAAATGTTCTGTTTATACTATTTAAGGGGAATGTCATAATCTATCGTTTGTTTTTAATTTACAGGAAAAACTTAATGTGTGACAAAGATAAATTCTTCACTATAGCCATTTCTTTTGAGGTACAGTGATACACAAGCTAAACTGAGCCATTTATATAACATATAAGCGTATTTCTTTTCCCACAAATTCAGCATTTATAACTTTCATTGGTGCTGTGCAGTAATCCGACATCTTAAAGTTTGCTCTCGAAGGTCCAGAGTTACCAAATCTTTGCTCTGTGGAATCTTTTTTCATCATCTGAGAAGATGGTGTTCCTGTTTAGCCTAGCCAAGGGTCCTTCACTTGGAATTGAACGCAATGGAATTGCAAAACACACTTGAGTAATGAAATGATCTCCCTCCTGTTGTGGTGGGCTCAGAGTGAGTTCAGAGAGCTCTTATATCTGTGTAATCAAAGATACATCTGACTGAATATTAACTGAGCTGCAGTGGGGCGTCCCTCTGTTTTCACCTAATGACATGTTTATTCTCCACGCCCAAACAAACATAAATTCGCTTTTGGTCTATATTCCTGATTGCATTTACATATTCAAATGTCCCCATTTGTCGAGGCACTGTGAATTCAATTACTGCCAATGAACATCAACTGCTCATGAACATTGTCATTAAAAATTCAACTGGTGACAAAGCTGATGCACTTCCGTCTATGGCGGTTTGCTATCAGTGCATCCGATCCATCATAGAATGTTTTGACATATTCTGCATTCTAGAAATATACTCAGAAACAGCATGTCTGTATTAAAAAGTTACTTTGTGCAGATTGTTTGTGAAAGGATCTCTCAATTGAATTAAAGTAATAAAATAAAGACATTCATTTAATTAAAAAAATTTCACATGTAAATTGCATCTCCAAAAACAATTTACTTGTTGTGTGAGTGCTTGATATAGAGGTAACAGTAATCCTCCTGTCCTGTCCATTACTTTTCTGGTCTGTTCGCAAACTGAAAAAACAAGTTAAATGTTATTATTTCTCCAGTGTTTTTGTCATGACTCAAGCTGTCAAGTTAGCAAGCTAATTTAGTTGAATTGCCAAGAAGCTGATAGCCTGAGAGTACTCCCAGTAATTAATAAGAATAAATAAATAAAGCTCTATAACATCGGTTGCAGAATTGTATTTTACTATTTTATTCTATTTTAAAATGCAAAATATGTATTCATTTATGTATAATGTAAATTGTAAATTATTGTAGGTGCATTTTTTTTACATCTATTTAATATACAATTTTGGGTAAAATATGGACAAACCCAGCCATTGGGTTACATTTTTGAATTACATTTTTAAACCCAATGTCTGGGTTTGTCCATATTTTACCCAAAATTGGGTTAAAACAACCCAGCATTTTTAGAGTGTATATATTAGGATTTAGGCCTAATTATAATGTTTTAATTATGAAGATTGGTCCATTTTGAAACCTAAAGAAGACCGGTTTGGTATGGCGGGTGTCTCTCTATATTGTGGTTGTGTTCATGTGTATGTGTAAGTTTCACAGTGATGTCATTTTTGTCTTCCTGTCAGTGCTGCTGGTGAACTCTTTTAAAATTCCATCAGTGTGAACAGAACAAGGTCATAACGTTCTGTTTCATTGTGCGAACTGGTAAAAGGAGGGACTTTGAAGCACTGCTGTTTTATTCAACTAATCAGTTTTTCACCGTTTTACACCAAAAGTGGAAATGGCTGAGAAAGTGAAAATGATATCAAGCGTGCAGTAGAATGATTTTCTCCATTAACAAGCAGGACGATTTCATTTTGGAGCTCAGATGAATAACTTAGCTATACTTATGGCTTTAACAAAAGCTCCTGAATCGTTTTGTTTCGACTTTAAGCAATGGGTGGGTCTTTTGATCATTTAATTCAAGGGATATCTTGAGTTTTTTTTAATGCATATTCTCTGTTTACAAGAATATAAAGGTGTACTCCTCACACATTTTGTATCTTTTAAGCTAGTTTGCACTGTTTATTTGAGCATGAGGAAATTTCCATTCGAGACAGGGTTGTTAACGTGGGATTAAAAGACAAACCAGCTCTAAATCCCCAAGAGAACTGCAGTCAATAAAGCAGTCAAAAAAAAAAAAAGAATTTGCCAGAGGAGGCACATTGTATGACAGTGAAGTGGATGAAGTGATTTTGCAAAACACTTGTTAATGCATCAGATTACAGAAGTAAAATGTTTTATGAATGCTGTTGTTAACTAGGGCACTTGAGCTAAATGCATCCTCCTCTTGGCAACAAACTCTATCATCGGTCATATGTCCCCCCTTAATTGACCAGCTTAATACAAAATACAGACATACCAGACTGCTTTACATAATCTGGTTCATTTACTTTCCTTCATTTTTCTCAGAAGTCATCTTATATCAGATAACCTAAAGGCTGTTTAACCCAGTTGTTTATCATTTGCCTCTCTGATTTTCCAGGCTTTAATTGCAAGGGAATGTCTGATATGTTTTATTAAAGCAGCTTGTCTGGCTATTTTTATCTCTATTTCTTTCCCCTTCCCATTCCCTTGTATTCTGCTTCTAATAAGACCATGATTGGATAAATGAAATAACCATTTCTGTCACAGAAGTCTTGGTTTGTTTGATGTAAAAGGCTTCTCTTCCTCCTGCCCTGCAATTAATGTCTTTTCCCTTTATTTCTCAGTGATGTCTCATCAAATAGTGATTTTGTCTTTGCAGGGGTTTGTCTTTCAATGGTCATTTTGCAAAAGAAATGGAAAAATTCCAATAGGGAAATGGTGATGCTTGAAACTTAATTTCTATGCTCAGCCTCTTATTAGTGATTTGTCAAAAATAGGAAAAATATGTGCAATGTACTGTTTTTACTTTTAAACTTAGAAAATATGTATTTATGGGCCTATGACGCTATTTATATGATCCACAAATGCTTTTGAAAAAAGTGTCCGCTATGTGAATAAATGTAATCGTTTGTGTTTTCTCTTGAGAAAGACACTTTATTTTTTATGTAATAAGCATTTTAAAGTCATTCAGTGGCATGCAATCAGGTAGACCCCCATATAAGTGATAAGTGATGTACTTGAGCAAAATAAGTATTTGAACACCCTGCTATTTTGCAAGTTCTCCCACTTAGAAATCATGGAGAGGTCTGAAATTGTCATCATAGGTGCATGTCGCAGTGGGCCAAAATCCCTCCTGCAGTGTGTGCTAACCTGTTGAAAAACTACAGAAAACATTTGACCTCTGTAATTGCAAAGAAAGGCTACTATACCAAATATTAACTATTGATTTTTCTCAGGTTCTTATGTGCAGCTGTATCATACAAATAAATAGTAAAAAAATCATACATTGTGATTTCTGGATTTTTTTAATTTTTTTTTTAGATTATGTCTCTCACAGTGGACATGCACCTACGATGACAATTTCAGACCCCTCCATGATTTCTAAGTGGGAGAACTTGCAAAATAGCAGGGTGTTCAAATAGGCTACTTATTTTCCTCACTGTAGCTAAAGAAAGACAGAGGCAATTTGCTCCAAGAGCCATTTATATGAGCACTATTTAACTCATGACTCACAGCATCCCACCCAGATACCAATATTTGAATTTATTCATAGAAAGAATTGGCCAACTGAGATTCCACTATATAGAGCTGGTAAGTCCTGCCCCTTCAGCTAACCCCGCTGGACCTCTAGGTTGAAAAATCGTCAATGCAAGTGAATGAGAGAAAAGAATTATTTTCTAATTCCGTTTAAATTTTGCAATGAATATAACATATGTTTGTGAATTTTTTATATAATGTTTTGTGTAAAGAATGCTACAATTTAGCAGGTAGAATTTTCATATTGTTAGAGAGCACTTTGTGTGAGAGCACTTTGTGGACTACAACTCTTTCGACGTGTTTGATATACATCACCCCCACTAGCACACGGATCCCGCTAAACATGCCTGTGTCTTTGGTGCACTTCACCGCCTTCTTTCAGGGAGAGGACAAACTAGTCGAGCGTGGTGAAATCCGTCATTTGTGGAGAGAAATGTGTTATGTGTCGACGTCACATATGGGACGTGTAGTCTTTCTCGTTATGTAACTGCTAGCCAAAGAATCATACAATAAACTGTCACACTCGTTACATGAGAAATTATATAAAAAATTCACAGTCATGGCACAATTCAGACGGGATCAGAAAATAATGAATTTTCTCTCATTCACTTGTATTGACGCTTTTTCAACCTTGAGGTCCACTTGGATTTTTACGGATGGGCGGGACTAGGCTTTATGCACAACCTACTTCCGCATTCTGTAAAACAGGTGTCATTGCTTCCGGTTCTGGTCTTTTGTATGTGCTTCATGATTATTTTTTTTTGTGTGGTTTTACTCAAGATAACTTAAAAGGAGTGAGCAAAGATTATCATAACCAATGTCCCTCACATGTGCAGATTGATATTTAAACGTTTTATATTTTTTCTTCTCTACAGTAACGTTTAGATATTTAAATGGAATAAAACGGCAATAACAAAGTGAACTAGGTAGATTAGCTGATTACCATAAAAATCCATCGTAGTCAGTTCTTACGGCCGTTGACACTTTTCTTGACAAGCTGATGCGATTAAACCCGTTTTCCGGTTTGGTCACGTGACGCTCGACATAAAGCCTCTTACCAGCTCTATAGAGATAAAGTCAGGATCATAATTAGGTTAGGACCATACAGTGCTGGGTCGATAACAAATTGTAGGAGTACGTCATATGCAATGTTGTGAAAACAGTGATCAAATGCTGTGTGGGTCTCAGTTTTCAGTGAGTAGTGTAAAGGTCACCTGCCTGGAGTGCCCTTGAGAGCCACCAGAGGGCTCCACATCAGACTATTGTCATTCCCTCACAAACATTTCCCATAACTCACTGCCTGGACTCTTCATCCATTATCACAGTCACCTGTGTCTCATTATCTTGTTTAGCTCACCCCATATAACGCTCGCAGGTGAAAACGTAAAAATATTTTATCGGATGTGCCTTTCGTTTACACGGCGACGGCGTTTTGGGGGCTAAAAACGCAAAAAAGTGAAACCACCCTCCAGAGTGGAAATCTTAAAAATGCTCCACCGCAGCGTTCCCGTGTAAAGGGTAAAAACGCAAAAGTCTGCTTGATTGTGAAGGTTGTACACAGGCGCGTGGACTTGGTGTTGTTGTGTGGCAGTGCTCCACATTGCCACCTAGCCGCCTGGAGTGCATACTACATTGAATTTTACACACTTTTGCGTCACGGATTTCCCACCAAAAATGCTCGTCTAAACGCAGAATAAAAGTGTAAAACGAACGCCACTATTGCGTGTTCTCTTCAGAATCGTTTCTGTGTAAACATAGCCTGAGCCTGGTTTTCTCATTCGTTATCTGTGAAGTCTTGTTTAGTTTTACACTGCACTAATGTTTCTTGGTTTTGGATTTCCAGCCTGATCTCATGAAAGTTCGTATTTATAGCACGAATGTCATTTCTCATGCCATTTATACGGCAAAAACAGTTTTTGCGTGTATATGGTACGCGTTTTCGCGTGCATATGATGCGCACTTTTTGGTGTGTAATACGCACAAACTCCCCTCCCCCTAAACCTACCCCAGGGTTTTTTAGTGTGTAGCATATACACGCAAAAAAAAACAACATTTTTGGCGTATAAATGCCACGAGAAATGACATTCGTGGTATAGATGCGCATTTTCATGAGACTGTGTTGGGATTTCTTACCTGTTCTGTGGGTTACTCTTTTGCCCGTATTCCCTTGTTGTGTCTGTCTGTATGGACTGTCTGCCTGTGTTTGACCTTGCCTGTACTTTGGATTAATAAATACTGCATTTGGATCCTCAATCTTCTTGTCTCAGAGCAGTTTGTGAAAAAACTCATGACTAAGTGGCTGGTTTATATGTGCAAATGCACAAATGCTTTCTCGCTTTTACAGCTTCATACCAAAAAGACAAGCGCTGCTACTCCCCAACTGTTCTCATGTATCACAACCTGAAACTGAAACATGTCATGACTCTTAAACGCTTTTTGATATTACCCAGAGTTATTTACATTCTGGAGCCATCATAGCAAGTGATTGTTTTTTTTGCATGTTAAGTGATCTGGTAGCTCTTAAAACAAAGCATTTTATGTGTTTGTATTGACATGAAATCTAAGTCACTGGCATCGCTGTCCTTTTTATCATAACACATTTAATTGGATGGTGCTTTTCAAAATACGTCGTTTCAAAGCAGCTTTAGAGAAAGTCTATCATTTCTGTAATGCCATAAGTAACATTAAGTAGTTTAATCAGTGGCTGTTAGAGTCGATTTAATCACCTGAACAAGCCAATAGTAGACTGTGGCAGGGAAACAAAAGCTCGATTTTGCTGTTATCAGGAGACAAAAACAGTAGAATTCAGAGACACTTTGGAGCCAGTTTTTCTGTGGTTAAACAATTTGGAAATGATTTTACCTTAAACGTTAAAAATGAAGTGTCTTAATTGTTTGCTTTGAGGTTTGTCTCTGCTTCATTGACTAGGTAGACATAGATTTTGTGTCAATTTGGACGTGGCAGCAATTCAGACATTGTGAGGTTAAATGTGGAAGACTGGAGTTTCTTGACATTTGAACACAATGTCATCCTGTCAACAAGTGATGGATTTTCAAGCGTGGATTTTTAAGTAGGCTACTCTTTTTCTTTGACTTGTGCAAGGGAACAAGTTGAAAGGAAGTGTCAGTCCTGTTGTGTCCTCTGGTTCTTTGTGGCAAAGCGTGGGTAACAACTGTGGTGTGTTCTTCAGTTGAGCCTATTGTTCAGTGAAATGTTACTAAATGTAAATCTAATCTTTGTGTATTCATTATATTAAAGCAAAGCTTATTGTAGAAATGATTGCAACATTACATTTTATTTAAATATTTATGACCTCTCATTTTATCAGCAGTTATTTGCATTCATCCCATTTATATAATGCTTTTTGTATCATTTTGTAATGTTTTGTGTGCGTTTTACAGTGATTTGTCAACCACAGCTGCCTTTTTAATTGTATTAACCATTATGCATTTATTTCCATTTTTTATTAATGTTCTTTGTCCACAAAATCAAGTGTTCTACCATTGATTTTTCAAAATAATATTAGATTAGCAAGAAAAAAAATGTAATGACCGCCTGTGCAAGGTTGACAAGATGTACAAATTTGCAAATAGACAAGTTCAAGAACCATAAAGTAGACTGTTTTATTATGATTATTTTTGCATGTTCTTTGTTTTTTCCTGACATTTCCCCTCCTTCATTTATGGATGAGGTAGCATACAACTCTTCGTTGTTTTCAATGCGCATCATCAACTTAATATTGATTGTTGTGCCATTTGATATGACTGAATTTTAGTGTTATCCATATTTTTTATAGGTTCTACTGTGCACCTGCCATTTGTTATCTCAAAAAGAAAAGCCAAATTTAATCATTTTTTCCTTTCTTTTTTTGTTTTAATATAGAAATGTTTTACTTTGACATTATATGGGTCCATTAGTCAACATTTATCCATTTATCAAAAAGCCTCAGTTAAATGCATCACTGCTGCAACTCAATAAATGAAGTCTAAGGCTGGGTGAGTAATTTTGACAGGTATTTTAATTTTTTTATTTTTTTGACCTCTTGATCAAACCCCTCTCTTGCCTGTTCAAAGAAACACACACCAAACGAGAGAATACACTGAAAAGTATATATAATGTATATATATCTTTTTTTAATGTATTATGTTTTGAGTGTGATAGAAAAAGATGACAGCTGCCGTTTGCTCATCTGATATAGATTTTTGAGAGTACTAATTTCACTAGTTCTCAGTTTGATGATCTCCAGACAAGACAAATTCAAAAGCCTTAATATATTTATCAGCTCTTGTTCAGTTTTCATCTGCTATTTAAGAGAGCATGGTGTATATTCCTCTGACTAAACAGTGATATGAGTAATATAATTCTAATTTGTATCATATGCTGAAAGAGAAGGAGATACACGCAGATAAATTTTAGCGAGTGTGTGTGTGAATAGCAAACCAATCAATTCTTCTTTATTCTTTCTCTGACATGTTTCTGTCCAGTCTGGTGTCTTTAAAGTGAGTCAGTGTGAAGCATTGAGACAGTGGAGATGCAGTAGAGTAGGTCTGTTTTCATTCTCCCTCAGCACTCATTGACACATATCATCATCACATTTCTTTTTGACCTGCCAAATACAGCGGTGTTCATCTGGACAATGGAGATTTCTCCTTGATCGGTCATGTAGAATCCTCAACGCCTGTATGCGTGTCACACAACATTAATTACATCCATTTCTGTCCAAGCCTTTTGATGGATGCATAAAGTCACTCAGTCAAGGTCTTCATGTTGATTTTAAAGCTTTTCCCCTCTTTTCTCTGACTTACCTCAGCAACGTTGAGTGGATATTCATTTAATAACGAAGGGAAAGAAGTTCATTTTGATTGAAGATGACCCATGTAAAGGGACTGCAGTGGGATGATTGTATATACATCTTTCTCAAAAGGCTATTTATTACAGTGTGACATTGGACAGCAAGTCCTTGCAAGGCCGTAAAGTTTCAGCAGTTGTACTTCTGAGTTAAGAATGTATTTGCATATTAAGAGTAGAACAGAAGATTGGCTTGCTTATCTTGACTTAAAGGGACTTTTAGGTAATTTGTTATCTAAAAACAATATTTTTATTCATAAATGTGTCCTCAAGTGTGTACAAATACCTCTGCCAATTATCTGACTTATCCTCGTAAACAAAGAATTTATTATCTTTACATTGGACGGGTGAGTTCACAGAGGCTTCCATTTCCTTCCGCCATCTTGAAAAACTATAATAGCAGAGAGGATCAAAAAGTACTAGGCAAACGCGTTTCCACAATGCGATTTCCGTTCAGAGCCGGCGTCACGTAACTGGATGAGCAGAGCAGTGAGAGGCACTTGTTTAAACCACAGGCGGTCTAAACCTGGCAATTTTAAAAAGCTGAATTTTTATTTTCTATGGCAGATCATACGGATGCCGAGCCACAGGTGAAGAAATCCTTGTGGCCAAAGTCCCAAAAATGAATGCAAAAGGGAAAGTGACCGCAGAGTACAAAAAACACAAGTTGTCGGGATAGCTTTTTCCAGGTGGATAGAGCTAATGAAGGAGAAAGATTTCAAAAGGGATCCTGAAGCTTTTTCCTCAAGCCTACATTGGAGTCGAGAGAGCGGTAAAGCTCTCGATATGTCCTGTAACTTAGTTATAGGACATATTTATGTCACATTTAGAAAGAAGTCCTGTAAGTTACCAAATTAACAGAAACAGATGCGAATGAAGAAGTGTGTCCTCTTTATTTTGTGAAACCTAACAGTAATTAATGTGACTAATCAAGAAGGCATAAATACTAATTACAATAGTTCATGTTTTTCCACGGTCAGTAATTCATACTGTAACATTCGTTTGTTCGCTGTGTCAAGTTGCAAATTACAAACCTGTTCACCTGAAGGAAAACTCAAGGCGCTGGAGAGCTGGTCCCTTTAATTATTTCAATTTTAGAATTGCATTGAAACTAACTTAAAACTGGCATGCTTGGACACACACTCAACTTATAACGCAAAATTCAAGGCTAAAGTTAAACATTAATTGACTCTAGTTCTAAATGAGTCTTGTGATTGTGATTTATACCTTATTCCACCCTTATGACAACAGCAGGACATTCCAGCATCTGATTTATGAGATATTGTGTGTTTTTGTGTTTATTAGTCAAGCAGCTTTTCAGTGATAACATGAAAATAATACAACACAGATCAATAATATTCGTTGAAAATTAAATGTCCCCAACTAAGCAAGACAAAAGCCAAGGCAATAGTGGCAAGGAGACCAAAACTCCATTTGAATTATTGTTCAGTTAAGCAGAAATTGTTGACTTCATGTTGCACTATAGTGTATTCATGCTTGGTTTCATGAATTTGCATTTGCAATTATTTATTTAGCAGGTGCTTTTATTGAAAGCTACTGCATAGACCTGGATAGATCTGACAGTGGATTTATTGAAAACTGTAATAATTTCAATTACACTAAACAAGCATCTATTATTCACCTATTGGTCTAATGGATCTGATAAAAGAAAAAAAAATAAGAGGAGGGAAAACAGAGAAGGTGCAGTCATGCTGGGAAAAGCATCTGCTGGTGGAAATTTAGGGACAGGTTGGTACAAGGAAGGATGTGTTAGTGTCACAGTTTGAGCATCCTCTATCGCTAAACAACCAAAGCTAATAGAAAAGAAACTGAAATGATCATTCTCACACAAAAATGTGCCAAAAATCAATGATTTGCTTCCTCATAATTGAGTTTTCATTGATGTGTCTAAAAGCTATTGCCTTAAACAGATTTTAATTTCTTCAGCATGCCCAGAAACCACAGCAGTGATGAAGCTCCTTTAGAAATATTGCATCCTTCCCCGAGATTAGCTGGCCTGGAAAATCAGCTCTATGGTTTGCATTTAAAAGCATTTAAATTGGGTCGGGAGTGCAGTTCTTTATTTTTCCTTTTCTTTTTCTTTTCTTGGTTTACCTGGAAAAGAGTGATTTTGAGAGACAAAATAATTGAGAGACAAAATAAATGAGGAGTCAGGACTGTCAGGTTGTCAGAATGACCACTCTAGATCACCAGGTTCCACTTTAAAGTGTCAATCGCACTCTTAAGAAAAATGTTTTTTAACATTATTAGACTAGGATGCTTCAGACTTGTGCTCTGTCGGAAAAGAAAAATGTGCAAAATACCTTTAAGGGTAACAGCCTCACCGAGGCTTTTATTTAACCTATCTACTGCCAAAAGAACTTTCTTCAAACTAACCATTTCAAAATACTCACAGAATAAATACTTTACAATACGGGTGCACTAATATGCTTAACTAATGTACAGATAATACTGAATTAATGTGTAACTAATGATTATTTAAGCTATTTATTAATGATTACCACATTAGGAACTAAATATGTAAGGTCAATGTATTAGTTCATACATGAATTGTTATTAATTAAATATGTAATTGTGGATTAATTCCATAACTCATTTTTTTAACTAATAGTGTCAATTAATATGTTAATTACCAGAATGAGCCAAAGCCTTGTATTTTAACTTCCAGATAATATGACAGGTCCACTAATATGCATTAATACATGATTAATTACTACTTTGTTTCTGCAAAATCATGTGCAAATTACTACAATTACTACATGACTAGTTAATAATGATGTGCCCCAACAAGTAAAGTCATAACATAATGATACCTTTGCAAATCATTAGCTAATGATTAATTAAAGCAGATAACTGGAAGTTAAAGTCCATAGCTTTGACTAATTGTGGTAATTAACACATTAATTTACACTAGTTAATAAAATATGATATTAAGGAATTAATACACATTGAATTAATAGCAATTTGTGTATTTCTTAATCTATTAATCATATAGACTCTATTAGTTGCTGGTGCAGTAAACAGGTTTAGTTCTTCCTGCGTTATACATTAACTCATGATTATCTGTGCATTAGTTAAAGCTGCCATCGGCATCATTTTTTTGATCATTTTCAGTGAAATCGACACTATAATCCGACAGAACAACATAAATAAAGTGGTTTTAGAAAAACGAGCTTCTAACTCCATCTGGAGCGTGTTATTTGTTTAGCAAAAATCCAGCGCTCCTTGTTCACTGTGTCAAATCAGCGCAGGGGGGTGTGAGATCTGACTGTCAATCACAGATCGGGCACACACCACCCCTTGCGCACGTTACAATCACATGCACACGCCTGAAGTTCGCGCAGTAAGGAAGAGTGATGGCAGAACACTAACAAACCAAGTAAGCTCATTTACAGTATAAATGATGTTAGCAATTGCAATATATTGGTAGATTAGCCAGGGCAGCATACCTCCAAATAATCCATGGTGTTGATGAATGCTGATGACGGTCGCGTTCACAGAAAACCTGGTGCACATGCACTCAAGCACGAACTCTGTGGGAGGGTACTCGTTGATAGTGGAGGAGGGCCATATGAGTTGTAAACATTCAAAATATTGCCAAAGTCCACTCAATCAGCCATAGTTGCCGACGGCAGCTTTAAGCATGAATTAATGCATATTAGTGCACCCTTATTGTAAAGTGTTACCGAACGTTTCACCTTTTTTAGTTGCTGAACTGTCAATCCTATGCAAATAGAAAGAAGTTTCAGTGGCACATTCCTCTATCAAAGACTTTGCCTCTATTCACTGGCACATGCCAAAGACAAACGTATGTGCTTCTAAGGCCCAATCACACCAAGCACGATAACTATAAAGATAACTATAAAGACATAATTCTAAAAATCGTTCTCCATATTAAAGAATAACAGAGTTCACACCACAGCTAAAACGATAAAGATATGAGAAATGATATCGTTGGGATCACTTTCAGAACGATTTTTTTCCAGCTGTCCAACGATAAAACACTGACAACCAATCAGAATCGTGCATTTAAAATGGCAGGTGATATTGCAAAGAAGTTAATCGTCAAAGTAGAAAAAATAAATAAATAAATAAAATCCTCAACTGTTTGACAAGTCAAACCCACTTTTCAATGATAGGCTATGTAAAAAAGATGGATATGGAAAGCATCCTGGGAATAAACAGTGAGAAGTATTCACAATGATATTATGCAGTTTAGCATTGTTACAAAATTACCTCTAGGTAGGCTATCCAGCGCTAGTTGACAACATTGCTGAAGTACTAGGTGATGTTTTTATTCCATCATTGAATTCGTCAGCTATCCAGATATTACACTAGACATGGATTCGCTGTTTGGATGCGCTCCAAACACCTCTCGTCTTTTAAGGATATCGATCGTGTACCCTAAACAAAAAGCGCCTGTTTTTCCTTTTGATATTTGTTTGTAACGTAAGCAGCAACAGCAGGTCATTTGCCCGCGCGTGCTCTACTCTGAAACCGCAGTGCCGCGCGTGCATAAAAAGAACTTTATCGGTCGTTGGTGTGGACGCATATATAGTTATCTTTATCGTTATCTTTATAGTTATCGTGCTTAGTGTGAACGGGCCTTAAGTCTAAGCATAGCCAAACCAACACGTTCTTATCCTTTGGCGTCATATAGGTGGCGCCATATGACATTTCGTCGAAATACTACGCACATGGCACCCTATAGTGTCAAAATAACACGCACTATTAGGGGTAGGTTTAGGTCTGGGGTAGGGTCTGCATCTCATATTGACGCTAAAGGATGCCACTCACCTTTATGATGCCTTGGGTTCTGCGTGTTATATTGACGCTAAAAAAGTGCCATGTGCGTAGTATTTCAACGAAATGTCATATCGATGTACAAAGGATGAGAACTGGCCCAGAACCACCTCATTACTGATAGCTTAACCATCGAACTACACAAACGCACTCTTAACAGGTTCTTAATATTATTCTTAAAGTGTCTATAATTTTTTACTTTTCAAATTGTTTTCCTATTATGATTTTATTATAATTTTTTAACAGATAGCAAGTGTGAGCTGCTCTGTTTAGTTGAGTATACTATTCTCAACTAAAAAATAGAGATGATGAATTTGTGATCCATATTGTTTGAGTTTTCAATTATTACTGTCAAACACACACACACACACACACACACACACACACAACATTACAGCTATAGCATCATGACTTTTTTTTAGCACTTTTTCCTTTCAATATTGTGAAGGGTTCACATACTGCCCATTCCCAACTGGCTAATTTTAGCCTTCAATACACTTAATAGCTTTTACTTAAATGGAAAAGACAAACTCTGACTATACTAAAAAGTGCAACCAAAAGACCGTACTACTCTCCGCCTAATCTGACCTGAGTAAACACTATGGGAAGCACTCTGGCCAGATGGGATTTAAACTTGTCGGTGAAAAATAAAATAAAAAAGCCTGGTGTGAAAATGAAAAAGCACAAAGTTTTCTCACCATTCCTAATTTCTAACATGCACTTTGGCGAGCCCGTTCTCATCCTTTGGCTTGATATGTGACGTCATATGACATTTCGTCAATATACTACGCACATGGCACCCTTTAGAGAATGTGTTGGAATGATTTGTGTCTCCACAACACAAAGAACCTAGCATACAATGTTTCTTGAAAATGATAGGGATCTAAAAATAACTTTTACTATACCTTCTTTTTTTGTGTAGCCTACACTAGTCCACAATGAGCAAGCAGCTGTTTGCAAAACGATAAACCCAAATGTAAGCAAAAATTATATTTTAAATGCTTGACTGTGAACACAAGAGATATCAGCTGCTATAATGAGAAGGCTGTGTCACTCAGAGTATCTGGGTCTCTGCGTGACTCAGAGGGAAGTTAAAGCTGCAGTCCGCAGTTTTTCCTCTCTGTCGCCATCTCTGTTAGAAATCTGCAATTACAGTCATTCACTGAATTGTCATCTTTACATGAGTTGTACTGTAGTTCGCATAGTGTGGATGAACACAATGTTTGAGGAGAGTGTGCGGCTGTCAGTCACCGCGCCGGTGTGGATACTGGCATTCAGAATCACAGATTATTCTTTTTGGAAGTATGACCATCATAATAATTTTCACTGGATAATGTCATCAGAACAAGAAAAACATCTACTTTTGTTCTGGTTCTGATATTGCAGTAAATCGCGCTTATAAAAAAAAAAAAACGCTTATCATCACGCAAAACCATGTAAATCTTTTTTTCTGTAGCCACTACGAAGTCTGAAAAAGTCTTTTGCATTTTACAGCGGGTGAATCTGTTGTCACTGGTGATTGTCGTTTGAACCTTTCTGGATCCGCCACCAAATTGAAAAGTTTAATTATATCAAGTGTTGTGAGAAAAGGCTATAAATCTCCACCTCCAACATCCTCACGCACAATATAGCCTACTAGCCGAGACTCTTATTATGTGTGCAGATGTGACGTAGTGACGCAAAGACATGCTTGAATCTCCCAGGGAAATCCACCAGTATCATTGGAATTTAAATCGAGCTACAGCAAGCAGATAGCATTAAACACTGACTGGTTGTGTCTTTTCTCAAATATGTATTTTGGATCATTTTAACCCCTAAAAAAGCTACGGACTGCAGCTTTAAAGAGAGCTCCCTGTAAACATATTCAGGCTGTTAACTGTAAATTAGCTATTGATTCAGAAATTTTCTCTGCTTGCAGCTCTAGGTGTGTGTAGCAAAACTCAGGGTTGCCAGGTCAACACACCCGCACACACACACACACACACACACAAAAACCTAGCCCAATGGCCAATGCCCGCTGGTTGTTCACAACCCAAAATACCTCTAGAATGGACTTAGGGCTCATATTTGATTTTCTTTATTTTATTTCATATTCTTCTGATTTGGCAAGATTTTACAGACCCATGGAATCCCAAGTTTTATCTTCTCAGTAACTTTCTTTTTCATAGCATTAATTAGGATTATTATATTATGTTGAACATTACTTGAAACTCTGCAGTTTCTCTTTTACGGGAAAGGCTTTCTACTGTGGCTTTAATACAGTCCTCTTTGATCACCATGTCTATGATGGGAACATTTCTCACTGAGCTGGTGACCCAGAACTGGCTGTTGCACAAGGACAAGCTGCCACAATGTTTCTTCAGACAGGGTGTAATGCCATTCTGCCATTCATGATTAAAAAGTCGAGTGTAGAGGGGGGTGAACTGGGCAGTGCTTACAGGGCAGAGACAGTGTGGTGAGTCATGAAGATTGTCCTGCTGAAAGGTCATCTAGTGACAAGCGCAAATATTGCAAAAAAAAAAAAATCTTTCTTTCTTTCTTTGTTATCATTGTACATTAGAGTTTTATGTTACATCCATTACATAACCTATACACACATATAAATAAAGGCCACAGTAAGCTTTTGAACAGGATCCTTTTTTGTCTTAAATGATAAAATATTGTAATGTTTACACTTTACAATTAATTTGTCAACCAGTTTTTTTTTTCAAAAGAAGTGAGATCATGCAAAATGAATGTTATTTTTAAGTAAGATTTTTTACATAAAAGATGTTTACATATAGTCCACAAGACAAAAAAGGATCCTGTTTAAAAGCTTACTCTGCCCTTTATTCGGATGTGTGTCGCTCGCTGGATGCATGACTGTTTTTTTACTGTGAACACAAGAGATATTGGATGCATGACTGTCCCTATTGTACATTAATGATAACAAGAAAGAACGAAAGAAAGAACGAAAGAAAGAACGAAAGAAAGAACGAAAGAAAGAACGAAAGAAAGACGAAAGAAAGAACGACGAAAGAACGAGCAAAGAACGAACGAAAGAACGAAAGAAAGAACGAAAGAACGAAAGAACGAAAAGAAAGAAAGAAGAAAGAACGAAAGAACGAAAGAACGAAAGAACGAAAGAACGAAAAAGAAGAAAGAAAGAAAGAACGAAAGAACGAAAGAAAGAAAGAAAGAAAGAAAGAAAGAAAGAAAGAAAGAAAGAAAGAAAGAAAGAAAGAAAGAAAGAAAGAAAGAAAGAAAGAAAGAAAGAAAGAAAGAAAGAAAGAAAGAAAGAAAGAAAGAAAGAAAAGAAAGAAAGAAAGAAAGAAAGAAAGAATCTGTGGATAGGGATTTCTGAGGATGTCAGTTTATGTTTAAGTTAGCCTAAATGATTTTTTTTCCCTTTTTTACTGTACTTCCAAAAAAGGTATAGGCTACTTAACTATCTTTGACTGTAATGTTACATGAAATATAATGTTAGATCTATTATATATTTTATTTCCATTTAAAGTAAGGAAACTGTGTAGATATATAATATTTATTTTTACTGACAAATGTCTACTTTTAAAAAGAATTTGAACACTGAACACAGAACATTTTAGAACACAGATCGATTAGCATCACCACCTGCATTCGTTTTTCAATTTGAAGGAAAGCGATAGTTATCGCAAAGTCCCTCCCCAGGTGTCTGTTCTTTGTGCATGTGCGCGCGCTCTCTGCATTCCGTATCCTACTCAGACCGCGCGCGCACAGGAGCGCACTGAGCATCTCTCTGGAACAGTCGGACCTGTCCAAATCGTGCAATTCGCATACAACTTTCTTTTTCTTAGTTAGAGGAGGCTGAAAACCACAAGGAAGTGCACAACTCTCTTTTTTGTATCAGTCAGGAGAGAGGGTTTTAACTGTTGTCGGATATCATAACGCATCGTCAGTCGCCGTTGCCATGCAAGTTCACATCGCCAGCCTCTTGATGTGTGGAGTGTCGGGTGAGTTACTGTGTTACTGTGCTTCACCTGGTGTTTTCCTCATTCACTCGAATAGAGAAAGCAGCATGACGTTTAACACTCAAATCAACTTTCACTTTTTTTACTTGCTTTCAATTTCAAAAATAGTTAAAACATGTTTTCCCTTGTGGAAACTGATGCATTATTCCGTTGCTTTTGGTACATTGCCGGTAAATTGATTAATTTGACTTTACTGTGACCCGTTCTGCCACGTGCGAATAACTCCGTGACATTGAACGTTAGTTGTTTTCTTCCTGCATTCGTTTGAGGTTCTTCTTGGAGCCTTAGAGACCTTATCTTGAAGACATTGATTAAAACACTAAGGACTTAATGACATGTAAATCCTTAATAATTACGTGATTAAAAGAACACTTGTTTTTGTCGATCTACCCTCCGATACGGGCAATAGCCTAATCAAGTCGCTGTTGCTATGGTTACCTCCTCAAGCAAAGGCGATTTGCGAGTATATATTTAGCGCGTGTCTAACTTGACTTGTAATCTAACTTTTGTAAATAGACCTAAAAACCTTTACTTGATTTTTTTATTGAATTGGCTTCATTCGCAAATGCTTCAAGTATTCAGTTTTTTAAAATAAGTTTTTGAAGGAGGATAAACGAGGTACTCGTCTATATTTGCTATCGCCTACACTCGTATATTAAAATGCATTATAAAGAACAGGAAATGACATGTCTACATTGTTACGTATACTTACTGTACATCATCTTAGGCTGCATGTGACAAAATTCTACAAAAGAATTGTATGCACCTGTGATGTCCCAAAATTCAGTCTAGGGAGGCAGCTTAATGGGTTTTGAAACACACCCCATGTTTTCCTTTCATGTACACCCTTGTTTGCACAAATTTTATGCATTTTTTGTGTGTGAGTACGTAGTAGCCTAGTATTTGAGTAGGTCAGATGTTGCCCTCATTGAGGGGACCAGCCAACGGTCACAACAGGGAAACCAGCTGAATAAACATACTAAACAATGTTTTAATTAAAATCTAAAAATGCAAAAAAGTTAAGTTTAAGGGTTGGGGTCAGGGCATGAATTTAGTATAAACAAAAGAAGTCAATAGAAAATCCCTCTGTGGTATAAAATAAAATGTGTATGTGTATTTGAATACCTATGTGTGATCTATGATTTGTATAATAATAACAACAACAACAACAACGTGATTGTCTTTTGTTCTCTGATTTGTATTTGTGATGTGAGATTTATCATAAGAATATGGTGGCCCAGTAGTGCACAACACAACAAAATTTAAAAAGCAATAAGTTCACATCACAACACAATGAAATTAAGCCACAACACAACATAAATGAGCTGCAAAATGTACAACATGATGGAAATAAGCTACAACTCAACAGATCTTAATACATCAATACCATGATTAGTTTTAACAAACCATTGAATATCAACATATAATATTACTTCAAAATCACCTCATGACTTATAGTTGCGCATTTATACTCGAATGCTTTGACGTGCTACCACAGCACATGGTCCCTAAGGGAACTACTGGCAATTCCACCAAGTGGTTAAAATATATGATTTCTATACATTTGATACATAAAAATAAAAAACATTTGGTCATTTGCAGCTATTGGCACAATGTCACCTGATGTAAGTCAGTCTGGTTAATTAATAGGAACTACAACCTTTGAAACATGATAAAGAAAAAAATACTTTTATTATATTACAGACATATCCTACAAAAAAAGAATTGTTTACTGTAAATACATGAAGGGAGGTAGCCTATTAGAAAAAAAAGTCACCTGTGGTAAGTCAGTCTACTACCAATACAATATCAAGCTTTGGATTTTGAAAATGTCTGTTTTTATTATTATTACATGTCAGTAATTTTAATTTAGGCAAATTATACGTTTTAACAACTGAATTGGAAAGGAAAAGGAATTGGCAATCGTACCCTGGGAGAATGTGCGAGTCAAAGCATTCTAGAGTATAAATATGCAACTATAAGGCATGTGGGTGATTTTGAATTAATAAATACATTTTCTCTGTTGTATAAATCCAGCCTAGAACTGTGCTGCTTTACTCACAGAAAGAAAAAAAGCTACTAAGTGATAAATAGCCCTGCACGGTCTGCCTCCAAGCTTTTTTTGTGCTACAGCAATTTTTCACGTTGACACACATCTACTTCTGTTGGGGTGTTTATTCAAATACCTATAGGTTGCTTTGAAAATGACTGCAGTAATCTGAGTCATACACAAAGGTTGAAACATCGAGGTAAGAATAAGAATAAAACCTTTCTTAGATTTTTATCAATCACGAGAAAAGTAGCTGTGTAGTGCAGAAGCTTTGTGATGTTAACTCTTTAAGGTGGGTATATTTTAATATTGAAGTATTCTACTGTTTGATACAGTACGTATATTAATGGATGGGTAATTTAGCTTTTGTTTTAACTTTAAATCTTGTCATTGACTGTTTTATACGGAGGTGACTAGTTGTACTTGTACTATTTGTCTATATTGTGTTTAACCTACAGAACCTTTCAATTAAATCTTTAATTTTTATTACATTCTGCCATTGTTTATCTTTGAAAACATGTTATATCATGTTAAAACAGGAAAAGGGGACATTTTAAGTTGACATGTTTGAACATATTTGAAATAAAAATGAGTAATTAATTACTAATAGTTAAAATTAGAAATACTTTAATATTTGTAAAAAAAAAAAAACATTACACCTCACAGTGCAAGAAACACACACACACACATGCAACAGGGTAACCTGAGACTGAATATAATGTTTTTCTCTTTTCCTTTGTGTTTGTGTCGTCTGAAGTGGTGCTGACCATGTTTAATGTATCAGAGGATCCGGTTCACTGCCCGCTTGGCTACTTCCCCTGTGGAAACCTCAGTACCTGTCTTCCTCAGCTACTACACTGCAATGGTGTGGATGACTGTGGAAATCAGGCAGACGAGGAGAACTGTGGTTAGTTCAGATTCCTTACTGCCTGTCTCTTGTCATTTACTTTGTGAGCTATTCTTCACTTTTTTATTTTGATTTTACATTGTACTATAAGCCAGTGGTATTGAGCTTACACACCTAAATTTATGCTACATTGCACAGATTTTTAATACCGCACATCGACCATTCTAATTCTGATGTATAGTCTGTGTATGATGGATTTTACAGTGACTCTTTCTGAAGGTTAAATGGTTACTGCAGCAGGTGGTTTCTGATTCATTCAAAAAGATGAGTCACTGAATCATTGCAAGCGTGTCACTCAAAGGTGTTGATTCATTCATGAACAAAACAAGAAACACATTTGCTGTGTTTCATTCTGGGATACATTGAGTGGACCGTATAGGATATAATAATCATCACTATTCATTCGGAATATATTCATTCATTCGAACTATTGTCTGAATGAATAGTGATGATTATTATACCCTATACGGTCCACTCAATGTATCCCAGAATGCATTTTGAAAAGTAGTGTACAACCGTTGGTCACAAACCCAAGCCCTACATACCATCATGCATTGCGCTGATCGTAAAAAGAAGTTATAATCATGTGTGGAGTAGCGCATTATAACAGAAATGGCCAGAAATGACTTTTAGTTTTTAAAGAGGCTACATGCGTTTTCCTGAAATTTAAACTCGCAACTGACACCTGTGGCCCAAAAACAGAACTGCTCCTCCTTTCTGCTCGCTCTCGCAGCGCACGCTCGTACGTGCAAACTTCACAAGTCATCTGCTACATGGAGGTCAACATTATGTTTACAGAGGTAAGAACTGTCAAATACATATATTGTTTGAGATAAGTGTTCTGCTTGCGACTTGAGTGTAGGCTACCTGCTGACTAGCGGTGGTGGCAGAGTGATCTGAAACGTTTAACATGAAACGCGTTTGACGTCACATCCGCAGACAGCGCGGGAAAAGTCCGACCCGAACAGAAAATAGGAAAAATAGGATACAGGCTTATGGGTGTACCCACTGTGAGTGGACAAGGTGTCAGTATGCTCATCAGGAGATGTTTGAGTCATAAATGGTCAAATAAAAAGGCTATTGTTACGTTTATTTTGGGGAAAAAGCTGCATATAGCCTCTTTAAATTTTGGAGAAATAAGCTCAATATAATGT
The DNA here is from genome assembly GCA_030378365.1 of Hybognathus amarus. Taxonomy (NCBI): domain Eukaryota; kingdom Metazoa; phylum Chordata; class Actinopteri; order Cypriniformes; family Leuciscidae; genus Hybognathus; species Hybognathus amarus. The sequence goes on along the minus strand of JAQIUQ010007432.1, from coordinate 240,432 downwards.
GATGTATTTATTTTAAAAAATCAATTTAGCCCAGAGCCGGCTCAGCACCGTTGATTACATCATCTGTCAGCAGAGACTATCGAGCAGTGTCCGAAAGCGGTGTTTCTATTATGCTGGTGAGCTCACTATATAGTTCTCTGAGTAGTGATTTGAGTGGAGATTTTGGACTCAGCCATTGAGAAAGGGGAAAAAACATTTGTATTAGTATTTCAGCATTAGGTCTTCCATAGTATACCAGCCACTTTATTAGGTACACCTGTCCAACTGCTCGTTAACACTTAATTTCTAAGCAGCCAATCACATGGCAGCAACTCAGTGCATTTAGGCATGTAGACATGGTCAAGACAATCTCCTGCAGTTCAAACCGAGCAACAGTATGGGGAAGAAAGGTGATTTGAGTGACTTTGAACGTGGCATGATTGTTGGTGCCAGAAGGGCTGGTCTGAGTATTTCAGAAACTGCTAATCTACTGGGATTTTCACGCACAACCATCTCTAGGGTTTACAGAGAATGGTCCGAAAAGAAAAAACATCCAGTGAGCGGCAGTTCTGTGGGCGGAAATGCCTTGTTGATGCCAGAGGTCAGAGGAGAATGGCCAGACTGGTTCGAGCTGATAGAAGGGCAACAGTGACTCAAATAACCACCCGTTACAACCAAGGTGGGCAGAAGAGCATCTCTGAACGCACAGTACGTCTGAACTTTGAGGCAGATGGGCTACAGCAGCAGAAGACCACACCGGGTGCCACTCCTTTCAGCTAAGAACAGGAAACTGAGGCTACAATTTGCACAAGCTCATCGAAATTGGACAATAGAAGATTGGAAAAACGTTGCCTGGTCTGATGAGTCTCGATTTCTGCTGCGACATTCGGATGGTAGGGTCAGAATTTGGCGTCTACGTCATGAAAGCATGTATCCATCCTGCCTTGTATCAACGGTTCAGGCTGGTGGTGGTGGTGTCATGGTGTGGGGAATATTTTCTTGGCACTCTTTGGGCCCCTTGGTACCAATTGAGCATCGTTGCAACGCCACAGCCTACCTGAGTATTGTTGCTGACCATGTCCATCCCTTTATGACCACAATGTACCCAACTTCTGATGGCTGCTTTCAGCAGGATAATGCGCCATGTCATAAAGCTGGAATCATCTCAGACTGGTTTCTTGAACATGACAATGAGTTTGCTGTACTCAAATGGCCTCCACAGTCACTAGATCTCAATCCAATAGAGCATCTTTGGGATGTGGTGGAACGGGAGATTCGCATCATGGATGTGCAGCCGACGAATCTGCGGCAACTGTGTGATGCCATCATGTCAATATGGACCAAACTCCCTGAGGAATGCTTCCAGCACCTTGTTGAATCTATGCCACGAAGAATTGAGGCAGTTCTGAAGGCAAAAGGGGGTCCAACCCGTTACTAGCATGGGTACCTAATAAAGTGGCCGGTGAGTGTAGGATGATTTTTTTTTCTTCCAGCCTTCTTTTTTTGCATCTTGTCATGTGCCAGTTGAGTTTGCTTTCATTGCTGGATGCTGGCTATAATACACAATAAGTCAAATTTAAAAAAGATTTCAGAAATTTCCATCTGCACAAATTGTCATATTTCATTTAGTATCTCATCCATCTCCCTTAATCATAGCAAGCCTATCAGATGAACAATTTGGTTTATCAAACCCTAATTGATTTGTTTCCCTGCAGGATTATCCTCTAGTAGTCCTCAAAGTTATCTGCTGAGAAACTACTGAAGAAACAACTAAGTTGTAATTGTCCTCCCATCTTAAAATTGAAAAGCATTTCTTGACTTGTTAACAATTACCTGCTGCTGATTTTTTTTTTACAAGAGAAAACCCAAAGTGCTGTTTTTCTTGTGAAGAGACACTGTGCAATTGGGAGGTAATTTCCCATTGATTCCTCTGTGTTCATTTGCTCCAGCAATGTCACATGTTATAATGGCTCTAGATGTTCTGTATAGGAGGCAGTTTTGATAATGTCATAGTCATCAGAAACAGAGCATGCCCAGCTGTTTGTCAACTGTCTCACAGCATCCGTCACAGCGACTGTATCAAACTCAATCTTAAGTGTCAACATTTGGCCCCTGAGAGCCGTGGTACCATGTTTAACCTTGTCTCACTCGCTTTCGCGGCCTTTGTACGATGGAGAACAGGGGGAGATCAAAAGGCCTCGCATCGACACCAGGCTGTAAAAGGTCAGGGCGAAGGGAAATGTCACATTGTATATAATATCTTAAGACATTTACTTAGCCCTGTGTGTTGAGTCGAGCAGAACAGGATCGACAGGAAGCGAAAAATCCTCTAATGCTTTTCCAAATCCCTGAGATTGGTATTCCGAGCGTTTGAGATTCCACTCCCACCTTTCTTATCACATTCACACATTGTCGTAACTGAGTTATCAAAGCTTTTCAGGGCCAGAAAGGTCACTGACACATATCTCCATAAACTGTAGTTATGAATTATCCAGGCTTAGCACCTAGCATGCATGACGAGATGCTTTCTCCCGCTCTTCTTCGAAAAGTTGGGCATTGATGAAAGGCCAAGTGACCTAAGTGATAAGATGTACTTGTGCTCTCGAAAGATATAGAAATAGTCAAGAAAGAGAAGAAATAGTACATTTTAGGTTTTAGAGATAATGAAGTTTTGTATAAACAATTGAATATAAAACGAAAGTGGGATGCGGGCCCACCCGCAGTCAATCTCATTCCGTCTCTCTCTCATCTGCTCTCTTATGAGGATGAAAGACACATTTTGACTGGGTGACGCCACAGAGAAAGCCATTTGTCATTTTTGCCATGAACGCTTTGAACTTTTGAGCTTTTTCAGATTGTAAAATTCACCTCCCTCGGGAGTAGAGTATTCATCTGTGGGCTCATATACATTTTGTCATCACTAATGGTGTGTAGCTTTGATTTAGCATCGGATTAATCTTAGAAACTGAAGATAGATTGCTGCACCCCAGACAGTCATCCACTATGGCTGTGGTTTAGTCTATTCAAAATAATATTTTGTCTCCCTCACGTCAGCCTTTTTCCTACTTTGTGGATGTTCTTCTTCTAGAAAACTAAATTCCTGGATCTTTTGTGACTTGTTTCAACAGTGGTTAGAGTTGGATTGTTTTGTTAGCTGAGATTTAGATTGAGACTGTCATTTGGAGGTTGGATTCTCTCTAGTAATCCAGGGAATCTAAAATATCTCAACAGGCTTTCTTCTAATAATGAGTTTTGAAATACCAAATAAACAAAGGCATTACCTTAATCTTGTCAACCAACAAATTGCTATGTCATACCACCTGTTTATTAGCCCAAAAGTACCTTCAGCAAGTTATTGTGTATTTTATTCTTGTAATGTATTTGCTTATGAGTTTAGCAATACTAGTATTATACCATCTCAAATAACAATTTTAATGCTCAAAGATTTAGCTTTCATTCAGTATGAGAAATAATGTAGTTCTTAGTTGTATATTGTAACAATTGTTCAGTTGTTATGGGAAGGAGGCGGGAACTGGCGAATAGGGCTGCAACAAACGATTATTTTGGTAATCGATTAATCTAACGATTATTAGAACGATTAATCGACAATTATTTTGCTGGCTAATCATCAAGTTTAGAACAATTATTCAGCTTTTTCAATTAGTTAAAACATTGAGTTATACATATCTATATATCATACACTTTCTTACTATAATATAAAAAAATGAATATCAGTTCAGATTTTGAAATAGTTGTTTTAATGAACTTTGAGCCAACTAAACAGGTCATTCTGTTTAAGTTTTCAGATTTCAGTCCAACTCAAATCACATACAAATGCTCTCTAAGCATTGTTTAATAGGCCCACTGCTTTTCTTTGAACTGAAACAGAAAAAGGGTCATTACTTCAGGGCACAAAAAAATTGTAAAATATTAATCTGCAAACCATTATTATACATATAAAATTGTAATAATAATTTATAATAATATTACAATCTTTTTTTACATGACAATTGAGCTGGCAGAGATGTTCTCATTCACCTTTTAATTTACAGTATGAAAAAGAAAAAGTAACTCCCTTGATATTCTTCCTAATATTTCCTTTTGTAAGTCTTCATGATTATGGAACAAAATACAAGCGAGTGATAAGACTGTAAAACCTAATAGTGTTACAATAATAAAAACAGCCCTGACTCCTAAGCTCGATCAAGCTTTATTCTATGCAAAATAAATCATCACATTACTGTAATTATTTTATTATTGAATATATTATTTATTAGTATTGCATTATCTAATAATTATTTACCACTAGTTAGTTAGCTCTAGCTGAAGAACACTTCTCAACGGCTCCTCTTTTCCTGGGATATTTCCTCTTTAAGTTGTCCATCATGCATGTTGTGTTCCTGTGAAAAGCAGGTTCCTTCCTGCATGTATTGCACATGACAGCATTGTTGGTTTTAAGTTTTGTGAAACTTTCCCAAACCTTCTAGTTCGGATTCGTTTGCACTCCGTCGTAATTTGCGCTGTTTTTTCTCTTACCGCAATAGCATTTGTAAGGGCTGCATTTACACTCTAGCACCAAAGCGCCGTATCGGTCAAATCGCGATATTGCACACCCTTAAATTAGGTCAAGTGAGATCAAACGACTACTCGTCAACAGAGATATTTGTCGACAAATTTTTATTGTCGACAATGTCGACTAATCGTTTCAGCCCTACCGGCGAACAGTCAATACAAACATGAAAGTATAAGCCAGCAGCCCCACACGGATGACTGTGTCACATATCACAAAATAAAACACAGCATAAATTCAGGCCTGTTCCTCTCTTGATCTCCACTGTTATCGCTCCTCGTTTTATGCTTCCGCTCCTCCGTGAGAGATACGAGACTGGTTCAGTCACTTCGGTGTTGCTCATCAGTACGTCACCGGCCTCGCGCCACTCTCTCACGGCCCTCTGCCTCGTCCTGCTCGCCACATATATGTTTAATTTAAGTATCAGCTTTGTCTCAGACACTTGGCAGTCCAAGTGATGGGAAAGGTTTAAACCTATACAGCGAGTTTAAATTGTGCAGCTCCGTTAATTTGATCTTGGAAAGATTTTTAGTTTGAGTATCTTTCTCAGAGCTTTGTTATTACAAGAAACAATTGATATATTAAAGAAATGTGCTGTATGATTTTCCCCCTACCACCACAAGTATTAGCCATCTCAGAATTTGATTAATGGTCTTCTAGTTTAAAAGAACAGCCTATCATGAAGGTCATGATGCACAGTTTGATATGTGACTCAATGCAACTGCTGAAAATGCTGTGATCTCTGATGGATTGGTTAAAGGATTCAGAAAACATTATAATTAATTCTCATATGCTTAACATTTCATTTTGGTTTTGTTTTAGGAAGATGCGAAAAGTAAATCCCATCAATTTCGTTTGAGTGGCTTAAAATGCAGACTGCAATGTTATTAAGGTGACACACTGTGTGATTGAATGTCCATTCATGACATCCCAATCACAGAGTCATTATTTATAACTTATTTACAATTCCATTATCGAAATGTGCAACTGAAGGATTTATAGCAAAGGGTCCATTAAAGGGGTGATTTATTGCTTTTTTTTCTTTGCATGATTGTGTTTATGGGGTGCAATATAGCATGTATTTGTGTTTTTTTCTTTTTTAAAAAGTCTTATTTTTCATAAATTTCAGCTTTATTATCAGCCGCTTTCTCCTCTGTCCTCTGAACGACCAGTTGACTTCCTGAGTCTATGAAACCACTCCCACAGAAACAGGCAGTGGGCTCAGATTGGTTATTTTTGTCCGGTGTGTTGTGATTGGCTAAACTGTTGTGCACGTTGTCCGGAAAATTCACTCCCATTACCTTTACGGGTGAAGTTGCATGTATTGTTCATGTCAAATGTAAATAATGGTGTTGATACTGCAGTATCAGTATGAGCCAGAATCAGACCCAGAAATCGGCGATGAAGAGAGTCAAGCAGATCCTCACCACACATGGCTCTTACAAAACGTTTCTGAATGGTAATTTGCCTTTATTTTTAACTTTATACATGTTTGTTTTACACAACAGCATCGAACTGACTGGCTACTAAATACACAAACAGCGTTGGCATTGGTTTACGTTCTAAATCAAAACGAAAATAACGCCATAAATATATATTTATTACTTTGGTGTAACGACCTAACCTGGCCCTAGCCAGATGAATGTCGTTCCGCTTAGCTCCGCCTAGCTTCACTCACATCCATCTGGAACCTCTTCCATTGAGAGTGATTTCCCCAACTAACTTTATGGTTTAGCCAATCAGGACGCAGGGTGGGAGTTTCATCGATGTGACGTAGTGACAATGTGACTGATGATTGTTCAGAAAGCGGTTCCTCTTCTGCTTTTTGCCATCCTCTAAAATTTGCCAGAGCATCTTCGAGTCTGTCGATCAAGCGAATCGCACTCGAACTGCATATCCGACATGATCTTACCTGAACTTGTAACAATGTTAAACCGAGTTCTGTAATTCGTTCGTCTAAAGAGGTCTTGTAGTCGTTCGTCGAGCTGTTCTGTTTTGTTTTTTCCTGCGTCGCTCTCATCAGCGTCACGGGTTGGCTTTAGTGTGAGTGGTTTAAATAGCACGTCGATAAAGATGACAGACAAGTGGCTAATCCAATCATATGCAAGGATTTTTGATAAGGCCCAGCCTTCTGAAATGCCATTTCAATGGATCGGTTCCAGATGGATGAGTGGAGCTAGGTGGAGTGAAATTCATCTGGCTTGGGCCAGGTTAGTAACGACCACCACAGGGTAAAATTATTTTTTTGCATGAGGCTTCATCGCTAATATCAGGCCAGACTCACACCTGCTGCTCTCTCGTTGTACAGATATATGTTATCTAAAATTAGGGAATGTAGTAATTTACCATTTAAGGAGTAAATTAACACTTAACAAACTTTTTTTAGTTAATGATCTGTAAGAATGAATCTTTATTAATACCAGTCATTGATTTGAGTAACTTTTTTGCCATTTGTTTATAAAGTGTTCTATTTCTACAATATATGGTGTAAAAACGTCTTAGTGCTGCCCTCTTCAGGTTGAACGGTGGCTACTGCAGTTGAATTTTCCTATTGGATGTTTGCAGTGGTACGTGACACAGCGGTTGTTGATGACGTAAGCAAGTTCCATACAAAGAGATGCGTCTCAGGTGCACGCCCCCTCCGCTGGGCTCTGCCCACTTTTCCAGCATTTTTCAAATATTGCCAGTGGGTGGAGTCAGGCTCTGACCAGGGGTTTAGTTACCCTTTAATAAATTTTAATGATGACTTCAGCTCTGTGGGCATTAATAGAATCATTAAGTCCTACAATAGTAACACCCGGAGCCATGGAAATCATTTCATGTTCACAAACACTCAGTGTTTTTGACTCTACAAGTGGCTGACCCTATCATCCAGAGTTTGTTTATGAATTTTAAATATTTTTAATGAAATATGCATCAAATACTGTATCTTAGATGTAAAGGAATACCATTTTGTTTATATCAAGATGAAAGTGTTTGACAAACATGAAAAGACGTGTGAGAGATTAATGGGCGCTATTGATGATGATTGTTTTTGTACCTAAACAGCTTTTTTTCTACGTCTAGACATGATACTTTGAACGTTTTAAGCAGTTTGTTTAAAAAAAGAGGTTTCTAACAATTAAAGTCCTTGATAATAGTGTGCAGCCTGATCTCATCAGTATTCATTAGTTTGCCATACAACTTTATAGCACACAGTACATCTTAATACTGTGATGTTTCATATTTGCATGAAATGGTTCTAAAGCATAAGCACTTTTACTTGAACTGTGCAAATGATTTTGTATCCTTTGAGATTCTAATATTAATTCTAATATTAACAGTAATTGCATGCACACACACGGTGTTAACTTAATATGGTGTTAATATTCCGGCCACAGCCAATGGTTTTATGAGTTTAATAAAAATGCCCACAGCCCAGTGTTCATTTATACACACAAACATAGCCATTTCTAACTGATCTGAAAGCACGGGCGCTTTCGGTCTGCGCATGCGCCGGAAGTGATCTCTGATGGTGTTCGTCACTCATTGTTTACACAGAGATGTTCGGAAGTTTTACCTTTCACTGTGAAGATCTAAACATATTTAGATATATTGAAATTGTCTTCCATTGTGATTTTATCTGAAATATGTTTAGATTCTCACAGTGAATGGGAGCTGATCGTACATGCGCAGAGCCGAAGCGCCCCTGCCTTCAGATCAGTTGGACATGGCTGTGCTTATAAGAGGTAAAAACGATATAAATACTGTTAGTTTTCTCACACAAACCGCTCGTTTTGTGTCTAAGGCCATCAATGTGCACTTACATTTATGAGTAATTAAATCATGTTCGTGCACTTGCGCGTGGCATAGGATTTAAGCGCCTTTCAGACAGAACGCGGAATGTGCGGCGCTATGAAACCCATTCATTTCAAGGACTTCCAAAGATACATAAGAGCTATGCAAGCACTATATACAGGACCATATTGACACAAGTCAAACAGTAAACAGCCATCCACAAATAGTCTATAAATAGGCTGTCTTTGAGTTCACTTGAACAAGGGTTTAATAATTACTCACCGGCTACAGAAGAATACCACAATTCCTCCTTTCAATTAGGCCTAAGGCATCGAAGAATCAAGCAGACCTATAACAACCCAGCCACAACACATAATTGGGAATAACATGCCTTACCTTAACACAGAATGGATTTCAAGGACTTTGCGCAGATCAATGGCCTCCAACGTTTATATTTTTCTATGAATCTTTGAGTCAACATATATTAAACATGATTGGAATAGCATGTATAGTTATCTTTATTGAAGTGAATTAGGTTTAAATCACCGTCATGCATGAATTAAAAATATGTTTGATATTTTACACATAATACTCCACGATGATCACATTACACAAAACTGAAATTGCACGTCAAAATAAAACATTGTCAATATTTTTCGAGACCACCCAAAATTTCACGAAATCACGTTTTATGGGGAGCCCATGCCATATTAAGGGGAGCCGAGCATCCCCTAGCTCCCCCGTAGTTCGCACCCTGACACTACCTAGTCAAAGCAAACAACTACCAAAATCATACATTTGAATTTTTTTTATTATACCTATTACATTTCCCCATGATTAAATATAAATCCTTGATGGCCAGGTGCCGTACTTTTACGTCTTTTACCAGCCACAGCATATTGATATGCATCGGTACTGAAAGCCTTCAGAGCGGATCCCCACTGTAGCCTATGGGGAGGGGTTATTGCACAAGAGATGTATCATGGAAGGCAAATTGGGGCAGATATATAATGGATAAAAGAAAATTGGGCGTAACAAAGAAAGATCGGAGCCTAAAATTGAAATGTTCACCAGGAATCTCTGTCTCTCTTTCTCATTCAAATGGGCAGTTTGGGCGACCATACCGGGCGAGAACGGTCGTAAATATGGCAGCATTCTATTTGGAGTGACGCAGGTGGCATCTATGCAGTACTGGAGTTCAATTCAGCTTTGCCATCACAAGAATAAATTACTTTTTTTAAATGATTTACTATTCAATTTTAAAACCGCTATTTGAACTTGTAGTAATAATTCACAATATTTCCATTTTCTACTGTATTCTCTGATAAATACAGCCTTAGTTGAGCACTGAGCTTAAGAGACATCTTTAAAAAATGTACAAAAAAATTACCAACCCTAAATTTTTGAATGGTATGGTACCTCTAGAGTAATAAATGTCGGGACATTTCATCATAATTTTAAGTTTGAATACTGACAATGTTGAGCAAAATGAACAACAAAAATGCAATAAAGCTTTACATTTCTGAAGACTTTAAAGTCATGCAGTTTTGACTGAGGAAGAGCTCAAAAAAGTTATTTAATTTTAGGATTCACTTGTGAGTTTATTATGAAGTTTGAAAAATAATAAATGTTTGGTATAGTCTTCATAAAACTATCATTTTGAAAAAAAAAGAAAGAAAAAAAAACAGGATATAGGGTTTGATAGCCTTTGGCACAGTCTTGCTGCACCATACAGATCTGTAGCTTAATAAAAAGGTAATGGAAAGTGGCAGGGGCATTTGTCACATACTTGCACTGTCATAATTTGTCTGAACCTCACTATGTGGAACCGTGTATGTGTCGAGGCTTTTCCTGGGTATATTAATTTGAGTTATCTTTCTCATCTCGTCTTTTTCAAATCTGCCATTTCATGGTTCTCCATTTGTTTTCGTTGACCCTATGAAAAATCTGTCAAATTTAGAAACCCATGAAATGGAGAGAAAGTAGAGGGGTGTCTTTGTTTGAAATTGGTCCTGATTAAGGAGGGCCTCTAACTTTCTCTCTACTGTCTAATGGTCCTTTCATTTTCTCATCATTTAATGGTAAGTGAGGGTATGGGATGAAAGGTTTGGTAGCTTTGAGCACTGGAAATATTCCCCTGGCACTCTTGGACAAACGTTTTGTCATTTGCAATAAAGTCATTGTACTCGAAACAACAAATAGGTAGTTTCACTCCCTTTTATGGAAAAGATGTATCTTTCATATTTTCAGTAGGCTTATTATTTTTATCCCAAAGTACTAGACTCATAATTTATAAAATGTTTGAGTATATATAGCGCAGCATTGGTGTGGTCAAACTAAAATTTTGGTGTTCAACTTTGCGTTTTTTTTTTCCGTTTTGCATTATGGGTTAAAAAGTACACTGACCGTTTGGACATAATATGAGAAAGCGTTCTTTATTAAATTCATTAAAAAAAGACACAATAATTTCAGGAATAGCCTACTGGACTCTAAACCTCAAAGAGATGCCACAATCAAGACCTCGAAGCAGAAATAAGGGAGAAACACCCAGGAACTCCGTGTCTTTCCCTGCCGTAAATGCTTGGATAACACACCACGTCTCCTTCCATTAATAATAAAATGTCTCAGTGCGGTGCATGGCCGTGATGTAGGTTCTAAACCTACCAACATCCCGTTGCCATGATTTTTGGAATGACTTATCGCGAGAGGAAAAAAAGACGTTTTAGTCTCATAACATCGTTTAATGGAAACGCCGTCATTTCGCAATAGTTTTTTATCGACGTTTGGAAAATATCGCAAAAGTTTTGCGCAAATCTATAATGGAAACGCTCCTAGTGATTTGCCGGGATCTGTGTCACACACAACCCGGAAAGATCCCGGAAAGACACATGACGTCAGAATGAGACGTGTAACGTATGCGTCGAAAACATGTACACGTGCATACGGTTTCACAAAGCTGGTGAACGATCTCAGCTTCAGCGTGGATATTGAGGAGCTCATGGTCTTTTCCAGTTTGCAGACATTTATTCGTCCTTTCTTTGTTGATGACGAACACAAACTTTCTTCTAAGAGCAACATCTCTTGTCATCACTGTGACACACCCCTTACAGCATTGGTCCTGGTTTTTGTTCACACAGCGCGCATTCCGGTACTGATTCCGGCAATGTTACTAGGTCCCCAACCCTGGCATCGATGCCGGTATCAATCTCCCGGGTCGTGTTTGCGTTCACAAAGAAGGCGTTCTGGAAATTTCCTGGGATCAACGCGCTGTGAGAAAGGGGCTTAACACGATTAAGTTACAGCAATAAAGTCCAGCAAGATAACGTTTTTTTATGCGAAACCATAGACCTTTATCTACAGGTCAAGTAAAATAATATTAACATTTAATCATCTTGAAGTTAGTTTCATCGTTGACTGTAACTGAACACAACGTGCTGTTTTTAACGCTGAATGGAGAATGACTGACAGCCACAGCGGAGGGAAAAGATCTTGAATTTAATGACTTGAATGATTAATTTCTATCTCACGTAATGGCTTCAGAACACTTATAATAGAGTGCACGGGCACTTTATGGTGCTTTAGAATGTTTTTGTGCCTTTTGTTGGGCTTGACAATAACAAAGAATAGTATACGCACAATATCGGATTTGGATTGGCCTCGTCTGATGGATACCCGATACGGCAAAAATGGCAGTATCAGGAGCCTATACCGATCCTTTACAATAATTTTTATGCCTTTAGTGGGGCTAACAATAACACAATAGTGTGCACAATACCGGACTTCACTGAGAAGCTGCAGCCATGGCAGGATGATGTTTGGTGTGGCGGCCACGGGAGAATGACTGTAGCGGAAACACCGTTTCAGGGTTGTTCGATGGCTTGCGGCTGGGCTTCTGCTGGGGAGCAATGCAGAGAGCTCCGGTCAACAGCTTGCCTGGAGCAAAGATCACAGCGCATATTTGAACTATATCGATATATGCGATATGGTCTAATTCCATATCGCATTTAAAAATATATCGATATATTTTTTATATCGTTATATGGACCAGCCCTAGCTGGGACACAAATTTCCTGTCAATGGTGGATTTACCAAGATGGCAAGATGTAAGGGTTTACTAGGCATTTTTAATAGTACCCCACCCCTAAATGAGAGAACAGAAATGTTCTCTTAAAGGAATAGTTTAAACCTAATTGTCTGATTCTGTCAGACTGTCAGTATTTATTCACCCTCATATTGCTTCAAATCATTCAATTTCTTTTTCAAATAATATCCTTTTGTACCCTGATTGTAGGATACCTGTAATAATTAATGGAGAATATTAATTGAGATGTTATTATGCTAAATTGTTCATTTATGCAATTTGAATGTGACCTACTTTTTTAGAAAATAGAAAATGGAAAAGATAGAAAATAAGTGCAGTAATGCATTTCTTTAGGGTGCCAGGTTGCTCATGATTTTATGAATGTTTGACAGTATCCATTTTTTTCATTACAGTTTATGAAAGTCATCAGCCCTGCCATTTTGGCATTTCAGTTTAAAATGAGAGATTGACTTACTATGAACACCCCTATATTAAAATTGTGGTATAACGTGAACAAAACAAACAAACAAAAAATGTTTCTGTTATTAAAATATAAAAATAATCTAAAATAGGGACATCTAAATTCTGCTGCCTGGAAAATGTATTTACCTCAAAGACTGTTTGAGGCCTTTGTACCACAGCTTAGATGTTTAATTAACATTTGCATTTTCACCCATGCTTAATCAATTACCTGAATGACACGAAAGGAATGCCATAGAAAATGGATGGAGAATAAGCTACTCAAGCAAAGTGTTGGATGTTTCAGCATCACATTTCCTTTATCCTTAAACGCTAGTTAAAATTAAATATGGTAATTTGTTAATGAACCCAGAATACATTCTCTTGGGCAGTTTGCTTGCATTTAACCATGTCTAATTTGGCTGAAGTTATAATATTCAAACAGAACACAAAGATCACCAGTCAAATTTAAAGTAAATGTTAGTCACATTACATATGTATATAAATTATATATAAAAGTATTACTTAAAACCAATTTAAGACAGTATCTCTTTAATTGTCCTTACAACCATGCTTATATTGTTTGTTATGTTCTGTTATTTCTTTATCTGAAGAGTAAATGGCCCTGTGGACCTTGAAGAACTAAGTCCCTTTAAATCACACTGGTCACTCTAGTTTATTCAATTTATCTTATTTAAACGCTCAACTGTCCATCTATCTATCCATCCCTAGAAAGTGTTTAATTAATTGCAGAGGGACAGTGTAATTTATTGCTGTGATGGCAAAGCTGAATTTTCAGCATCATTCCTCCAGTCTTCAGTGTCACATGATCCATCAAAAATCATTCTGATTTTTATTCTTAATCTGCTGACTTGGTTGAAAACAGTTGTGCACTTTGATATTTTTTTCAGGATTATATGATGAATATGATGAATAGAAATTTCTAAAGAGCAGCATTTATTTTTAACAGTGTAGAAGTCTTAGGCCCCATCATACACCAGGTGCAATGCAGCGCAATAGAATTGTTATTTCAGCCCGACGCAGTTATCATTTTCACATCCTGAGCCACATTGTTTAAATAGCAAATGCATTTGTGCCTTTTTGTGTACCCAACTGAAATGGACTGTGCCATTGACCAACTGAAACCTGGTCTAAATTCAATGATGCAATATTTTTGTCATTTAAAGAGCACGTCACTAATGCGCGCGTGCACTTTGTCACGTAGATGGTCTGTTGTGGCCGTGCATGAACAGCCGTCTTTCCGCTTGCAAATTCTGTCATGTAAATACTGCCATGGCGTGAGCACAACTGGCCTTTAAAGATGAACTCAACTGAAAAAAAAATCCACGTTGAAAACGTGTTGTTTATGACAATTAAAAGTAAATTACACTAAACATTTTAATACAAAAAGCTTTTTTTTAAGCAACAAAAAAATTGCGCTTGTTAGCGCTGGCAATTTCTATGACGTCACTGGCATGGTAGGACCTGCAGAAGCTGCATAGACAACAGCTGCGGGTCCTATATACACAGACAAAAATGAACAACTGAGCCTGTGAGGGACAGTCCAGTAGTATCTGACTACCACCACATGGAGGACGATCAGTTTCAGGCTGGATTTGAAATCCAACATGGCGGCGCCCGTGTAGAGAAAAACCAAACTTTCAATGTACCGTTTTATCCCTTTTAACAAATTCTGCCATTTAAAAAATTGTACCAATGAAAATAAATAAAATGCATCTGTTATCACCTTTTCTCAAATTTCAGTTCATCTTTAAAGGGAATGGGAGATAAGTCTCTGATTGGTTTTATTGCATGTTACGCCCAAAACACAACCATTACTCATTAAGAGAATAGAGACAACCCTTTAGGCCATGGGCCGGGTGCACAGGCCGTTTTTCTCGTCATTAAACCAGCAAAAGTGTATTCGGACACACACTAATGCTGCGTTCACGTGCTATGGAAAGTAGGATATTTTCCACTTGTGAACTGGTATTTACCAGTGTGTTGCGTTCAAGTGCTTTTGTTGTCATAATCTGGTAAAAAGATGGAGGTCCAGACCTGTTATTTAGCTAAAACTATTTTAGATTGCTTAAGTCATCTGCAACAGCAAGAAAATGATTTATAAAAACTCAAACGGTAAATAATATGCTTTATATTTTCTATCTAGACCATGAATAGTACATATTTTTACCATTCACGAACTCTCGCGCTTGCTCTTGCCATTTTGAAAAGTTAAAAGGTTATCTCGCCAACTTGGTGCATTAAAATATTTTACGAGTTGCCCAGTGGGAAATACCACATGAGGGGGTGTTCATGTGCATTTTCCATGTTGGATTTTGGTATTTACCATAGCACGTGAACGCAGCATAAGTGTCGTGCGCTTCAGAACTTGCGCTTAGATTGTAAAAATATGGCCCTTAACTTAACTGTCACTTTTGATCAATTTAATGCGTCCTTGCTGAAAAAAGTATTGATTTCTTGAAAAAAATATTTAAAAACAAACTCTTGAACAATGGTGAACTTGTACACTGCGTTTGAATATCTAGGAATACAAAGGAGATCTCCCTGACAGTGACTGATGAAGGAGGATTGAGAAAGGCGGAAGGTTGTTTGAGATGTTAAATGTGGGGTGTCGGGAGACAGGAAACGCCACGCAAGTCACACCTATTTTGCATGCCACCTGCTTCATTTCCTCCACGACTTTTGTAGTTGCCAACCAGTGTCAAGATGATTGACAGGGTTTGCTGAGTAGGTTAACGTGATTCTAAAAAAGAACAAACCCAAATGTGTTGTTATGTATTATGCAGATTCCCCTGAGTGAAGGAGTGGAGGCACATTTGTGAAACTGAAGACCCTGTCAAATAGTCCTTAGCAATTATAATTTTCTATTATGGTCTTTGCTGTGATATCAATGTGCTATTACTCTGTCACACGTGTGAAGACCTATGCCACAGCAAATGGCTTTGCTTGCAATGAAAAGCAGCGTGTGTTTCAATAACCCTTTCCTTCTTGTTTTTTCTTCTAGGGGACAATAATGGTTGGCCACATCTCTTTGATAACTATTTTGGCATCCCCAGTAATAACCTTGGGACTAAGTCAAACGCCTGCTGTGAGTATTCTCTCATTTTGATATTACAGGTCAGTTTTAAGCTCGGCAACAGTTCTGAGAATTTGAAACATTGTAGAGAATCTGTAGAGAATGTTTCTTTTAATCTGGTTTAACGCATTTGGCTGCTGTATTTTGTTATTTCACATGCTAAACAATAGCGAGAGATGGACTGTTAATAGGAGAGAGCGGGGCACAACCTAACGCATTTTGGTTTTGGCTCAATTAATTAAAAAATAATTAGGTTAGATTAATACTTTTTTTACACAAGCAACACACACATCTCTGCTACAAATGAACATTTAAAGTTTTTTTCTAGGACCTACCATTTTCGTACAGTTGCACTGAAAGTGACAGAAGTGCAAATGTTACAACTTACCCCATATACGGGGTTAATTGTAACAGATAGAGGGGTTAGTTGTAACACTTGTAAGTAACACACATAATTCAGTATTATTTTATTTGTATAGTTTGATATTGTTTGTGCATCTGTATAGACAGATATCCATACATCCATCCCTCATCCAATCATCCTTCTATTATGGATCAATATCATGGATAGAGACATAGAAAAGGGCTGCATAGTTTTGCAATAAATAATAATAAATACAATTATAAATATTGTAATTGCAATTAAATTAGATTTGTGTGTGGCAGCTGCATGTACAATTATTATTATTAATAATTAATAACAGTAATAATAATACAAATGAGCTTAAAATAAAAAAATTAAAGGGTTTATTGCATTAAAAACAGGCCATATTTTTAATAAATAAACAAGTTATCATTCATAGTACACTAAATTTTAAACATTTTAAATTCCAACATTGGTGAAAGTCTAACAAAGCTTAAATGTATAAATAAATACTCAAACCTGAAAAGTTGTGTGGCTCCGTTTTCATTTGATTATCATTGTACACTTGGCGGCTTAATTGTAACACTCTGTTAGAACTAACCCCGCTGTGTATTACATATTTTAACCCTAGCTAACAGTCGCTAGGAATTGCTGACATGTTTCAAAACGGTGCTATGTTTGAGCCAACAAGACAGTGATTAAGGCAATATAAAGTTAGATTTGGAAACGTATACACCCAACTCAGAAACCGAAAAAAAACCTATGATGAAAAAAATTACTTTCATGGTGTCAAAACACTCTTTGTCCAGTATCTTCACGAAATATAATCAAAACTTTCCGCAAATTCGCGGGAGACCGTCTTCTGGCAGCAAGAGAAAAATAGCGGAAAGACAACCTGCTTGATCCTGATGAACTATGTTAACGGTCCGTGTTACATTTAACCCCATGTTAGGTTGTGCCCCGCGCTCCCCTACACACACTTTTCAAAACAAAATTCAGTCTGACATGTATATTGCCATTCACATTATTAAAATAAGCACGCTAAAGGTGTTTAAGAGAGTTTATCTGAGATATCTAATCTTTTTGATTTATAGTCTTTGCACTACTGCTCAAAAGTTTGGGAGTCTTTTGAAAGGAAATTACTACTTATATTCAGCAAGAATGCTTTGAATTTATCAAAAGTGATAGTGTCAAAACAAAAATACAAAAATATATTTAAAAAAAGAACTTTATGTATCAAAGAACTACTTTTACTTTTTAAGTAAAAATAATGTGACATCTAGCCAAGGTGTACTCGAATAGAATTGCGCTCTGCATTTCACTCCTCCAAGTACACACACACCATTTTTGCTGCAGCGCTCAGGAGTGTTTTGAGTGTTTAGGTGCCTTGAGAGTGGAAGCTGTTCATACATTTCCTGTCGGGCCTGAGACTTGAACCCGCAACCTTTGGGTTACAAGCCCAACTCTGCAACTGTAATGGGCACTGCTGGGATTTGGAACAATAGTGTACAGTATATACTATCATCACTTTATGCATTTAAGGCATTTTGCTTTTATCCTAATGTACAATGGAGAAAATCTATTTAAAAATTAGTTTTCATAAGCTGTAACTGGTTTGTTAGTGAAGAGCTTTATTAGTATATATTTTGCAAGAGTTGTAACATATATATTTTTCTAGCAAATCCAAGGACTTGGACTTTTTATTTTACACCAGGTAAAATTAACAGCCAATTGTCTTGAAATTATAGGGTGTAATGAATACATGTGAATACACAATATTGTGATGCTTATGCTCACTGAATTAGTTGAATTTTTGATAAAAAAATGACAACCTACAGCTGATTTTCATGCTAACTGTTAGATAAATATTAAATTGAACACTTATTTTAGGAGTCGATTCATGTCCCACTTTGATATTCTGTTATCTGGCTGATTTTGATGTGTGAAGCAACACCTTCCTGTCAGATGCTGTCATTTCAGCTGTATACTTCAGAGCAAAAAAACCGCCTGATCATTACCAAATATCACATTATGAATCCCTGCTGTGCTTTTGTTATTAAAGCCTTTCCAGATATCATTTACCTTGTTTGGAGATTTTAGGACTTGATGTTTGGAGTCATGTGTAATGTTATGCTGATGCCAAAACATGATAGACAGAAAGATTAACATCTTAGAATGGACAGCAGCAGTCTTTTTATATTGCTGGGACATCACTCACTTTTCTCCTATGTGTAAAAAAAGTTTTCTCTGTCATTTAGGAAAAATGTTGAAATGATCGTTTCAAAGTTTTATTACTCTGAGACTTGAGCAGGAAATGAAAGAAGATTATAGGACAACCTCTCATAACTCATAGACGGCTCATATCTTGAGGCTTATACTGTAGGTTTATGGTTGGAGGAAATAGACAGTATTAGTGTTGAACGGATCACAAAATTCACTGTTAGGATCATATACGTTTTTTGAGCCATGGATTGGATCATTTTTCGAATCAGCAAAAAAAAAAAAAAATATATATATATATATACAGTACTGTGCAGAAGTCTTATGCCTGGTTCAGATTACACGTTTTTAGCCCGATTTTGGCACGATCCGTTTGACGTAGGGTGTCGTGGGGATTCGTAAACGACAACGGGCGTCGGACGCAAGATTCGATCGTATCATCTCGTATAGTGTGTCATAGTGGGAGACAACCTACGTCGCGTCTGCGATGCTTCACGACATCACGACAAAAAGACTAGCATGTTTAATTTTTGTAATGGTCGTTCACGACGCTTCCATCACATGTATGAGGTTGACCAATAGGAGCACATCTTTTCTGTACACAACTTTCAAAAATGGCGAAACGAAAGAGAGACTATGGTGCTAACGTTAAAACTAAAAGTAAAAATATATAAGAAAACAATAGTTTACCTCAAGTTCTCTTTGGAGGATTGACAGCCCGTACTGTCCTCTTCGAGCAGGGTTCTCAAGTCTCACGCAATGGCCGTGAGACATACGCAATTCAACCAGTCCACACGCTCACACGCCACACCGTGTATTTCTCACGCTGAAAAGGCAATGCCGAGCAATCCAGTAACGTGTCCATTGTCGGGTTTTTCTGAACACAGGACAGCTAATACAACACTCACCGCTTCATCCATTGTTTGTTTACGTTCATTTCCGGAAGTCACGCGCTAGTTTCGCTTTCTTGATGACATCACGCGCAGTTAAAGACGGCATGCGATGACAGGTCAGGAAGCAACGTGTAGTCTGACATTGTGTCTTGTCCACGACACGACAAGATTTTATTATTCAAAATCGCGTAATCTGACACAGTGACTATCGTAGCAGACAAAAAAAACGTGTAATCTGAACAGGGCATTAGGCACACTAGTATTTTTGCCTCAAAGAAATGGTTTTAAGCCAGTTATTTCTATATATTGTTGTAGTGTCTCAGTAGGAAATATCAGTTTACATTTCCAGACATTAATTGTGCCATTAATTGTAATAATCCAGTGAAATTTTTTCTGTTGTTTTATCCGGTTCGGAATAATGAGCTGTGTTTAGTGCAGATTAAACGGTCTAGTGTCACTCGATTTTTATACTCTTTTTTTTTTTTTTCCAGAGTACTTAGATTTTAATTATGCATTGATATATATAAGAAAGTTTAAACAAATTTGGAAAAAAGTTTTTATAAAATTCTGACCTACACTACCTTTAAGCAGTTTAATTATATTAGATGTGATGGAAACATTCCCACATGCATCCCAGCACATGGACCATTGCTAATTTAAGAACTACAAGCAGAACCAAGCGATCCACAGTCACTAAAATGACCTGAATAACCAATTAAAATCCAGTCCATGTTGGTAGTGGTGACTCTGCTGTATTCGTTTCGTCCCTTCATTACCAGCAATTTAGCATCCCTTCCTCCTTTACATCCCTTCTCCCCTTTCTCTCCAAATTAGACACTGTGGGCCATCCTGGTGTATGTTCGGAATTAGATTTCTTCTTCTCACTGTCTACTCTCTGTATCTTTTGTTCTGTCTTTGTGCTTTTACTTCCTTCTCCAATGTTCAACACAGATAAGACTCTATTGGAATAATGTGTTGGGCCACAGATGGCCTGTCGAGCCATTTCCATTCCCTGGATTTCAGGGCGATCATTTGCTCTGTTTAGCTGCGATAAAGACTTTGTGTGTCTCCTGTGCTTAGTTCTGTCTGGCTGACTGTATTGACCTGACCAACTGCTGACACGTTTGTTTTCAGTCTTTACAGAAAATAGACTTTTATTACTTTAAGTCCTTTATGTTAAACTATCTTTTCACTGTAAAAAGTGATCCGCTAACTTAATTAAAAAAGTGAGGAAACCTGTGGCTGATTCGCCATTTAATTTGCCATTTCTTTCTCCCCCAATATTGTACAAATGTTTGTTACATTTCAGTTGTTCACAAGAGTTTAGTGTAACGCTAGATATATGCCCATTCATTTATTTATTCATTCATTCATCACCAAACCAATGGCTTACTTAAGCTGTGATTTTAACATTGAATTATACACTTGACCTTTAAAGATTACATTTCTCTTGAGAGCTCAAATTAATTTAATTGGGAATTCTTAGGAATTTATAACTAACACTAGCTGACACAGACCAACAATTTAGTGCTTATTAGTTCAGCATGATGGTTCACATAATATATATATTTTTACTTAAATGGCAGATCAAGTTGTAATGCTTTAAAATGCTGAGTGGTGTATCTAAAATTCTCTTTTTCTCTCTTCCTTTTTGTCACGCAGTGCTTGGGACCGTCCCAGCCGAGTGTCAGTGCAGGGACCTGGAGCTGGACTGTGACGGTGCACACTTTAAAGATGTCCCCACAGTATCCATTAATGTCACCATGATGTGAGTTTCATGCCCTGTGTGTGGAGCGTGGCTGCAGTTTGTTGAGTTTGTGTGACTTTCTGGTGTGCTTGAGATGCCAAAGCCGTGTGGCTTAACAGAAGTTGACACTACAATTACAATTACTTTAGCCTGGATGCCAGCCCGAACTCCGCCCACAACATTTTTTGGTCGGGAAGTTTGGTCTGGACTCAATCCGATTGTGGTGTAATTATGATCAGGCAAAAAATGTTCGCGCCAATCAAATTGCCAGGGTGGGCTTTATACGATGATGGACAGGTGATCTTCAGGGACGTAATCATCACATTATTAAAGAGTGGCACGCTTAACTGGTTTCCCTCAGAGATGACTGCAGCTAGAGAATTGAGATGTATAGATTCCGCTATTGCGTCTGTTGTAAAATGAATCGACAGCGCATTAATTTTAATAGACAAACAGAAAACTGCAATCAAGGCATTTGTCGATCGGAAAGATATCTTTGCCGTCCTTCAAGTGTAACTTATCAGCTGGCTCTGACGGTTGCTAAGAAGATGGGACGTAATGAAAAGCCTGTGGTCGTTGTGGTTTCTCCTTTGGTCGCACTCATGAAGGACCAAGTAAAAGAAGCAGCACTCGTTATTTTACTTCTAAAATAAGTAAGTTCTGTTGACGACTGTGAAATGCAAAAGTATTTGCCTTACTGCGTTGCTCTGATTGGTTGTAGGTCTACCGACTATCCAATTGAGTGCAGAGTTTCGGTTAAGACACTCCTCATAATCAAAGCCCAATGAAGCAGGTTCAGACTTGTTGAGTGGCTCAATAGCGCGATATGTGGTATTACCACCATTTATTTATTTAATTTTATTTAATTTAATTAAGAATTTTTTAATTAATAAAAAATTTGTATTTAATTTTTAAATCTCTTTGAAATTTATTTAAAAGAGATGTAATGAAACAAGATGTTAATTATTTTTAACTTTGAGGTTCAACTTTTCAAGGCTCAGCTGAGCAGCAATGCGTCGCATGGGCAACGCTGAAGCTGATGCTTCACTTATTAGAGACCAATATAGCATTGATTCAATGCGTGACTCACTGATTTTATTTCCCGCGGCTTCCTTGTGCTGTGGGATGCTGACCAGCGCTGCTGCTGACGCGCATTTATGGGAAAATACCCGTGAAAAGAACGTTAAAATGATGATGCGACAAATATTTCGCTTCCCTTTGACACAACAAGCTTTTCACGACTTCAAAGACAGGCGCAGGTAATGCACGCGCTCTGCCGATCTCTCTCATTCACTGTCTGTGTGAAGCCTGTAGGCTACACATCACCATGATAAACAGTCTTGTTATCATTATGAACTTGTTTAACATTCAATACACATGCATTAAGTTCAAAACAAGAAGGGGATAGCCTTATATATTAAAAAAAACGTGAATATTCGCGGTTGCTGCGGTTACGTGCAATCAGTTACGGTTGACTTGTCAGAAGCGCGGTACTACAATATTGCGGTTATCGCGACAGCCCTATTTCAGACTCATATTCTTAATAGAATATGAAGTATGACGAAGTCAAGCTACAATTACTTTACAATACATGGTGAATATGTAGGGGACTGAATAAAGATTTGTCTTAAATAGTACTTTATAAAACAAGAGATAATTATGAGACTAGTGTGATGTATTTGATTTTGAGTCTTTAAAGTGCTGTATGTATTTTTTAGCGGCCTTTATCAGTGATGTTTCAGATTGCAACCAATTTTTACAAGAGCGCTCTTGCTCTTACGCGTGCTCGAATACAAGAGCGGACACTCATGGTATATGCCGCCACACTGAGACTTTCAACACACTTCGGAGAAAGCATCACACAACATGCTGGAAACTCATGTAAACTCCCAACTGCAACGTTACAATAATAGTCTAATATCAGCTTGATGTTGAACTAATGCTCCATGCTCGTACCATGATGACGTTACATTGTCTCCATTTAGCCGACATGTGGTGTTATCCTTTTTTACAGTCTATGGGCGTTATCTATCTAGCACAAGGCATTTCACTAGCTATTCGTGTATCTTTCACAATCAGGCAGCAATGTCAACATAGATGAATGTATAATATGATAACGAAAACGGTTAGTGAACTAGACTGGATAATTTCAGTGTAACAGTATGATCTAAGGAAGTAACTTGACTTTAGTGACTTTAGTTGAGTGACTTTAGACAGTAGATGTAGTACAAATAAAAGTTACATCCTAGCACTGACTTTTTGTTATTCTGGAACAGTCTTTTGTGTTCATTTCATGTATCATGGTGTAGTTTACCTTGCTTTTACATTACAGTTTACCATTATTTATTTCAGCATATCTGAAAATTTGTACTTTATCACAATGAAGATAGCGGAGGTCTCTTCATAATTCAAACGCACTGCTGATGTTGATCCGTGTTTTCGTCCTAAGTCGAATCCGATTCACGTTTGGCCTGACGAGGTTCAGCAGATCAATTTTTGTTTTGTTTAGTTTTTTTACATTTACTGTATGTGCAGTTTGTGTTAGAGTCTGTGTTGTGCTGGAGGCAGGAGTGTTTTGGTGTTATCAGACTCACAGCAGTGCCGTCGCATAGACTGTATATAAAAAGGAGAGAGGCTCGGTAACGCGCATGCACGTCACATCCAATGGCCGCCGCAGAAAATCCGACCCGGAGACTTCACATAGAAATAGGAATACTGGCCTTCAGAGGGAATAGCAAAACCCGACAAATGGGTCATTGTACTAAGTGATTACAACCCCTTCACACACAGGCAATAAAATAAGCATTCATTTTAGAAGAAAGTTACACATAGCGCCTTTAAATTAACACTGTGTGCCTTCAATTTGTGAGCACTGAAAACTGAGATAATTGCATTAAAAGGTAATTGTGCCAATATTATTCTCCACACAACGTATGTGAAGCTTGATTCTCATTTTTCGCTCAGTAGCTCATGAAAATCTCTATTGTTCACATAATAACTTGCTGATATAAAGCTTTCTAGCAGTTTAATATGTGGATCTGAAATGCATATTTATGTATCAGTTGAAGCTGCTTCCTAATTAAGGATCAATTTCCTGTATTGCGGCTGTTTGATTTTCCGCTGTTCATTAGTATGCCACTGGCAAACAGTGAAATTCATATCTACCTTTCAGTAATGCAGAGAACGTGGCAAGGTGTAGTAATGCAACGTCACTCTCTGATTTCAAGTATATGCACTGTGTGCCTTCTCTCTAAGGTCTCATTAAGAGTCATTGCTTTAAAACAGCACTTCTTTATTACTTTAAATTTCTTTTGTTTTTTCATAGTCAGACATTGCCATTCAGTCCTGTTTTTATTACACACAACACACATGCACGTCATCTATCTATCTGTCTGTCTGTCTGTCGTTCATTCTTATCTATCTATCGTTCATTCTACTGGTCTGTCTGTCTGTCTGTCTGTCTGTCGTTCATTCTATCTATCTATCTATCTATCTATCTATCTATCTATCTATCTATCTATCTATCTGTATCTATCTATCTATCTATCTATCATTATCTATCTATCTATCTATCATCTATCTATCTATCTATCTATCATCTATCTATCGTTCATTCTGTCTGTCTGTCTGTCTGTCTGTCTGTCTGTCTGTCTGTCATGTCATTCATTCATTCTATCTATCTATCGTTTCATTCTATTCTGTCTGTCTGTTGTTCAGTCTGTCTGTCTGTCTGTCTGTCATTCATTCATGTCATTCATTCTTTCTATTCTATCTATCGTTCATTCTGTCTGTCTGTTGTTCATTCTGTCTGTCTGTCTGTCTGTCTGTCTGTCTGTCTGTCTGTCTGTCATTCATTCATTCATTCTGTCATTCGTTCATTCATTCATTATCATTCATCATTCATTCTATCTATCTATCGTTTCATTCTGTCTGTCTGTTGTCATTCTGTCTGTCTGTCTGTCTGTCGTTATCATTCTATCTGTCTATCATGTTCATTCTGTCTGTCTGTCGTTCATTCTGTCTGTCTGTCTGTCTGTCGTCTTCATTCTATCTGTCTATCTGTTCATTCTGTCTGTCTGTCGTTCATGTCTGTCTGTCTGTCTGTCTGTCTGTCGTTTCATTCTATCTATCTATAGTTCATTCTGTCTGTCTGTCTGTCTGTCTGTCATGTCTATTCTATCTGTCTATCTGTTTCATTCTATCTGTCTGTCTGTCTGTCTGTCTGTCTGTCTGTCATTCATCTATTCGATTCATTCTATCTATCTGTCGTTTCATTCTGTCTGTCTGTCGTTCATTCTGTCTGTCTGTCTGTTCTGTCTGTCTGTTCATTTCTATCTATCTATAGTTCATTCTGTCTGTCTGTCGTTTCATTCTGTCTGTCTGTCTGTCTGTCATCTGTCTGTCTATCGTTCATTCTGTCTATCTGTCGTTCATTCATCTGTCTGTCTTGTCTGTCTGTATGTCGTTGTCATTCTATCTATCTATCGTTCATTCTGTCTGTCTGTCGTTCATTCTGTCTGTTCATGTCTGTCTGTCTGTCTGTATTGTCTGTCTGTCGTTTCATTCTATCTATCTGTATGTTCATTCTATCTATCTGTCTGTCTGTCATGTCTGTCTGTCGTTTCATTCTATCTATCTGTCTGTTCGTTCTATCTGTCTGTCTGTTCTATCTATCTATCTATCTATCTGTTTATCTGTCTATCTATCTGTCTATCTATCTATCTATCTATCTATCGTTCATCTATCTATCTATCTATTTATCTGTATCTGTCTGTCGTCGTTCATTCTGTCTGTCTGTCGTTCATTCTGTCTGTCTGTCGTTCATTCTGTCTGTCTGTCGTTCATTCTGTCTGTCTGTCGTTCATTCTGTCTGTCATGTCGTTCATTCTGTCTGTCTGTCGTTCATTCTGTCTGTCTGTGTCATTCTGTCTGTCTGTTGTCTGTTCATTCTATCTATCTATGGTTCATTCTGTCTGTCTGTCTGTCTGTATGTCATTCATTCTATCTGTCATGTTCATTCTGTCTGTCTGTCGTCATTTCATTCTGTCTGTCTGTCATTCTGTCTGTCTGTCTGTCTGTCGTTCATTCTATCTATCTATAGTTCATTCTGTCTGTCTGTCGTTCATTCTATCTGTATATCTGTATGTCATTCATATCTATCTATCTATAGTTCATGTCTATCTCTGTTGTCTGTTTATGTTGTTCTATCATATCTGATCTCATCTGTATCTGTTCGTTACATCTGTCTGTCTGTCGTTCATTCTGTCTGTCTGTCTGTCTGTCTGTCTATCCGTTCATTCTATCTATCTATCGTTAATTCTGTCTGTCTGTAGTTCATATCTATCTGTCTGTCTGTCTGTCTGTCATTATTGTATCTATCATCTGTATCATATCTATTATATCTGTCTGTCTGTCTGTATGTATGTATGTCGTATCATTCTATATCTGTTATCTGTATTCATTCATATATGTATGTCGTTCATTCTGTCTGTCTGTCTGTCATGTCTGTCTGTCTGTCTATTGTCTGTCTGTCTGTCTGTCGTTCATTCTATCTATCTATGGTTCATTCTATCTGTCTGTCTGTCTGTCTGTCATTTCATTCGTATCTATATGTTGTTCGTTCTGTTGTCTGTGTATATATATTTATCTATTGTATCTATTGTGTGTGTGTGTATGTATGTATGTATGTTGTGTATGTATCTATATATATTATATCTATCTATCTATCTATATATTTATCTATATATCTATCTATCTGTATGTTATTTGTCTGTCTATCTATTTATCTATCTGTCTGTCGTTCATTCATGTATGTCTGTATCTGTTCATTCTGTCTGTCTGTCTGTCGTTCATTCTGTCTGTCTGTCGTTTATTCTATGTCTGTCTGTCTGTCTGTCTGTCGTTCATTCATATCTATCTATGGTTCATTCTATCTGTCTGTCTGTCTGTCATTCTTATTCTATCTATCGTTCATTCTATCTCCCTGTTGTGTCTGTCGTTCATTCTATCTATCTATCTATCTATCTATCTATCTATCTATATCTATCTATCTATCTATTATCTATCTATCTATCTATCTATCTATCTATTATCTATCTATCTATCTATCGTTCATTCTGTCTGTCGTTCATTCTGTCTATCGCATTCTATCCATCCATCCATCCATCCATCCATCCATCCATCCATCATCCATCCATCTATCTATCGTTCATTTTATCTGTCTGTCTGTCTGTCGTTCATTCTATCTATATCTATCGTTCATTTCTGTCTGTTTGTCTGTCGTTCATTCTATCTATCTATCGTTCATTCTATCTATCTGTCTGTCTGTCGTTCATTCTATCTATCTATTGTTCATTCTATCGTTCATTCTGATCTATTGTTCATTCTATCATTCGTTCTATCTATTGTTCTATCTATCGTTCTATCATATTTTATTGTTAGATAACTGTAAAAGTGTGTGGCGACTGTTGCGCTCTGTTATGATATGTAAATTGACAAAATTTCTTTGATATTTCAGGTCTCTGCAGAGGGAACCGGCTGCGGAAGCTAAATGCTGACATGTTCTTTATATACCAGAACCTTCAAAAACTGTAAGAGCTTCTCTGCTTCACTAAGTATGTCTCCGTCTTGTCATTGGACTGTGTGGATTCTGAAATGCTAAGAATGCTGCCTTGACATTATCACAGGTGTTTAGTAAAACATTGCTTGCTGGTCTTCACTGTGCCACTGTAGTAAGAAATGTGTGAAATAGAGAAGATGTTGAGTGAGATCCCTGTGGAATAAAACATTCAGTGCTTTCCACATGAGCGAGCTGAGAACTGAAGTACTTGAGAGAGTTGTCTTTTTTTAACCTGACAAAAATGGCTCAACGGTTTTCTTTCCCCAGAATTTTGTGTTTGCATGTCTTAATCTGACATGCTCTCTTGTGCGTATCGTCTGGTTGTTTTGTTCAGAAGTACCAGCTGATTTGAACAAAATAAGCCACATATTTTTGTCCTTGCCCAAGCACTACACTTGAGCTACTGACAATGTATGAAAAAACGTAATCTCAAAAGGTTTTTGAGTGTTTGGTATTCCCAAATGGTATGGGAATAGAAACCACAATGCAACTTTATTTACACGGTTGTGTAAGATTTGGATTTTTTTTAGTTTAATGACAGAGCCATTGGGAATGAATATGAAAACAGAAAAGGTTAATGTTAACAGTGCAATGAGGTTAAATGAGACTAGTCAATTGAAGAGTAAATTTAACCTGATGTTATTGGTGCTTGGTTGTGCAGAATTCAGGGCTTTTGTTATGTGGTTGCTTACTGGCAGAAGTCAAAAGCGTGAGCCCGTTGTACACTACCATTTGAAGCAGTTCACTTTTTCTGATAATTTACTCAACCCCATGTCATCCAAGATGTCCACGTCTTTCTTTCTTCAGTCGAAAAGAAATTAAGGTTTTTGATGAAAACATTCCAGGATTTTCTCCATATGATGGACTTCATTGGGAACCAAATGGTTCAAGGTCCAAATGAGAGTTTCAGTGCAAACTGTTCAAAGGGCTTTAAACGAGTCCAGACGATGAATAAGGGTCTTCTCTATGACCCTTCAAGTCATGACTTATAAAAGATTTGTTCATTTTGATGAACGAGTTTGAACAGGAGAGTCACAAACACTCCTCAGCAAGGTGAGCATTTGTGCTTATAAAACTTAAACTTTTTTATTTATTTTTTAAATGCCCGATCGTTTTGCTAGAGAAGACCCTTATTCATCGTCTGGTGTCGTTTAAAGCCCTTTGAAGCTGCACTGAAACACTCATTTGGACCTTGAACCGTTTGGTTCCCATTGAAGTCCATTATATGGAGAAAATCCTGGAATGTTTTCATCAAAAACCTTAATTTCTTTTCGACTGAAGAAAGAAAGACATGGACATCTTGGATGACAAGGGGTTAAGAATAAATTATCAGCAAAAGTTTTTTTTTAAAAGTGAACTACTCCTTTAATAGTTTATAGGTCAGTAAGATTTTTTCCACTGATATCTTAAGAAATTTTTCTTGATGAGCAAATATATGTAATGATGTAGCATACAACTCTTCTTTCAAAAACATTACAAATCCTACTAATCCCAAACTTTTAATACAGTTACAGTTTGTGTAACTTTCTCTTTTTAACGCTTCCTGTAAACTGTGTTTCAGGTATCTCCAGCACAACCGCATTAAGTGGTGCACCCCGATGCTTTCAGAGGCCTTTACAATCTGACGAGACTGTGAGTTTTTAAAGTCAGCAGACATTTCTATTGTTCCTTCTCAGCCTCATCTGCTGCCTTTCCGTAAATGATAGACACTTTAGTTTGCTTATTGCTTACTTTTCTATGGGCAAATGCTTTTAAATGTTTTTTGGCTACCCTCAGACAGGTGTAATCTCTTATTTTTCTTCAGGTATCTCAGTTCTAATCAAATAACCACCCTACTTCCTGATGTATTCCAGGATTTACACAAACTAGAATGGCTGTAAGTGTTTCTGGTCATCCTTTCTTCTGCTTTCTAAATGTCAACTAAATCAAATAGATTTCCTCATTCAGTGGTTTTATGCTTCAAATCAAATAACTGCAACAGGAATTGTCAATCAGTAAATATTTTGTGTGGAAAACACAAAACTGATGTTAAATTTTATGTGATATCAGCTAAGGAGTGATTTCTTTAGCTCTTTTTGCTTTCGCCAAGGATCTGCTCCAAAGTAAAAGGACTGATTTGAACTTCAATCACACATCTAATTGAAGGCTAATTATGGTTCATTACCCGTATGCATACTGTACATTAGTGTCCCCGTAGAAAATATCGGAAAAAGCACTTTCGATTTGTGAGGCTGCAGTGTTTTTGAATGAGTTTCCCTATTTTTCCTAAAGGATTCTGGAGAACAACAATATTCATCACATCTCCTCTTTTACCTTCACTGGTTTGCGCTCCCTTGTGCTGCTGTGAGTTTCAGCCTGTTGCT
This sequence comes from Hybognathus amarus, assembly GCA_030378365.1. Classification (NCBI taxonomy): domain Eukaryota; kingdom Metazoa; phylum Chordata; class Actinopteri; order Cypriniformes; family Leuciscidae; genus Hybognathus; species Hybognathus amarus. Next base: position 210,263 of record JAQIUQ010007432.1, on the reverse strand, counting down.
ATTTTGCTGACATATATACTGCCATTGAAATATAAATCCTATATTTTAGCAAATGCATTGGAGCCATTCTCTAAGTGTGTGTGTGTGTGTTTCAGAGTGTTGTTGAACAATGCTCTCACAAAGCTTGACGATATTTGCCTAGAGATGCCACGGTTAAATTGGCTGTAAGTTTGAATACAAAACTGTCCTGATAAAATTACTTGTGTTGTTATGTTATTTTTATGGTTACAGAGCTTGTAGAGAACACTTTAAATTTAGCTCGCAGTAAATCAATGTATGCATTTTGCTTGAATGTAAATTATTTGGTCCTCTAAGCTAATTCTAATCAATAATTAGAATTGATTTGACTTTTTCTTTTTCCTTTTTCTTTCTTACATTTTCCATACACCCTCTTATTTCTATTTGTGTCTGCAGAGACGTTGAGGGAAATAAGATTGAAACTGTGGGAAATGTGACCTTCAGGTCCTGCAACATGCTAACAGTGCTGTGAGTATTCTCACCCTCCTGTAACAGCTTCTCAAAGCTCTCTTCCTCGCTTTCCACTGTGTGATGATCAGATGACCCCAATGGGCATTACAAATGTATTTCAGTTTTTAAAGGGTTAGTTTACCCTTAAAATTCAAATTCCGTCATTAATTACTCACCCTCGTGAAATGACTTTTTTTACTTTGACAGAAAAAGTTCATTAAAGGTGACCTAGAATGTGAAATTGAATTTATGTTGGCATAGTTAAATAACAAGAGTTCAGTACATGGACATTGACATACAGTGAGTCTCAAACACCATTGTTTTCTCCTTCTTACTTAAATCTCGTTTTTGAAAAACACCCCTGAAAAACAGGCGAATCTCCACATAATACCGACTGTTACACAACAGTCGGGATCAGTAATGTGTACGACCCCTAACATTTGCATATTGCCAGCCCATGTTCAATGACAGACGAGACGGAGCTGTGCAGCCGAAGCATGGGAGTTGATTAGTTTTCGGATGTACACATGAATACAAAAGTATATTTTAATTCCTTCATCCGAGCCTCTGAAGAAACAATGGATTCATTTTATTTTCTCTGGAAATTTTCAAACATTTCACCGCGACGACTGTTTCCTCAACTTGCCAAGAGCTGGCCTCGGATAGAGCTGATGTGTTGTTGTTCAAGTTCAGACAGGTAATCTTTCACTTTAAAATCGTTCAATACTGTTTATGCATCAGTAAGTCAGGCCAGTGACTTCACATCGTTTCTTTTAGTAGGATGAAAAAAAATCGTATTTAAATTGTGAATTATATACAGAAAGAAAGCAATCAAAGAACAATCACAGCGCGAGTTTATCTGGACACTTGCCAAACTCGTTTATGAATTCTAGGGTGGGAATCTCTAGGCACCTCACGAATTCGATTCGATTACGATTCAGAGGGCTTCCGATTCGATGCTAAATCGATTATCTGAATCTTTTTGTGTGTGTGTGTGTGTGTGACTATAAATACTTTGCTTTAAAAGTAAAAAGTAATGACCCATGAACAATTAATAATATATTTTATTAACATTGCAAAGAACCAACAGGAAAATAAATGTGTGCCTGAACTAGCAGCATACTTGTTATCCTTTTTTTTTTTCCTGGAAGTTGATGGGGACCAGCAACTGTTTGGTTACCCACATTAAAAAAAAAAAATCTTCTTTTGTGTTCAGCACAAGAAAGAAATAATACAGGTTTGGAACAACATTAGAGTAAATAAGGACAGATTTTTTTTTTTTTTTGTGAACTATCCCTTTAAGGACGAGCGGCAGTACTATTTACTCCTGTCGCTTTTAGACCAGCAAGCGACGCGTTTAATATAGACGCATATTACACCAGATTTTCTCTCAAATGTTTGCTTTCACTTTAGACATAGCCAATTCTGTTTATGTAAACATTGTATGTGTTTAACAGTATTAGCATAAGACTCGAAAGATAACTTAGTCCAGTGTTCAGGCGCTGTTTGACAGGCTTCTAGTGCATGTGAGCGTCGGGAACAGAGCATCAGCACGTGAATTAAATGTTTAACCGGCAAGGCTTATGCAAATAATGAACTTTTGTGAATTGCAGTGTCCCTACCTATTCATTCCAGAACTGAACTGATAGAATGCACTGTAACACGATACTACGATATTTCTTCAAAAGCAGATAGTGGAGACATTTTAATCGTCCACGATCAAAAATCGTGCTATCGCACATCGCACACCCCTCCACACGTCAGCTTTTAACGAGGAGGGTGTTTTGGATTCGGCGCTCAGTCATCGCGTCTGCCTCTCTGTTATGTGCACGCCTACAGACGGTCCGGCCACTGCAATTCTGCGCTTCAGAGTTCCGTCTTTCACGTTGCGTCAATATTACGTTATTATAAATATATATAAAATAATATATATTTTTTTTGGAAAATCGATTTTTGACATTTGTGAATCGATTCAGAATTCAGTCCGCATCGCGATGCATCTAAGAATCGATTTTTTACCCCACCCCTAATGAATTCAATGACGCACGTTACACTGCACAATGAAGCTCTGACTGTATTTACATGATTGTGTCTGCATTAGTGAAAGCAGAGAAGGCAGAAACTGCGTTACAATGATAAGATCTTCATCCTCGCGATCGACAGACTGTTCGAACCTTTGTTTGCTCAATATGCTCATAACAGCAACACTTTATGTGATGGGAATAGATCTAAATACTTCAAAAACATCTCACGATTCGTTAATCTCAATAGCTGTAATAGTAAAACCTATAATAGCTGTAGTAAAATTATTCGAGAGAATTTCACATCACATGTAATACATAGCTATTTCATATGCAAGCATGTCAGCCAATCACAGCAGAGGCCGGTTACACACAGCAGACACGCCCCTTCAAACAAAGTGTTCAAAGCAGAGGCTAAAATCAGGCTAGGAAAAATGCCTTTTATTTCTAAATTATGACTATTTTTGATCTAAAAAAACATGCTGACATTATAAGGGCAACCCAGGAAACATTATAACATGATTTAAAAAAACATTATAGGGCACCTTTAAGATATCGTCAAAACTAAATCATATGAATCGAGAGGTTTAGTCCAGATTTTCCAGCCCGTTCTTCATCCTTTATCGTCACATAGAACGCTTTATGACAAAACGGCGCTATACTACGCACATGGTACCCTTTATCGTTTATATAACACGCAAACTCAAGGTGTCATAAATCCTTTAGCGTAATATGAGACTACCCTACCCTACCCCACACCTAAACCTACTTATCACAGCGTGTATTATATAAATGATAAAGGGTACCATGTGTGTAGTATAGCGCCGTTTTGTCATATAGCCTTCTATTAGACGCTAAAGGATGAGAACGCGTTGAATTTTCTGAAGAGACATGATCGCTTTTGTGATGAACAGATTCAGTTAAGGCTTTTGTTTACATTTAAACTTTGATCAACATTTGAAACATTTGAAACTTTGAACAGAACCTCCACTGAACCGGCTTGAAGCGCGGGAACAAACCTCTTGCTGAAGCTCAAACGTGCTGCACGAGATCTGATCCTCATTGGTTTTAGCAATGATGTGTCTGTAAATAAAAGCCTGAATTAAATCGGTGTATCTTATAAAGCGATCGAGTCACTTCAAAGGAATTTGGATTAAATCAATTAGATTTACGATCCCTTTTTGAACTTTTTCAAAACGCAAAGTGAAGTTGTATAGCTCTCAATGAAGGGACAGAAAGATCTCAGATTTCATCAAAAAGATCTTAATTTTTGTTCCGAAGATGAACGAAGGTCTTATGGGTTTGGAACAATATGAGGGTGAGTGATTAATGACATGCTTTTTTAATTTGAAACTTAGTTTATATTAAGCTATTAAGTTGAATAGTGATGTGTGTGGACTTCAGTAATGAATATTATGCAATATTTTCTAATTATAATTTCACTGATTATATGCATGAGTTAGTCTGTTGATTAACTATCCCTTTAAGGACGAGCAGCAGTACTATTTACTCCTGTCGCTTTTAGACCAGCAAGCGACGCGTTTAATATAGACGCATATTACACCAGATTTTCTCTCAAATGTTTGCTTTCACTTTAGACATAGCCAATTCTGTTTATGTAAACATTGTATGTGTTTAACAGTATTAGCATAAGACTCAAAAGATAACTTAGTCCAGTGTTCAGGCGCTGTTTGACAGGCTTCTAGTGCATGTGAGCGTCGGGAACAGAGCATCAGCACGTGAATTAAATGTTTAACCGGCAAGGCTTATGCAAATAATGAACTTTTGTGAATTGCAGTGTCCCCTACCTATTCATTCCAGAACTGAACTGATAGAATGCACTGTAACACGATACTACGATATTTCTTCAAAAGCAGATAGTGGAGACATTTTAATCGTCCACGATCAAAAATCGTGCTATCGCACATCGCACACCCTCCACACGTCAGCTTTTAACGAGGAGGGTGTTTTGGATTCGGCGCTCAGTCATCGCGTCTGCCTCTCTGTTATGTGCACGCCTCAGACGGTCCGGCCACTGCAATTCTGCGCTTCAGAGTTCCGTCTTTCACGTTGCGTCAATATTACGTTATTATAAATATATATAAAATAATATATATATTTTTTTGAAAATCGATTTTTGACATTTGTGAATCGATTCAGAATCGTCCGCATCCGCGATGCATCTAAGAATCGATTTTTTACCCCACCCCTAATGAATTCAATGACGCACGTTACACTGCACAATGAAGCTCTGACTGTATTTACATGATTGTGTCTGCATTAGTGAAAGCAGAGAAGGCAGAAACTGCGTTACAATGATAAGATCTTCATCCTCGCGATCGACAGACTGTCCGACCTTTGTTTGCTCAATATGCTCATAACAGCAACACTTTATGTGATGGGAATAGATCTAAATACTTCAAAAACATCTCACGATTCGTTAATCTCAATAGCTGTAATAGTAAAACCTATAATAGCTGTAGTAAAATTATTCGAGAGAATTTCACATCACATGTAATACATAGCTATTTCATATGCAAGCATGTCAGCCAATCACAGCAGAGGCCGGTTACACACAGCAGACACGCCCCTTCAAACAAAGTGTTCAAAGCAGAGGCTAAAATCAGGCTAGGAAAAATGCCTTTTATTTCTAAATTATGACTATTTTTGATCTAAAAAAACATGCTGACATTATAAGGGCAACCCAGGAAACATTATAACATGATTTAAAAAACATTATAGGGCACCTTTAAGATATCGTCAAAACTAAATCATATGAATCGAGAGGTTTAGTCCAGATTTTCCAGCCCGTTCTCATCCTTTATCGTCACATAGAACGCTTTATGACAAAACGGCGCTATACTACGCACATGGTACCCTTTATCGTTTATATAACACGCAAACTCAAGGCGTCATAAATCCTTTAGCGTAATATGAGACTACCCTACCCTACCCCACACCTAAACCTACTTATCACAGCGTGTATTATATAAATGATAAAGGGTACCATGTGTGTAGTATAGCGCCGTTTTGTCATATAGCCTTCTATTAGACGCTAAAGGATGAGAACGCGTTGAATTTTCTGAAGAGACATGATCGCTTTTGTGATGAACAGATTCAGTTAAGGCTTTTGTTTACATTTAAACTTTGATCAACATTTGAACATTTGAAACATTTGAAACTTTGAACAGAACCTCCACTGAACCGGCTTGAAGCGCGGGAACAAACCTCTTGCTGAAGCTCAAACGTGCTGCACGAGATCTGATCCTCATTGGTTTTAGCAATGATGTGTCTGTAAATAAAAGCCTGAATTAAATCGGTGTATCTTATAAAGCGATCGAGTCACTTCAAAGGAATTTGGATTAAATCAATTAGATTTACGATCCCTTTTTGAACTTTTTCAAAACGCAAAGTGAAGTTGTATAGCTCTCAATGAAGGGACAGAAAGATCTCAGATTTCATCAAAAAGATCTTAATTTTTGTTCCGAAGATGAACGAAGGTCTTATGGGTTTGGAACAATATGAGGGTGAGTGATTAATGACATGCTTTTTTAATTTGAAACTTAGTTTATATTAAGCTATTAAGTTGAATAGTGATGTGTGTGGACTTCAGTAATGAATATTATGCAATATTTTCTAATTATAATTTCACTGATTATATGCATGAGTTAGTCTGTTGATTAAAGGTCAGATCCCATTTACCTTCTAAATTGATTTTTTTTTTGCACTCATCATCATTGACACTGTTGTGTATTCTTTTGTATTTCTTGCACATTCTATTCCTCTATAATAGTCCAGTCATTTTATGAAAAAAAGGTTGAACAAATTGCAACAGAAGCAAACTCAACTGATTTTGTATCCTCAACATGTCCTGAGTAAGGAAAAAAAGAAGAATCCCATTAGGGGAAAGTTTAGAAAAAGACCCAAATATATGCCATTCATATGCATTCATTCTTTTTCTCATTTGAATAGGCTAAAAAATTTAACCTTTAGATATCATCATGAAAATCACTGAGTTGATTACTTACATCAAGACAAACAAAAAAATGTATTACAAGTTTTTTGCAATTGTTTGTTATGGACAAATGGTGCATAATCTAATTATATATGTGCTAATTTGCATAATTATCCAAACAGATCTAAACATTGGGTATAGCAGATGAAAATGTTTTTTGAATATTGTTGACATATAACAGTGAAAGACTTAATGTTAAGGTCTGAATGGAACCCATTTAGGCTACCCATGAACATTAATACAGGAAGAAGTTCTTTAGAAACCAACTTTTATTAATTATTATTGCAGAGATGGGGTTTGGGGTTGGGTCAGTGGGACTGTTTTTGGGGGAGGAGTCTGAGGGACGAACAGAAGACATGGGTAAGGAGAATGCAGAAGACAAAAGGTAGGTGAAATAGTGTCTGGATCAAAAAAATCTATTTATGTACACAATGCACTCAATGCCCAAACCCCATCTCTGCAATTATAGCTAAAGGCTGGTTTCTAAAGTACTTCTTACTGTATTAATGTTCTTGGGTAGCCTAAATGGGTTCCATTCAGACCTTAACATTAAGTCTTTTACTGTTTTATGTCAACAAGATTCAAAAAAACATTTTCATCTGCTATACCCAATGTTTAGATCTGTTTGGATAATTATGCAAATTATGTAATTAGATTATGCACCAGTTGTCCATGTTAACAAACAATTGCAAAAAACTTGTAATGCGTTTTTTGTTTGTCTTGATGTAAGTAATCAACTCAGTGATTTTCATGACGATATCTAAAGGTTACAATTGTTTGCATATTCACGTGAGAAAAAGAATGAATATGCGAATGTATGGGATATATTTGGGTCTTTTTTAAACTTTCCCCTAATGGGATTCTTCTGGGCTTTTTTTTTCCTTACTCAGGACATGTTGAGGATACAAAATCAGTTGAGTTTGCTTCTGTTGCATTTTGTTCAAGGTTGACCCCTATTTTGGCTTAAAATGACTGGACTATAAGGGTCGTCATGTTTCTGTCCACCAAGATAAATGGGTTTTTTTTGTTTGTTTTGTTTTGTTTTCGTTTTTTTGCAGGGTCCTCCAGCGGAACTGCATTAGTTACATCCACGTGCAGGCTTTCTCTCTGCTTCGTAAACTGGGCGAGCTGTGAGTTCTCATTCTATTCCATCATAAATATTTGCCAGACCAAAGTGTTCTCTGGAGTTTACTCGTGACCCATTTCTGTGCTATTTTTGAGAAGCTAAACTAAAATGGATTTCTTTATCAATTTTAAAGTCCGGGTTGGTCTAGTAACATGTGACATCAGTCCTCAAGTAGTTTGGCATTAAACTGTCTTGCTCATCAATTCTGTCAACAGATGCCTATTTGAATTCAAAATGCACTAATATTTTCTCTCTCCACAGGGATTTGTCCAATAACAGAATCAAAGCAATCCCTCCTGATCTTTTTGTCAATCTTGGAGACCTGCTTCAGCTGTGAGTCTTCCATTAAGATGCACATTAGAAACCCCAAATTGGTTCTAATAGCTGTGTGTCAGGTACATGTGTACCCCAGTTCCATTTGATGTCCATACATTTCCCAATTAAGCCTCCTATTATCCTTGGGGACAATTTGACCCCTTCAGTGTTTACCGTCTGTAAAAACAGACGTTTTATTTTATTTGTATTTTTTTGCTTCAGATTTAATGACTTTTCCTAAATTAATGGGGACAACTCTGTAAACATAAAATTAATCTGCTAATATTTTTTTCAAAGTCCTGTACACATTTTGTAGCATCAGTGTTCCTTGGACCCCAGGCTCTTTTAGATGTTTAATAGAACAGAAGAAATATTAAAATTTCACCTACAGTTGTTTTAGTTTTTGGATGTCAACTTAAAAGGTTACTTAAGTAGTCAACAAAGACATAAATTAACTGAGACAAAAAACAAACAAAAAAAATAATATTGTGGAGGTTTAAATTACTGGGGTTATATTAACATTTTGTAGGATCTATTAACCATTTATGAAAACTAAGTCCTCTCAAAATCTAATTTAACTTACAGCAGTGTTCAACTGTTTGGTAACACTTTACTTGAATGGTGTGTGCATAAGACTAACATGACACCTTCATAACCATGACATGACATATGAATATGAAGGAAGTTTTATGCATGTTTGTGACAACTGTCATTAAGTGTCATTCGCTCAGTTATGACATTTTTAATGCAAATATGACATTGTTTGAGATGTCTTTGTTATGGCATCTTGACATAAACCAATACATCATAACCTGTCAGTGTCTTTGCATTGACAACTTGACATTACTAAGACAACACAACCTGTCATAACCATGACATAGCAGATTAATTATCAAACTTAAGAAACCATCTAGCTTTATTGGTTAACATTTACATTAAACTGTCAGGTGGTTGGTTTTGACATTGGCTGTCATTATAACTTTTTAATGACAAATTCAATTAGTACCAGTGTACTTGAGGTCACGAAAAATATCCATGACACAGTTATAATGTCCTCACGACAGCCAATGTCAAAACCAACCACATGACAGTTTAACTTAATTTTATGTCAAGTTGTCATGACAAAGACACTGACAGGTTATGATATATTGGTTTATGTCAAGATGTCATAACAAAGACATCTTAAACAATGTCATATTTGCATTCAAAATGTCATTATTGAGCCAAAGACACTTAATGACAGTAGTCATAAACATGCATGAACCCTACTTCATATTCAAGACATATGTCATGTCATGGTTATGAAGGTGTCATGTCAGTCTTATGAACACCCCTTCAAGTAAAGTGTTACCGAATGATTTCAACACAGATAATACAGTTTTTCTCCGTCGCTTTGGTGCATTTTTCACATCACTATTTACATTTGCACAACAGTTAATGCAGTTCTCAAAACAATTAGTACAAACTGCAAAACTTAGTTGATAACCTGCAAAAGTGTGTCTCTTGCTCAAAATGAATAACTAATTCCTCAAAAGCAAGTATTCATGTCATTGAAAGTGTCAGTGTCGATCAAGATAAAGTCCTAACAATCTTGTTCAGTGTTTATGAACAAGATAGTCAAATGGCTTTGTCATGTTTTCATTATGACAGTTTACTCTGTAAGTGTTTGACAATGCAAAAAAGTCAGATCTTGGTGACACTACCTGAAAATGCTCAAGACAGTCCTATAAACTATTTGCACAGCCATTTGAAAACTACAGTAAAGTTACTCATTACTGTATTTAGTGAAGTACAGTACAGTAATTGAGTACAAGACACTGAATATGTATGTTTCACATTTTTACTGCATGGTCTTTGCAATTCTAATTTGTTCAGAGCATTGTGCAAAAGAAAAAATACACCCTTATTTACAACAAACATAAACTCCCTTTGGGTAGATGGGTGCACAACTGTAAACAATATCACAGTACACATTGGCACTGAACATACAACATACATATACTGTAAATCATTCATGCACATCTCTTCTCATCAGTGAAAGCTGAGGTTCATCTGCGAGAAATTGTTCAATTTAGGATAAAAAAGTTTTTTTTTAAAGATAATTTTAAATTTGCTTGATGGATTTTGACAACTAGTTTAACATTTTTGTATGTGATGACTCAAGCAATGAAATGAGGACTATTAGTTTTATATGGAATGATTATTCAGCATTCACAAGTATAGTTAATTTGGACTGATATGACATAAGCAAATGATAATGTTATAAAACAGCAGTGAGTTGTATGAAAGCAATTGATGCATGTCCAAAAGCATTTGCAATTTGTTGGAAGGAATGAGAAACTGCTACTATGATGTGCACATATGACAAAATGTTGTGGAGGTTGAACTAACTGTTGTGCAAATGTAAATAGTGATGTGAGAAATGCACCAAAGCGACTGAGAAAAACTGTAATAAGAAATGTTTCTTGAGCAGCAAATCAGCATATCAGAAGAATTTATGAAGGATCATGTGACACTGAAGACTGGAGTGATGATTAATTAAATACAATAATACAGTAACAAAGCATATTTTGTGGAGTTACAGTTTACCATCAAACAAGAAGGTGCACCATTAATTTTACCCGAGTTGTCGATGATGTTTGTTCCATCATCATGTGATGGAATGGAAAAACGATTGTTTTTAAGGCTAATTCACGCTCCACTCGACAGACACCGGCCAACGCCGACAGTCACCAGATTACAGTACATCACTTCTAAAACATTCCAAAACCCAACAAACACATATTCAACATGTTCAATTGGCAAAAGCGAGAACCGGCCAACACCAAAAGACGCAGACGGGGTAACACACTTATCTGTCAAAACCTGACGAAGTGTCTGTCGCCATCTGTCAACGCAGTGTGAATATTTCATATTATATTTAGTGATTTTTCAGTTGACCCTTGCCTATTTTTTTTGTCTGTAGGAATATTTCATATAACCCTATTATGGACCTCCAAGTGGACCACTTTGACAAGCTGCATAAGTTAAAGTCACTGTAAGTCTTCTTAATTTTCTATCATGATAAACTCTAAGGTTTTAAAGCTGAAATAAGGGAAGTCTGAAGTATGTTTTAAAGATGCTGCAAGTGATTTTATCCATTTTGTAACTTTCCACCATGAATATTGACTAAGCCAAGCCATCTACCCCAGTTTATACCTCTCTGTTTTGCTTTATTTTTTTTAAAAGGCACATTCACATGAATCCACAGGAAAACCTTGCAATTATGATAATGTGATGTTCGTGGACCCCTTTCAGCACAGAACAATGGTCTTTACCCAAACTTCACGCAGTAAACATTGCCTTTCGTACTCAACAGCACAAAAACGATCTGCTTTTAGGTCATGCTTCAAAGGCTTCCAGATAGCATCTTGGGCAAAAAACTGCATAGTTGTAGGAAAAAGAGGTGTGAATACTGAAATGCAAATGACGGTATTTTTCTAAAGAGTGAACTCTGAGAGAAAGCTTTTTGTGTCACAGGAGCATTGAGGGAATCGAAATTGGGAACATCCACAGAAGGATGTTTGAACCTCTCAAGAACCTGACTCACATGTGAGTGCTGCTTTTTGAAAGTTTTAATATCAAAATGCTAAGATTCTGCTTGCTTTTCTGAAACTTGCTTGAAATCTCTATTTTCTGAAGTTATCACTGAGAATGATTCGGGTTTTAATGTTTAAATAAAGTGTTGAGATTAAAATGCCTGACAAGTGAACATCTCTATAATTATTTGTACTTTAAAACATTTAACAAACGTTGGAGATCGAATGCAAATTGACTCAAATTAATTATTCATGGTAATCATTTTCTCCCATGGCTTGGTTGGGAGTGATTACTGAATGTGTCTCCCGAAAACGTGATAAAAAATATGCAAGGGTGTTTGGAATATATATTGGAGATGTTTGCAATTCCCTTGTCAATCTTTTCAGCTACTTGAAGACCCAGTGTTGTCTTTCTGCTTTGCACATATATTGAAGTCTATAAATTACACTGTGAAAAATGAGAACACTCAATGAATTTTGCGAGTAATTTATGATGCTTCCTCTCATGCTTTTTTTTGTTTGTTGACTGTAAAATTCAACTTAAGACTTGCTTTTTGTTTTTATTTCAGTTCTGTTCAGTGTGATTCTCTTCTCTCTTCTTTTGTCTTCCCCTTTAAAAAAACTTTTCTTAGCAAGGAGAATAGATAGATAGATAGATAGATAGATAGATAGATAGATAGATAGATAGATAGATAGATAGATAGATAGATAGATAGATAGATAGATAGATAGATAGATTTTTTTTACTGTTTAAACTATCTTTTATCTCTCAAATTAGATGGATTGATTGATTCAGACTTGACATTTTTTGGAGCATAAATGAATCAATATTTGTAGCCAAGTCATGACGGGACCGAAATGATGATCTGATTATGTTTGTCATTTGTGCTTCTTTCTTTTTTTTCTTTTTAGCTACTTTAAAAAGTTTCAGTACTGCGGCTATGCGCCTCACGTCCGCAGCTGCAAGCCCAACACTGATGGCATCTCATCTTTCGAGAGACCTTTTGGCAAACATCGTGCTGCGTGTCTTTGTCTGGGTTGTCTCGGCAACGACATGCTTCGGCAACATCTTTGTGATCTGTATGCGATCCTACATTCGCTCGGAGAACAAGCTGCACGCCATGTGCATCATCTCTTTATGCTGTAAGATTAGATACAAAATATCATGCAGTGTCTTTTTAAAGTGTGACTTACATGAAGGGGCCTCTTTGTCGGAATAGATTTGGCACTTTACACAGTTTAAGGTTGCAGTGCACTGCTCATATCCTAGCAAAAGCAATTTCACACATAATTAGTCTCATGCAACTTTTTTTCTCAGTCACAATTTTTTCAGAATTGTTAGGAATAAACATGCAGTTGTGAGTTATAAAATCTGAATTGAAAAATATCAGAATTGTAAAATAAAAAGTAAAAAAAATGTTCTATATCTGTGCCGAAAACAAGCTTCCATAAAACACTTTTTTAGCCTGAGGCTATGTTTACACGGAAACGATTCTGAAGAGAAAACGCAAAAGTGGCGTTACGTTATCACTTTTTATTCTGTGTTTAGACGAGCGTTTTGGGTGGGAAATCCGCGTGCATACGATGACGCAAAAGTGTGTAAAATTCAATGTAGTATGCTCTCCAGGTGGCTAGGAGTGCATACTACAACAACACCAAGTCCGCGCGCCTGCGTACAACCTTCACTGTCAAGCAGACTTTTGCGTTTTACCGTTTACACGGGAATGCGATGGTGGAGCGTTTTAAAATTTCCACTCTGGAGGGTGGTTTCACTTTTTTGCTTTTTAAGCCCAAAAACGCCGTCGCCGTGTAACCAAAGGCACATCCGATAAAATATTTTTACGTTTTCACCCGTGAGCATTCTCATGTAAACGGGGCCTGACATGGATTAAATTAAAAGTGGTTCCCTTTTGTAGTCATTTCGATGCAACATCTCCGTTCCCTACTCAGGGAATGAGGGTTAAATCCGTAACCGAGACGTTTATGTGATTCAAGATTTCTTAGGATTCAGGTGAGGAAAAAAATTCGATGGTGCTCTTAAGAGAAACAGGCTTAATAGCATGAGGACTGCTTATTGTATATGTAGCTGTCTAAAAGCATTTAGAATCTGTATTTACCCAACGGTTTTGTTCACTTTTGACTGAAGGACCACCATGTCTCACTTTTTATCGCAACTATGAGGTCACCCAATACAAACTGACCACTGATGAATGAAGCAAATGCTGTTTCATTAGATTTCCTAACTCATACTACAGCACACTATAGCCTTCTCTCTTAGGAAATGGTGTGCCATGAAAAGAAAAGCAATTCTTTCATTTCTGTTCTTTGATATGATTTAAATAAGAGGATATCAAAGTTGTGCACTGGGCATCTGTATGCTCCAGAGAGCACTGCCCCGGGCAATACAGATGAGTGTGTATCCTAGTTCAAAATACATGGAAATCAAATGTTCAGGGTGTTACACTTTGAAGTGTAGATTACAATACTTAGATGTAGCAACATCATTTACAGTTATAATTCATTCTTTTTTCACTGTAACCTACTAACATACACTGATCAACCACAATCTAAAAAAAAACACATGACTAATATTCAGTGTAGTCTGCCTTGTTGACCTCTGAAGGCATCCTGTGGGATTCTAGCACCAAGACATTAGTAGAAGAGTCCTACAAGTTGTGGTTTCAATTTGTTGGTCCTACACATACCGTAACGATTAGGTAGGAACGAAGCAGAGAGAGAATCCACATGCAAGCACAATTTTATTAAAACAAACACCGTAATCCAGAGCAAAACAATGGAACTAAGGACAGGACCATGGGAATAGATACAAGCAAACAACAATTGAAGCACACAGGCAAACAAGCTAAACAAGATAACAAGGGGGTGGGGCTTATTAGAAACATCTGAAGAGACTAATATACTAACAAAGGACCTCAGAACAGGAAAGATCAGAAGTCCACACAAGACAAGGGGAACACAAGATGGGAATCAAGACACCATAGATGCTCAATCAGATTGAGATCTGGGGAATTTGGAGGTCAAGGCAACACTTTACATTATAGGCACTTTCGGCTGTGGATAGGGGTTATCATTGGCACTCTGACCGGTCTGTGGCCACTGCAGCCCCATACATGGCAAATGTGATGTACTGTGTGTTCTGACACCATTTGATAATGGACCGTATTAAAGCTACACTGTGTGATTTTTACCCCCATCTAGCAGTGAAAAGGTATATGACCATCCAGTGAATATTAGTTTCTGTTCCTCTCAATTCCGATTTCGTTTTAACTTCTACTGGTGGCCAATGTAGTCCAAGATTAACATGGCTTCCAGTTCGACCTCGTGCCTGACGTGTAGTTTTAATCTCGACTTAACATATAGTTAACTTAATTATAAGTTAACTATAGTTATTTAATTATTCAATTACTACAGTTAACTAAAACTTGAATCAACTGGGTATGTCCCTCTTTGGCTAATGTTCTTTCAAGATGGAGGGGCAACATGCGACCGACATAAGAACCCCTTACCCGTATGTATTTTCAATGGCATATTATACACTCACGAGAATACTTTATTACTTAAACGAAGTAAAAATACATTAATGAGCGCATATATTTTTTTGGAAAGAACTAAGTGTTTTTAGCTAAGTAATAAACTAAAAGAGTTACACGTGTAGCTTTAGGTTTTTCAGCAATTTGAGCTACAGTAAGGCTCAATCCCAATTCACCCCTTCCCCTAACCCCTCTGGCCCTCCCCTCCGTAAATCCTGTAACGGCAGAGCCTTCGCCGATTGATGACGTATCGGGTTCATGAAGGGTTGTTCCATTTCGTAGGGGTATTTTCAACCCCTTGGCCCTTGTAACTCTGTTTTAAGGGCCAAGGGTACACTCGAAAACAAGGGGTAGGGCCAAGGGGTGAATTGGTATTCAGCCTAACTCTTTTGTGTGATCAGAGCAGACAGGTGAGCCTGTGATCTCGCACGTGCATCAATGAGCCTTATGGCGCTTTTCCACTGCTGGTACGGCTCAGTTCAGTTCGGCTCACTTCGCTTTTCCACTGCTACCCCTTTTCCACCCAAAAAGAACTGGTTCGGAACTGGTGCTGGTTCAAAGTTGGTTCGTAGATTGGTTCAACTTGCGAACCCGTTCACGCTCAGAACCGTGGCACGGCTCGGTACGCTTTAGCTCGGTTTGCTTTTCCACTACAATTATAGTAGTAAGTGGGTGGGATTAGATTCTAATCGTTATAGTTTATCTGCTCCTTGGACGACAACAGACAGCGAGAGGAACATTTGCCATTCATCCACTGTTTTTGGAAGTTTCGTTTCTTTTTTTTTTATTCAAGCAAATCAAGCACGTAGTTTTAAAACCGATGCTACAGCGGTGGCTGTTACTAGCTATTTAAATCTAGCGGGTTGGTTTGATGTTGGCAAATTCCGTCTAGTATCGTTTTAGTATGGTTATGGATACACTTGGAACCTCAACAGAGGTGGTACCATCTAAAGCCAGCCTGTACCGTACCATGCAGTGGAAAAGTGCCACAAGTGAGCCAGTACCGAGCCAAGCCAAACCGTAACATTCAGTCGAAAAGCACCAAAGCATGCCGTACCGAATCGAACCATGCAGTGGAAAAGCATTCAGGCGCCCAGCATCACGCTCCTGATGCCGGTTCAGTGATTTTGTCCTATTTTGGTAGGTCACAACCACTGTATACACTGGAACATCCTGACAAGACTTGCCGTTTTGAAAATGCTGTGACCCAGTTTTTTTAGTAATCATTATTAAGAACTTGTTACAGTTAATCAGATCTTTTCACTTGCTCATTTTTCTGCCAGTGGTGTCAATGTTGTGTCTGATCAGTGTACAGTATATGGAACCTAGAGATAGTTGAATGAAAATGAAAAATAGGTGTGCTATTACTTTAAAGTGAGTTAAATATATCATATTTATAAATGATTCTATAATAATAATTTGTATTAGTGTATTCTACTTGTATCCATGCAAATACACTATTGCTCAAAAGCTTGTGTTCAGTATGATTTTTTTATGATGTTGAAAAGTCTCTTATACTCAGACTGAAATATAATTATAGTTAAGTTTTAAATAACTTATGTTTTTTTTTTGTTTCAAACTTTTTAAAACATATTTTTTTCTTTTAACAGAGCAAAATTTTCAGCATCATTTTTGCAGTCTGCAGTGTTACATGATCCTTCAGAAATCATTAATGTGTTTTCTTGGGAAACTTCAATAGAACTGCTGGTCATGTAATTTGCTCTTTGCACATGATAATTGCCCCATCGCCGGCCTTAGGCATGGTAGGCGTGTGCTAAGATTATATGCAATTTGCTAACTCTTTACTGTTCGTCACCTCATAGCTGTTCGTGCCTGAATCGCTCAATATTGTTTTCTGTGACTATAACAGTGTGATCATCATAGGTAGAGTTTTTCTGTTAAATGTGTATGGGTGAGAGAATGTTCTCAATTTTGGAGCAGCTAGATGTGGAAAGTGGCAGACTGGTAATAAAGGCTTTTTGATGTTCAGCCTGCTGTCGGATTTCATCAATTTTTTATTATACATTGTGCTTGGTTGATGCAACCTGTGCTGAAAAAAAAGAAAACTGTTTTGTTGTCAAAAAAAAAAACATTCTAAAATACTGGTTTAGTTTTTATTATTTTTAAAATAAATGAATCAATATTTTAAATGAATAGTGCAAACACACCCAAACAATTAGGTGTTTTTTTTTTACTTAAAGCTGTATTTCCTGAAATGTAAAATACATAATGTTAACATGATCTGTATTTGTCTGGCTTACAAGTTCATTCTCTGTTCTCTGCTATACAGGTGCAGATGGTCTGATGGGCGTCTACCTCTTCATGATTGGGCGCCTACGACCTGAAGTTTACGAGGCGAGTATAACCGTCACGCTCAGGCCTGGATGGCAGAGTGCACCCTGTCAGGTGATTGGATCTCTAGCCATGTTGTCGACAGAGGTGTCAGTGCTGCTCCTCACATACCTCACCCTGGAGAAATACATCTGCATTGTCTACCCCTTCCGCTACCTGACCCCTGGCCGAAGACGCACTGTTACCATTTTGGTGGTCATCTGGGTCTTGGGCTTTGTTATTGCTTTCCTGCCACTGGTCTTTAAAGGGGTTTTTAAGAACTTCTATGGAACCAATGGCGTTTGTTTCCCTCTTGCACTCTGAGCAGCCAGAGACTCTCTGGAGCCCAAATCTACTCCATTGTGATCTTTCTGGGTACGTGAGAATCCCTTATTTTTTTGGAAATAGGTTCTTTTGGACAACTGTCAGGTTCTGGCAGTGCAAATCTCTGGCATTTTCTCCACAGAATAATAGATTTTTAAAGATTCAGTATAAATCTTTTAAGACAGACCTACCATGAGCTCTGAGGTTATTAATCAACAGAAAATTTGGAAAATTTTTCTTTAAAAAAAATGTATTTGATAAAAAAATTAATAAACACTAATATTGAGCAATATTCTTAAATTTAAAATAACTGTTTTCTACTTGAAAGGTAGGGTAGGCTAGCAATAGCAAGCTAGCTTTGGAAGCATGAGATCCCACCCTCCCTTCAGAGCGTCTCCAAAGCCACGCCTCCTTCAAAACACATTAGCACACACAGCGGAGTCTGCAAAGCATCACGAGAGACTACGCTAAATAACCTCATGTCACATATTAAATAACATTACAATAATAGTGGGTCTCATTCATGAAACACGTGCAGAACGAATTTTTGTGTAAATCGTGTGTAAAGTGGTTCTGGCGTAAATTTCCGGATTCATTAAAATGTTCGTATTTTCCAAATGTTAGATGGTACGCAAGAAATCTACACCTGCTCCCAGGCACGCGTAAATGGTGCGCTTAACATCCGAACGTTTTGCTCATTAATAAGGCTGCATTTGAATTCACCTTAATCGGGTACATATTTAAACAGCATTTTGAAAAAATATTTTATATAGGAATTACATACGGTTTTTCTTTTTACTTCTATTATGAGAGCCAGTAATAGCAGATCTGGTGATCGATGGTGGTCCTTCTCCAATTTGAATTCGATTTTTCCGAAGTGAACTAATTCGTTTTTTGCTGTCAAGCTTAATGTCGAACCATTTTCTTCTCACTTCTGGGACTGTTCGATTATCAGATGAAACTCCATTAACTGCATCTGTAATATGCTGCCAAGCTTCCTTTTTAGGACCTGATAGGCCACTATGTACGCTTGAAAATAAAATTAGCATTTTTAAATGAACTTCTGATAATTAAACTTTCTTTTTCATTCGCATTCATGTTATTATATGCCTATATATAGATGTCAGTCGGATATAATGGGCGGGATTTATGGTAATTGAGAATGAACGTGCACGCGCATCCCATTTATAACTGGTTGGAATTCACTAACACACACACATAGCCTGGCAAGCAAGACCTAGTATTTGTGAATCAGGAGAAGAGTTTCGGGAAGGTCTCTTTACGCGCATATCACTTCTCATATTTACTTGGTATATTTACGAGTGTTTCATGAATGAGACCCAATGAACGTAAACAACTAACAGAGGAATGGAAATACATGACGTTGACAGGAAAGAAGGACAACGTATCATTGCATGTGGACCACTTCTATTATTGATTGCTATCAAGATGTTAAGAGAGTTTCAACCAGTATAACAAAGTGTTTATAAAATAAAGTGCCTACCCTACCTTTAATATATTTTAAAATGTAGGCCTTATTTATTTACAACAGCCATTACCCCAGTCTTCAGTGTCACATGATCCTTCAGAAATCCTTCTAATATGTTGCTTTGTTTTATTTATTTATTTCAAAATATTCATATACACTCACCGGCCACTTTATTAGGTACCCCATGCTAGTAACGGGTTGGACCCCCTTTTGCCTTCAGAACTGCCTCAATTCTTTGTGGCATAGATTCAACAAGGTGCTGGAAGCATTCCTCAGGGAGTTTGGTCCATATTGACATGATGGCATCACACAGTTGCCGCAGATTTGTCGGCTGCACATCCATGATGCGATCTCCCGCTCCACCACATCCCAAAGATGCTCTATTGGATTGAGATCTGGTGACTGTGGAGGCCATTTGAGTACAGCGAACTCATTATCATGTTCAAGAAACCAGTCTGAGATGATTCCAGCTTTATAACATGGCGCATTATCCTGCTGAAAGTAGCCATCAGAAGTTGGGTACATTGTGGTCATAAAGGGATGGACATGGTCAGCAACAATACTCAGGTAGGCTGTGGCGTTGCAACGATGCTCAATTGGTACCAAGGGGCCCAAAGAGTGCCAAGAAAATATTCCCCACACCATGACACCACCACCACCAACCTGAACCGTTGATACAAGGCAGGATGGATCCATGCTTTCATGTTGTAGACGCCAAATTCTGACCCTACCATCCGAATTTCGCAGCAGAAATCGAGAACTCATCAGACCAGGCAACGTTTTTCCAATCTTCTATTGTCCAATTTCGATGAGCTTGTGCAAATTGTAGCCTCAGTTTCCTGTTCTTAGCTGAAAGGAGTGGCATCCGGTGTGGTCTTCTGCTGCTGTAGCCCATCTGCCTCAAAGTTCGACGTACTGTGCGTTCAGAGATGCTCTTCTGCCCACCTTGGTTGTAACGGGTGGTTATTTGAGTCACTGTTGCCCTTCTATCAGCTCGAACCAGTCTGGCCATTCTCCTCTGACCTCTGGCATCGACAAGGCATTTCCGCCACAGAACTGCCGCTCACTGGATGTTTTTTCTTTTTCGGACCATCTTCTGTAAACCCTAGAGATGGTTGTGTGTAAAAATCCCAGTAGATTAGCAGTTTCTGAAATACTCAGACCAGCCCTTCTGGCACCAACAATCATGCCACGTTCAAAGTCACTCAAATCACCTTTCTTCCCCATACTGATGCTCGGTTTGAACTGCAGGAGATTGTCTTGACCATGTCTACATGCCTAAATGCACTGAGTTGCCGCCATGTGATTGGCTGCTTAGAAATTAAGTGTTAACAAGCAGTTGGACAGGTGTACCTAATAAAGTGGCCGGTGAGTGTATAAATCAGTCAAAAAATTAAATCAGTGTTTTATATTTATTTTATGTGAATACATAATTTACAGTTGGAAAAAGACAGAGCTGGCAGTTGAAGAAAATGACATTTTTTTGACAATATCTAGATACAGTCTTTTGCCCATCCCCCCTACACCCCGAATGTTTTTTTTTACTAGCTTTACTGTTTTAACAGCAGTCAGAGTTGTTGGACTTTTTTGTTCCTGGTTGGGAAATTGTTGTCTCTGTGAGTGCTCAATTTGTTTGATAGAGGTCATATTGAAAGGTCTAAATTTAGATGTGAAGAAAGGACAGTAGGAAACGGACATTGTAATTGAGAGAGCATTGAAGAAATGTGGTGGGGTCCAGCAAGTCCATTAATTTTAACAATAACTTCATATTTTTTTACCTGAAAGGTGTTTAAAGTGTATTGTTGTGGTGCTTATGTTTTGTATTGAGGTCATCCTTCACAGTGATGAACAATTTTCACTTATTACGTCATGTCAAAAACATATCCTGTTTCCAAATAGGTCTCAATCTGGTGGCTTTTCTCATCATCGTACTCTCTTATGGAAGCATGTTTTACAATATCCAGAGAACAGGAACACAGACGACCAAATACACCAACCACATTAAGAAAGAGCTGACCATTGCCAAACGCTTCTTCTCCATTGTCATCACCGATTCGCTGTGCTGGATTCCCATTTTCATTCTCAAGATTCTTTCTCTAATGGAGGTCGAAATCCCCGGTAAGTGCCTCACAAGGCCATTCAAAAGTCTTCAGGGTTATCAATTTTTTTCAAGGATAAGTCTGAAATTGAGCCAAAGCAGAATCTTTTTTCATCATGCTCTTTTATTTAACATCAGTGCCTATAAGTTGTGAAAAGGTAACAGAAAGGGTATCCAAAACTATATTATTATTGTGAATAATGTTATTTTGTATATAATCACAATGAATGATAGCTGGGGATTTGACTTCAAAGATGATGCAAAATATCATAAAACTGTCGTAAACAGAGTTCAAATGTTATATTACAATCTGAAAGGAAATAGGTTTGTATGAGATCTCCAAAAAAGTTAATATCAGTTCCTCGTACAAAGCCATCATATGTCTTCAGAAGGTTTTTTTTTTTTTGTTACATATTCACCTTTTGTCTGCCACTGAAGAAAGAAAGTCTTAGGAAGTGTTCACACTTTGCAGGTTTGGTTTGATTAAAACAAACCCTGTTGCTAATGCTCTGTTAGAGCGGATTCATTTGAATAAGTGGACCAAGAACGCTGAAAAGACCAAACCAATTCTCAGTGCGGTTCAAATTAAATATAGACGCAACACGTACCAAAGACATGTAAACGAGAGAAAAAAACACAAGATATGACCATAAAAAGGACAGAATGCTCAAGTATATTGCTTTTTCTCATATAACTGACGTCTTGGGACGTCTGACCATACGTCAATATTCGCCTTTTTAGGGTCCCCTTAAACGTCGGTTATATGACGATCCCGGGCCGTCATACAACTGACGCTTTACCTTTAACGTCAGTTAGGTTACAGGGTAGGTTTAGGGTGGGTTTAGGTCTGGGGTAGAGTTAGGATCCGATAAGGTCATCTAACCGACGTTTATGGGGGCCCTAAAAAGGCTGATATTGACGTATGGTAGGGAGGAGACGATAACCGTTTCGCGATAAACCACGATAAAATATACTGACGGTTAGTATTATCGTTTAAAATGTAATTATCATTAAAACCGTGTTTGATTATCGCGATTTTAATAACTCACTGTAAATCCTGTCGGCCAGTCTGACGCAGCCGCGCGCTGCACGCAATGTTTACTATTTGAGAAGGTATGTAATGACGGAAGGCAGGGACCGTGCTTGGGAGATTCAGCCTTTTAAGAGGACCAAATCTGGGGTGTGGTCATAGTTAGGCTTTTACAAAAGTCCTGAGGGAAACTTGATCGAGGATAGTCACCCTGTCTGCAGAACAAAAAGTCACTGTCCAAAAGAAACACTTAAAATCTGCCGAGTCGTCTTCTTGTGTAACCATCACCCGCTGTTGTATAGCGAACGCAAGGCAAGTTAACTTTGACCTCAATACTGAAACTACGTCTGGGACACAATTGGGCATGAAATGTTGTTTTGAGTTTAAACATTTTATGTCACTCACTTGAAATAGAAGTGAAGCTTCCGCGAAGAAAATTTTGCAGCAAGTGTCTTTGAGCCGACGAACGAACATCTTCAAATAAGATTATTATTAAGAGTGACGTTTTAAGGGATAGTAATGTATAGATACATCACGTATTACACCGATTTTATTTTTACCACATAATTACGGGGACATATTGAATTGATAATGAGTTTAGCTAATGTTTTAAATCTTACCCGTTTATAAATTCATTTAGTAAAACAATCGTCCAGACAAGATGATCACACCAATATTATCAAACTCTGTAAACAATAAATCAACTCTGATTTCATTTTCAAAACAATCAAAAACTGGACACGCAAGACGGCCGGCAAGTTGTATTTGAATGAAACGAGCGCGTGTCCGTTGTGATATTGATGTGCGCTGTGTGTGTGTAATAATGCGTTGCTATTGACGACGGGCATTATAAAGAAGGAAATGCCATAGAATAGAATCTTGCTTAAAAAAACTGCATAGAGCTGCTTGTTTATTTGTTGTTTGTTGATTTATAAAACTTGTTGAAATGTTTTCAGTGTGAGCATCAGTTCTTTTTGAACACTTTCATCTAATTTTAAGAAAACCGTGATAATATTGATAATCGCGAATAATTTTGGACACTATAATCGTGATATGAAATTTTCATACCGTCCCATCCCTACGTATGGTCAAAGACGTCAGTTATATGACGTCTTGCATAGTCACGATGGTGCCCATCATAGTTCAGGTACAGGCATCAGATCTGCAGATCTTCGTTTGTGTGTGTGATAGAGGGATTTCTGCCGTTGTTTTGACTCTTGACTCTTATCTTGATTTTTATAAGTCTCTTCAAGAGTTTAAAATACCATGAAGTCAACGCACATACTCTAAATATGTCACAAAAGCCGATGAATCAAGTGATGAATATATCCCTATGCCTTAAGGTTGAGTGTTAAAAATGCCAGTTTTAACGCTAAATGGACAAGGACATTTTCTTTGGTCTGGACTAAGCAAAAGGAATGAAGACTAAAAATTTTATTATTTAATATTATTTTCAATATTATAATTCTTTATTAGTGTTCATAATCAGTTGTATTATCTTGTAAAGTTAAAGTGCATAAAAAATACTGTAGATTGCATGAACATGTGGGAGAGTCAAGAGGCATGCATGCATAAGCAGTGTAAGCTTCAATGCATATGTTGACTTGATTTACTATACAGTACATTGAATTTTAAAGCTGCAGTCCATAGCTTTTTTGGAGGTTAAAAATTATCCAAAATACATATTTGAGAAAATACATAACCAGCAGTGTTCAATGATATTTGCTTGCCATACCTCGATTTAAAATAGTAAGCTTGTAATAATGTTTTTAATCCGAGTAGTACTGGTGGATTTCCGCAAGAGATTTGAGCATGTCTTTGCGTCATTACATCACATCTGTACACATAAAGAAGAGTCTCGGCTAGTAGCTATATTACGTGTGAGGATGTTGGAGGTGGAGATTTTAAGCCTTTTCTAACAGCACTTGATATAATAAACTTATAAACTTATCAATTTGATGGCAGATCCAGAAAGGTTCAAAGTGTGAACACATCCACATCCATTTCATAACTTTACTTTCAAAGTATGTTCGATATTCAAAAACATTTAATGCTCTTTTCATTCGCATAATATTCAACAATGGCTGGGCAAATGACACTGCATTTCAGTATGATTACTTCTAGGACATTTCAATGAAATATTATAGTTTTTGTTCCCTTCCTCTCTTTGAATTATGATATTTCCAGAGATCAGTTGAGAAGTAGACTGCCTTGTTGAAAATGCTTTTTCAAAGAAAAGCAATCAGCAAAAAATGACTTGAGATATCAACCCTCAATGTATATTTTCCTC
This sequence comes from Hybognathus amarus, assembly GCA_030378365.1. Taxonomy (NCBI): domain Eukaryota; kingdom Metazoa; phylum Chordata; class Actinopteri; order Cypriniformes; family Leuciscidae; genus Hybognathus; species Hybognathus amarus. The sequence continues at coordinate 185,627 of JAQIUQ010007432.1, read as the reverse complement.
TCCATTACTCTTCTGTATTGAACACTTTGCAGGAACCATCAGCTCATGGGTCGTCATCTTCATTCTGCCGATCAACAGCGCTCTCAACCCCATCTCGTACACGCTGACCACACGGCCCTTCAAAGAGACACTTCTGCAGGTGTGGTCCAACTATAGGCTGCGGAGACCGCTGTTCAGCAGCCATCCGCCTCATCTTCCTTCCTTTACCTGGCAGGAAATGTGGCCTCTGCAGGAAAACAGCCAAACCCTTTGCTCCCCGGACGACCTGGCACATCCGACTGATTTGTCACACAACTCCGGGACCACCCAGTTACTTCACGTGGAGGGGCCGAAACGGGACATGAGGTGGTCTGATATGGTCTTGCCATTTGCATCCGAACAGCACATACATTTATTTAATTTTTTTGTATGTTTGTGGATATCTCCATGCAGGGATAATAATGATGCACTGCATGTTGTGAGTGAGAGAGAGAGAGAGCGAGAGAGAGAGAGAGAGAGAGAGAGAGAGAGAGAGAGAGAGAGAGAGAGAGAGAGAGAGAGAGAGAATGACAAAAAGAGATGAAGATGGAGAGCAAAGATCTTTGCAACCATTGCTGGTCTAGCTGGTTTATAAAGGAAGAAATGCTGGTCAAAGTGACTGTTCAATTCTGACATCATTTTCTCAGCCTCATGTCATTCCAACTCGTCAGATTTTTCTTTCTTCTTCAGAACACAAAATAATATTTTGTGTGTGTTTTTGTCCATACAATGTCAGTTGGGTCCAAAACAGGGCTTTAGAGTTAACTAAGCAAAAACTATATATATATATATATATATATATATATATATACACACTACCGGTCAAAAGTTTAAGGTCTGTAAGATGTTTTATGTTTTTAAAAGAAGTCTCTTCTGCTCACCAAGGCTACAATTTTTTTATAAAAAATACACAAAAAACACAGTAATATTGTGAAAATATTCTGACAATTTAAAATGACTTTTTTTATGTTAATATATATTAAAATGTAATTTATTCCTCTGAAAAAAATCTGAATTTTCAGCATCATTACTCCAGTCTTCAGTGTCACATGATCCTTCACAAATCACTCTAATATGATGATTTTATGCTACAAAAACATGTATGATTATTATCCATGTTGAAAACAGTTTTTTACATTTTTATTTCAGGATTCTTTGATGAATAGAAAGTTCAAAAGAACAGCTTTTATCTGAAATGGAAAGCTTTTGTTACATTAAACACTACCCTTTAAAAAGTTTGGGGTCAGTAAGAATTTTTATTTTATTTTTGGGGGAAATAAATAAGAAATCAATACTTCTATTCATCAAGAGATGAGTAACATTGATGAAAAGTTACAGTAAAGACATGTATAATGTTAGAAAAGATTCTAATTAAATAAATGCTGTTCTTTAAACTTTCTATTCATCAAAGAATCCTGAAATAAAAATGTAAAAAACAGTTTTCAACATGGATAATAATCATACATGTTTTTGGAGCATAACATCATTTGTGAAGGATCATGTGACACTGAAGACTGGAGTAATGATGCTGAAAATTCAGCTTTTTTTCAGAGGAATAAATACAATTTTAATATATATTAACATAAAAAAGTCATTTTAAATTGTCAGAATATTTCACAATATTACTGTGTTTTGTGTATTTTTTATCAAAAAATTGCAGCCTTGGTGAGCAGAAGAGACTTCTTTTAAAAACAGAAGTTCTTTTAAAAACAGAAGAGACCAGGAGCTCCTCTCTATCCGCGCTGAAGCTGAGAGGAACGTATGCATGTTTTTGACGTAAGTTACACGTCTCATTCTAACGTCATGTGTCTTTCCGGGATATTTACGGGTTGTGCAAACGCACTCACAGATCCCGGCAAATCACTGGCAGTGTGAATGAACCGAAATCAAACAATCCCGGGACAAATGCCGGGTCACATTATCCGTGTATTTTCCGGAATCTCTGTGTGAAAGGGGCTATAGTTTCCTTTGCAAAATTCATCATCATCCTTTAGCTCATATTGATCTTCTAAAATAACTGATACATAAATAAAATTAATCAAAACTTTTTTTTATTCAAAACAAAATAGACGTTAAAAAAACTTTTTAAGCTCAAAAAAGTATATAAAAGTAACCCCTTGGATAAAACCACTGGAGCGCTAAAAGACCACACTGACTTGCATTGTATAGGCAAAAACAGCTGAAAAGCAAGAACATTGTGTACGTTTGTAACAACATGGAGGTTAGTAAATGTTGACAGCATCGGCACACCAGCATCCAAAATACAACATACAGCTAGTGGCCAGCAAAGTGGATCTTTTCAGACAGGGACATTACAGCGCAATTCATCTGATTGTATCGTATTGATAAGTCATTGATAAGGCTTAATCAGTTTGTTTACAAGTATGGACTCATGCAGTGTCTTAAAAGACATGGCTGATTAATATAAGTGTTTACTTAGTGTTTTACCATCAGCCTGTTTTATGTATTCGACTTTTGCCCCTGTCTGTCATATTGATTGACATCTTGTCTTTTCAACGTGGTGTGCAGCTATTCAGTGCGTGTTTCTTGTCCACCTAAAAAAGTGTGTAGCATGTAAATGATTGCTGCCTTTTGTAAAAACTGTACAATATAAAGATGTATGTAAATATATATTGTATAGAATTATTTTTATCTAGCCAAGGGTTCGTGCTCCAAAGGTTCTTAACTGATGTTGTAGGAGCGCTTTGGTTTCCATTGGACATTATTTGCATTAGGTGCAAAAGCAGTCCTGGTGTTTTAGAGACGTTTAATAAGTTTGTCTGTTTAATTCAGTTATCGTTCTGTCAGTCATTTTAATTGTCCCTTTCAAAGCCACAGGAGGAACAAAGTGATTGCCTTGTTACCTTGTTTTTATTCTTGGATCATTAGAAGGTCCAGTTCACAGATTTTGTTGAAACAACTCGCTTTAGAAATAGAAACCTAGGCATTATATTTGGTCATCCTTATTTGAATATTTTAATATGAAACTTTCTGCTTGCACGCACACAATGCCATCTTCATTCAGGGAGTTATATGTAAAGATGTAGTTGGATGAATTTCAGGTCAGGAGGTCTATATTTCAGGCTATATTTAATGAAAAAAATTATTTTGTTTTGTGAAGGTACAATAAAGCCATATGCAGGACATTAAAAGAATTTTTGTACTGTGCCATTTAAACACATTTTCTACCCAAAGTCTCATTAACATAATGCAAAAAACAAACAAAATCTAATTGTAATTACTTAAATGTAAAAAAAAAACAAATATATTTGATTTAAATAGTAAAATGTTCAAAATTACAGTATGTAGTGTAGTATATTTAATCATGCAGAATTAAATTGTAAAATAAAATAAAAAATGAAATATGACCTGACATGTTTTAGTGAGTAACCCAGATGCTATTTGATTGATATAATAATTAAGACCTCTAAGCAGTTCATGGACTTGGGGGTTTTATGTTGGATGACTTTGCAAATGGGACTGTCGCTTAATTATTAATAAAACGCCATTAGTGAGACTCTCGCAGTGCTCATCGCTTACATGTGGAAGTGTATAATTTACATCTGTGATCATTTACAAATATTGTTTTCTGACAGTGCCAACCCACCAAAGGAAGAGGAAACTTTCATGTTTCCATCAGAGTAAATCCAGTTTTGTGACAAGTATTTTAAAGAGACTACATTTAATTTTATTAATGTAAAGATGATAAATTAAATAATAATAAAAATAAACATTCCTTGCATTTCACTGTTCGAATGCAATGCTTCCTCTAGCCACTGTATCAGAAAGTGTATCAGTGTTGTCTTCAACTTCCTGCTTACTGTTTGGACACTCTTGTTTACTGCTCCTTCGCTTTGCTCTATTGCTTTTATATTTTTATCGCTCTATCGCTTTTATATTTTTATATTTTATCTCCTTTTATCACCTGAATTTAACTTCAGCAAATCAGCACAGTGCTCAAACGCTTGACTGCTACAAAAAAGCAGACTTCTTGTCTCTGACCAGCCTCCCACTGAAAAGCTTACATTCTGGGGAAGGGAAAACACAACGGCTTACGTTCAATCTTTACTGGAGTCAGAGGCAACTTTTTCAACAGGATGGGCTCCAACCAAACAAACTTGGTTCAAGAGTGCTAAAGGACAATATGTATTTCTCCCTCAATCATCCTTCTGTAGTGTGTGCCAATCCACTCAACCTGAGTGGCACACACACCTGGACACAGTATGAATGACCACAGAGCTCACCACAGACAGACCAGGACATATTAAAACTGCTCCAATATTCAGCTCCCGAGGAAAACAGCGAGGGAAACCAGGACAGCATATTACAGCCTTTGATAACACCAGAGCAACAGCCCCTCTCCCCAGAGACGTCATCCCTCTCTCCAGCATCTCCACTTCTGTTACTTTTCAGGAAAATGGAAAAACTGGTGTTGCTGGAACCAAACTATCCCACTCTTTTGCTGCAAGCCCCCAGCAGCCACCAAAGCCTGCAGGCCCAGCCCCTCCTCCTGTGAGAGCTCTTCGGCCTCTGCACCAGCGCCAGTGCTTACACCCTCCTCCATCTGCTCAAGGTGAACCAAAAACAACTAATACCAGCTCTCATATATGTGTCGGGTCCCCGCTATGATAACAGTAACTTTCTTAAATGTTTACATTGAATGTTTACAATGAATCCAGCGTGCCTGTCTCTTTCCCTATTGCCGTTCAATTACATGATAGAAAATCGAATGTCTTCAAAAGGCGTTCAGCAAACCCATCTAATCTGTTGCCTATTACACGTCAAACTAAGATTGCTGTGGGGACAAAAAGTAAGACTGTTAAGTTAGCACTTTTAAACATCCACTAGCTTAAAAATAAATCACGACTTAATAACCATACAACCTGGACTTTATGTTTCTAAATGAAACTTGGCTCGAAGACAGCTGCAGTGCAACTGTCCCCAATGAAACATCCCCTCCTAACTTTGCTTTTATGAGTGTCTGCAGAGCGGGTAAGAGAGGCGGGGGCTTAGCTGCTCTTTTTAAAGATGTCTATGAATGTAAGCAAATATCATTTGGGAATAACCCGTCTTTCGAATATCTGGGTATTGTGTTAAAAGGTGCTCCACGTATTTTACGGTAACACTTTACAATAAGGTTCATTAGTTAACATTAGTTAACAACATTAGTTAGCATGAACTAATAATGAACAGCATTTATACAGCATTTATTAATCTTTGTAAATGTTAATTTCAATATTTACTAATACTTTATTCAAATCTTGTTAACATTAGTTAATGCACTGCACTGTAAAAAATATTTTCAAGATTTGTTATCACAACATTTTTTCTTTTGTCAAATCAACTTAAATAATTTATTTAGTTGAGATAACTTATTATTTTGAGTTTCTGATGATTAAATTAATCTCCTTCATTGTATTAACTCACTTTTCCAGTTTAATCAACTTAAAATGTTAAGGCAACCAGGTAACTTAATTTGAACAGCTTTATGAACAGCTTTATATGTGTTAACTAACATCAACAAAGATTAACAAATACAGAAATAAATGCATTGTTAATGGTTAGTTCATGTTAGTTAATACATTAACTAATGGACCTTATTGTAAAGTGTTACCTACTTATCATTGTTTACAGGCCACCAAAAAAATAATCTCCAGCCTTTGCTGAGGACTTTACAGAACTGCTATCAACAATTTATTCATAGTTTGACTGTTTTGCCATTGCTGGAGATTTTAACATTCACATAGCTAATGCGGCAAAATAAATCAAAACTGTTTTAAAAACTTTTGATCTGATTCAGCATGTACATGGTCCCACACAATCGTGGACACACTCTAGATTTACTAATCAGTAAGGGTCTAAACATCTCATTGATTTTTATTAAGGGTGTGGCACTGTCTGATCATTTCTGTATTTCCTTTGATATATTGATCTCTCCTGCCATAGAAGCTGGATCTTTGTCTGTCAAGAGGAGATGCTTAAATGAAAAGACTGCTATGCTCTTTATGAAGGCTATATCTTTAAAACCAAGCATATCTGCTGCCTGTTGATTTTCTTCTTGATTCTTTTAACTCAAAAGTTAAAAGTGTAATTTATGATATTGCTCCTGTGAAAGTCAGGAAGAATAGTGGTAGACAAAAGGCACCTTGGAGAAACTCAACAGCTGTGCAAAATATGAAAAGACAATGCAGAGGAGCAGAGCGCATGTGGTGGAAGACTAAACTTGTAGTCCATAATAACATTTACAAAGACAGCATCCATGCTTTTAATTTTATGTCTGTTTTGAAGAAATTTAAGGTAACATTTTGGAGGAAACTGTACAGCACCTTAAAACATCAACCTGCGCCCTTGATGTACTTCCACATCTTAAAAAAAAACGATTCAGCTTAAAAGCAGATCTCTTAGAAGTGGTAAATCCCTCACTTCTCACTGGGAGTTTTCGAAACTCCCTGAAAACTGCAGTTGTCAAGCCCCTTCTGAAAAAAAGAGCAACCTAGATAAGACCATCTCAAGCAACTATAGACGATTCAAATCTTCCTTTCATAGGCAGGATCATTGAAAAAGTTGTCTTCAATCAGCTAAACAAATGATTAAGATTGAATGAATACTTTGACAATTTTCACAAAGTTTGAATCATTTCAAATTGGTTTCTTGAACGTGACAATAAGTTCACTGTACAAAAATGGCCCCCACAGTCACCAGATCTCAACCCAATAGAGTATCTTTGGGATGTGCATCCCACAAATCTCCATCAACTGCAAGCTATCCTATCAATATGGGCCAATATTTCTAAAGAATGCTTTCAGCACCTTGTTGAATCAATGCCACATAGAATTAAGGCAGTTCTGAAGGCGACAGGGGGTCAAACACAGTATTAGTATGGTGTCCCTAATAATCCTTTAGGTGAGTGTAGGAGACTACAAGTCCGAGAGAACATCCATGACTTGTGGAGTCCCTCTAGGCTCAATTCTTGTGCCACCCCTGTTCAACATTTATATGCTCCCAATGAGCCAAATAATGAGAAAGAACCAAATTGTTTACCACAGCTATGCAGACGACACACTGCTCTACTTAGCCCTAATGATACAGCGATTTACAGATACAGCCTAGTGCCAATGTATTGATGAAGTAAACAGTTGGATGTACCAACATTTTCTTCAGTTAAAGACAAAACTAAAGTCATTGCGTTTGGAAGATGAACGATGAAGTTCTCAATGTGAATGCATACCTTGACACTAGGGGTCTAACAAATAAAAATCAAGCCAGAAATCTTAGTATGTCTCTAGTCAGACCAGTTTCAGTAGTCATGTTAAAGCTATAACTAAATCATCATACTATCATCTGAAAAACATTGCAAGAATTAGATGTTTTGTTTCCAATCAAGACTTAGAGAAACTTGTGCATGCTTTTTTTACCAGCAGGATGGATTATTGTTATGGCCCTTAAACAGAACGCAGCTGCCAGATTTCTGAGCAGAACTAGAAAATATGAACCCATCACACCAGTCCTCAGGTTAATACACTGGCTCCCAGTTACATTTAGGATTGATTTCTTGAAGTATTATCATATTGAAGTATTATCACTGGTATATAAATCATTCAATGGGCTAAGACCTCAATATATTGCAGATATGCTCACTGAATATAAACCCAACAGATCACTCAGATCAGATCACATCAGCTAGAAATACCAAGTGTTCATTCTGAGCACGGAGAGTCCGCTTTTAGCTATTATGCCAGCCACAGCTGGAACCAGCTTCCTGAAGAGATCAGATATGTTCCTACAGTTGTCACATTCAAATACAGAATCAAAACACGTCTGTTTAGCTGTGAATTTAATGAATGAGCACCGTGCCACTGTTCGTCCGACTGTTTTTACTGTACTTTATTTTTATGTTTATTCTAAACTGTTATAATTTTTGTTTTGATTATTTTAATTTCTTCTTTGTAAAGCACTTTGAATTACCATTGAGTATGAAATGTGCTTTATAAATAAACTTGTCTTGCCTTGCCTTGTCAGTGATGAAGCTGTTATATATTGCTTCTTGCAAAACCTGCCGGTAAATATAGACTTTCCAAATGATTCACGGGTGGGATAATGTGCTGTGGGTGTCAAGAAGTATGACGTTATAAGGATGTGATAACATTAATTCATTTTTTTTTAATGTACCATATATATATATGTAGCGTATGGAACTCTGAAAATCATTAAAATTCCAGCAAAAGGCAGGCTGATTTTTCTGAAAAGATCATGCCAGTCATATGGCGCAATTGGAGACAATAAACAAAAAGGTGTGGCTATTTAGGTCTCAGGAGGTTTAAGATAGACCCATTGTCATCGCATGAGGACGTGATTTAATGCAAAAAAACCAAAAAAAAAACAACAACAACAACTTCCTGTACAAAAACAATGTTAGTTGGTCCTACTTTTCCCAAATAGCAAGAACAATTATAAAATGCACCACCAGGCAAATTTTTGGGTCTCAGGCGGTTATTTTAATGTAGTTTATTTCTTTATTTCATTTCATAAATATTATTTTTACATTCTCTCTTTGTATATCAGATTGAGAGCGCCTCCTGCGGTCGAAATAAAATGTTTGCCTGAAAACCGGCGCGTTTTTCTGACGTCATTCTGACCTGCGCGCTGCTCAACTTCAGTTTGTTATGACACCTATTTTGTAACAGGGTGAAACAGGGTGATATTTGTTTGTCCACACTTAATCTGGAAACCACGAGAAGCACTTGTCCAGAGGCAAAGGTGCACATTCAGCTCCGTAAATGTTTCCAGCCTGTAGATATTCCCTCCAAGGTACGGTCACATTTTCATTACCATTTAAGTTAGCCTGAATCGCTAGCAGAACGTTGTAAATCTTTGATTCTGTTAACGCAAAAGCACGTTTACTGTCCTGTTAAGATTATTATTATCCATGGCTGCACGGGACGTTTCATGTTTTTAAACTATAGGGTTATGCGTATTTGCTAGCTGAAACTACCCTGTCCTGTACACATTGAAAGTAGGGCAAAGGTCACTCGAATATAATGGGTCAGATATGGCCTTGTGTCTGAAGTGAACAGTTTGATAACGCGTTTGTTTAAACATATGCATGAAACAGAATTTTGTGAGCCAAAAAAATACAGTTTAAAAGTATGTTTGCTTCTTTTAAAGGAGTGAGCTACCTTAGTTGGTTTGTTACTTAAGTTAAGAGTGGATTTTGTAACAACTTATCCTGTTATACAAAGTTGATCCATTTATATTGAATGGGCAATATACATTACAGTGTGTTTGTAAAACTATACTATGGGGCAATTCAATATATAAAGTCACCTTGAAATCAAAATTGACATTTTGTTTAATGGAATATTCAGTATTTATTGTAAATGATTCACACATGCACATATTTTTTCCCCACATTCCCTTGTAATGTTTTAGTGAAAATAACTTCCTCCTTCTCTTAGTGATATGTCTTCTCTGATATTGTGTTTATTGGCACAAGGACAGAACAACCTGTTTGTTTCATTGCAGCACGGAGGTGCATACATGCACTAAAGGCGGTTCAAGCGGAAGCATGTTCGCACCGCAGTTGTTCTCCTCACGGTGTTCCTCCTCATCTGTGCCACGAATCACCACTCATTACACAGTGTACCCCAGAGATAAGGACCCACGATGGGAAGGTCAGTTCTGTGATATGTTATCTCATCAGTGTATGATCCCCTTTACAGGTGAGAGTGAACACAGAGGCTGGAGAAGTTTTACCACATGCTGAGAAGGATAGAGATGAAGATTTTACATTGTTTGTGGATGGAAAAAAGAAATTCAGAATGCATTTTATTTTCTGGTCTGAAAAACCTTGGAATTTATTAGAGAATTCAAACATTGGTCACACTTTATATTAGGGGACCTTAAAGGGATACTCCACTTTTTTTCTTTTTGAAATAGGCTAATTTTCAACTCCCCCAAAGTTAAACAGTTGAGTTTTACTGTTTCTAAATCCAATCAGCCAATTTTCTGATATTTAGAAGAAATGAAATGAGCCTATTTCCAAAATGAGACTATTTGCAAAAAAAAAAAAAGTGGAGTATCCCTTTAAGTACTATATGCTAATATTAAATACCTACAAGACTATGGATTTGAATGTTGTTCTGGAAAATTCCCACATTTACTGCTGAGTTTGAGTTATGTTTAGGGTTAGGATTAGGGGTAGAATTAGACTCAGTGGCAAGGGTTGGGTAATGGTTAGGGGTGAAATTACAATGCACCAACATAATGTACTTAAAGAGATAGTTCACTTTGAAATTAATCTTTGATATGTTTTAGCTTACCTCAAGTGCATCCAAAATGTAGGTTTCCTTGTTTCAGCAGAGATAGTTCACTTTGAAATTAATCTTTGATATGTTTTAGCTTACCTCAAGTGCATCCAAAATGTAGGTTTCCTTTTTCAGCAGTAGTTTCCATTTTGATATTTTTAAGGTCAAACCATTTGTGTCTATAAGTCATTTAATGGAGGTATATGGGGTCCACCTCAAAGAGCATGCACAGAGAAGTCCAAATTAAACATGATTTAATGACTCGTAAATGTAAATACACATTGATGGCCTACAGACACTTAAATGATTTAATACATATTCACTGATAAAATAATTTACGTTTTTTTGCCTTGGAAGTCAGAATGAGAGTAATAATATTGAGTTTACTAATAAATGTGTGTGTATAGTAAATCATATAAATTTTTTTTGTGATTTTTGTATTCAAAGGAGGCTCAGATGTTTGTGACTGTCTGTTTCATGTTTACAGGGGTGGAAATGGAACGCTTCGCTGATGAGGCAGACGTTGTCATTGTTGGTGGCGGTCCAGCGGGCCTGTCAGCAGCCATTCGGCTGAAGCAGCTGGCCAATCAGCATGAGAAAGAGCTGCGCGGTTTGTGTAGTGGAGAAGGCGTCTCAGATCGGAGCGCACACGTTGTCTGGAGCCTGTCTAGAGGTCACTGCGCTCAATGAGCTTATTCCAGATTGGAAGGAGAGAGGGGTAAAAACATACATACATACACACTGTCCCAATTGGGGATCTTTTAACTTAACACATGAAGATTTATAAATGCTATATTTTAAAAGTGAAATAAATGATTTGGTAACACTTTACGGTAAAGGTACATGAATTATCATAAATTCATGTATAAATTCATACATGAATTATGCATTAATTAATGCATTAATATCTCATGAATCATCAGGAACCAACATAAGTTCAACTGTTTTTCATTCATGACTTCATGGATGAACAACACCTTAATTAAAACATTAACTAATATGAGTACATCATCATGAATTATGATTTATTACTGCATGATCATGATGTTTCCTTTGTTCAGAAGTTATGCCACCTTTAAGAGCACATTTTTCATCAGTGTTTCTAAAATACTTCATCATATGTGTGGCCCCTTAACTAAGGTGGTGACCAGGTCCTTTGAAACACTTGATGAACAATGTGCTCTTAAAGGTTGCATAACTTCTGAACAAAGAAAACATCATGATCATGCGTAATAAATCATAATTCATGACTGATGTGCTCATATTAGTTAATGTTTTAATTAAGATGTTGTTCATTCGTGAAGTCATGAATGAAAAACTTTGAACTTGTGTTGGTTTCTGATGATTCATGAGATATTAATGCATTAATTAATGCATAATTCATGCATGAATTTATACATGAATTCATGACAATTCATGTACCGTTACTGTAAAGTGTTACCAATGATTTTTAAAAATGTGGAAAATATGTTGGCATTCTTGTTTTTATATGCATTTTCTGATTGTCTTGACTCAAAGAATTACATCCATGAAGGCCAAGACACTGATTTTGATTAATGTGTAACAGGCGCCACTTGAACACTCCAGTTACAGAAGACAAATTTTCCATTTTGACAGAAAAATACCGCATTCCTGTTCCAATATTACCAGGTAGGAGATCATATGCATATGGTCCAATTTAAAGAGTTATACAACTTCAAACAATGAGACTTTGTTTGTCGAAACTAATATATAAATGGTCTTCATGTGTCACAGTGTCCTAAATGGTTTTCTATACAAGCTATTAGAGCTTTTAGTACTGGTTCAGTCATATAAATGGAATTTGTGAATACAGGACTTCCAATGAATAACCATGGAAACTACTTAGTTCGTCTGGGGCATTTTGTACGCTGGCTTGGGGAGCAGGCAGAGGAGCTGGGAGTGGAACTGTATCCAGGCTACGCTGCATCTGAGGTCAGACCGCTTTCATTGAATGAGTGCTTATATTAATGATGCAGTCACTATAATCACTGGCCCTGTAATAAGTTGTTTAAAGGGGTGGTTTACTGCTTTTTTCTTTACATGATTGTGTTTTTGGGGTGCAATATAACATGTATTTGTGTTTTTTCTTTTTTTTTAAAAAAGTCTTATTTTCATAAATTTCACCTTTATTGTAAGCGGCATTCTCCTTTGTCATTTGAACGACCGGTTGACTTCCTGAGTCTATGAAACCACTCCCCAGAAACAGGCAAGGGGCTCAGATTGGTTAGTTTGGGCCGGTGTGGTGTGATCGGCTAAACTGTGTAGTGCTCGTTGTCTGGATACTTAATGCCTATTACCTATTATGGGTGAAGTTGCATTTTTGTTTATGTCAAATGTAAATAATGGTGTTGATACTGCAGTATCAGTATGAGCCAGAATCAGACCCAGAAAGTGGCGATGAAGAGAGGCAAGTAGACCCTCACCACACACAGCGTAACAAGCATTGGCGATGCAAAAAGGGACTGTCGTGCGTATTGCTTTTGTTCTTTATCCAATTAGCCTAATACGTAAAAAAACGACGAAAACATGTAACTTGTTCAATTAATAAACAGTTTGTTTGTTTGACAATTTGCTAAAGATGAAATTTGGCCTCCCTTTGTCATTGCGTTTTTTGTTTTGTTTTGTTTTTTAACGATATTTGACTTTTGCTCCTTGATTGTCGAACACCATTTTTGGCAGAAATGCACATCCCTACGTGAGGCGAACTATTCTTAAAGACTTTGTCATTATTTGGGTAGCACACATATTCTGAATGCCTTCGGGAGAATTCAAATGAGTCATTTTAATCTAGATTAATCAAGATTAATCTAGATTAAAAAAATTAATCCATGCCCACCTCTGATTTTAGCACATAATTCAAGATGGCCAACAGCCAAAATGGCCAATCTGGGTAAATGTGATATATAAACCGACTCAGCATGACGTCCTGAATCTAATGAGACCTTTTTTGATTTTTGGACAAATCATTCAGAAGTTATAAGAAAAAATAGCCATTTGTAAATCCCTGGACCAGTAGGTGGTGCTGTGCCAAAAAGCAGCATGTAGCCTCAGGTCATGCTTGTGATGACACGTATCAAGTTTGGTCTGAAAACGATTAAGCGTTGCGGAGATGCAGCCTTACGTCTGTTTTCGCAAGCGCTATGTAAAATTTGTTTGTTCATTTATCGAAAATGGAATCGACTTTATTTCCATAACTTTTTGTCGGCATGGTCTGAAGATGATATGGTGCAATTTTGGTGAAAATCGGACAAATCATCTAGGACAAGTTCGCAATAGTATTTTTTTTTTGGACAATTTAAAATGGCCGACATATTTTTATGACGGAAATGACGTCGCAGGGTGCAATCGAATCGTCATGAGCTCAAGAATCAGGGAAAAGGGTGCAGAATGTTGTTGATAGACCATGCGGTTCAAAAGTTATTAGCATAATATTGGTCAAACTTTGGACAGAAGAAAAGGCAGAATAATAATAGGAACCGGAACAGATACCATAGGTGCCTTCGCACATTCGGTGCTTGACCCCTAATTAATGAAAATCAAAATGACCTTTTTTCTCTTTTACTTGGAGGACTTTCATAGAAATCACTTAATAAGTAAATTGATTTCTTATTGTAAGACCCTGTTGACTTCTGTAAACTCCTTTGAATTTGTCTTTTACATCAGGTGTTGTTTCATGAGGATGGAAGTGTGAAAGGAATTGCAACCAATGATGTTGGCATTTCTAAAGATGGGTCTCCAAAGGTTTGTCATCTTCATCATCATAAGGTTTTATATATCAATATACCTCCCAGAACAGAACATGCAATGGAAGATGGACATTAAATGCACATTTCAAACACGCCTTTTCGAATTGTGATTTATATTCATAAGAATAATGCTATAAAAGTCTCCTGAATGTCCACATCAAGGCTAAAATACTATCTGAACCACAGCGGAAGATGCACTGTAAGAAAATATAAAAGGGTGATTCTGATGTGAAAATAGCATATCCATGTGCTATTACCACCACATTTCATGCTCTATTGATCTCTCCAGGATGTGTTTGAGAGAGGCATGGAGCTCCACGCTAAGGTTACTCTGTTTGGGGAGGGCTGCCACGGGCACCTGGCCAAGCAACTCTACAAGCAGTTCAATCTCAGGGAGAACTGTGAGCCGCAGACGTATGCAATTGGACTCAAAGAGGTACAAGAACTTGCTGGCTTGGGTGATGCCTTAAACTTGCATACATAAGCATGTACATGTTCAGTTTAATGCCCCCTTTCAGTGACGAGTGATATCAGCTAGTTAATATTTGCACAATGTGTCACTGCTTTTATTTAAAAGTTGAGCTCATTAGTCTCATCAGTGTGTAGTGTTAATATTATTAATGTTTTATATTGATATATAATACAGGGTTACGTTATTTGAATGCACTGATGTATTGACCAATAATCCGTATTGATCGATAAAAGCAATTATTTTTACTATCGGCCATTGGACGATTGTTTAAAAACAGGGCCCGATTATATCCTGTCAATCAAATTAGGTTGGAAAAACATCTCAGACTACAACTTTGGCTCTATTTGACCCTATTTGCCAGGTCCGTGGTTTCTCCCTACACCAAACTTTATTTGTAGCATCCCTTTGATTCTAAGATCGCTAAAAGCTTTGTGCTACTTGCGCTTACTGAGATTTAATCGGAAGTTCTAGCACAAAAAAAGCATGAATGAACATCAGAAGGTATGTTGAAAGATACAGTACAACTTGCAGAAATGCATCATGTCTTAGGCCCCGTTTACACGATGGGAAAACACAGATATTTCTCTGCGTTTTGCCCTCTCATTTACACTGAAAACGATTATTTCTAAAAACTCCGGGCAAAGTGGAAATTTTTGAAAGCGCCGGATATTTGTTGTCGTGTGAACTGGGAGAAACGGCGTTTTAGGTTCTCTCTTGTCGATTCTGGGATTCTGATTGGCTTGCATGGCTTTATCCTTAACCCCTACACTGCCGCCTTAGGTTTGGCATAGTTATGATGGTGCTCGACGGCGTATTTATGCGGGTGTGTAAACAATGTTATTTTTGAAAACGGAGAGGGGAAAAATATTCGTTTTGCTAAATACCCGGCTTTGTGTAAACGTGGCCTTAATTTTATCGCTCAAACAGTTTTTAACCGTGGAAACTGTTTTACAGCATTAGTTGGTAGTTTTTTTTTCTTTCCTTAAAGTGATAGTTCACTTTCAAATTGATTTTTGATATGTTTTAGCTTAGCTCCAGGGCATCCAAGATGTAGGTGTCTTTGTTTCCACAGTATCTTCAATTTTGATAATTTTAGGTAAAACCGTTGTTGTCTGTCAGTCATACACTTGAGTTGCAGGGGGTCCAGCTTATAGAGCAGTCAAAATTAAACATTATTTAATGACTCGTAAATATAAGTACACATTGATGCCCTAAGACACGAAACGAGTGGTTTTTGTGAGAAAACGAACAGTATTTATATATTTTTTACCTCGTGTAACCGTATCCACTTCCAGCTGATCTGAGATCAGGGCGCTTTCGGCTCAGCGCATACGGGGCATGCGCGTCGACGTCACTCTTTGTTTATACAGAGATTTCGGGAATTTTACCTTACCGGGAGTATTATTAATAATGATTAATATCATTAATATATTAGTATTTTTTATTAATTATATTATACAAATGTAATTAACATTATTTAATAAAAAAATTTAAATAAAAAACAACAACTGCTTTTTCTAGCTTTGGGTTATTGATGAGAAGAAGTGGCACCCAGGACGGACGGAGCACACGGTTGGCTGGCCTCTAAACAGGAACACATATGGAGGCTCCTTCCTGTACCACCTCAATGAGGGAGAACCACTGGTGGCCCTGGGCTTTGTTGTAAGTCATCTTGTTCCTGAACATTCTGGGTCAAACCCTGATTGAAGTAGTTCAATAGACTTGGTAGACTCCTCTTTGAAGCCTTAATCTTAATACTAAATGTTCTGGTTTGATGTCTTTGTCAGACTGCTTTGATCTGTTCGAGATTATTATTGACATTCATGATGTTCTTTCATGAGCTGAAATGATGCGTGTGAAAAAGCTTCAAACTTTGAAATTGTTCCTGGTTATGAGGACATTTTCTCATCCTGCTGATAATATAGCATATCAAAATGCCTTTTTTCAATCGCTTTTTAAAGAGGCATTTCACGGAATGCTTGTGATTCATAGAAACTAGTCTCAATTCCAGAACTCTTGAGGAGGTCTGCAGTGATGATGGATTGGTCACAGTTGTCTGGAGATACAGTGCAGCCTTTGATTGACAGAACGATGTAAAGTCTGATGATTGCTCTCAAATATACATTAAAGAGATAGTTCACCCAAAAATGAAAATTCTGTCAATAATTACTCACCCTTATGTTGTTCCAACCCCGTAAGACCTTTGTTCATCTTCAGAACACAAATTAAGATGTTTCTGATGAAATCTGAGAGCTGGATCACTAGTCCATAGGCTTCTTCAGGGATTGAAACTTGCCGGCCTCGAAAAGTTATTAAAGACATTGTGAAAATAGTCCAAGTGACTACAATGGCTCAATCTTAACTTTATTAAGCGACTAGAACACTTTTTGTGCGCAAAACAAACAAAATAACGACTTTATTTCAACTATTCACTTCCTTCTCTGTGGGCCTCTAGTCAGTTAATGTAGTGTGAGTGTAGAGCTACGTCACACGTAGGCTCATTATTGGCCAACGCTGGTCATGTGTGTGATAACCTGACTCGAGGCAGAGAGAGAAGTAAAGTCTGTTGAAATAAAGTCGTTATTTTTGTTGTTTTTTTTGCGTACAAAAAGTGTTCTCAACACTTGATAAAGTTACGATTGAGCCACTGTAGTCACTTGAACTGTTTTAACGATAACTTTCGTTAATAACTTTCCAGCTCTCAGATTTCATCAAAAATATCTTAATATGTGTTCCGAAGATGAACGAAGGTCTTAACGGGTTGGAAATGAATAGTTGAAATAAAGTCGTTATTTTGTTTGTTTTTGTTCACAAAAAGTGTTCTCGTCACTTAAAGGACAACTCCGGTGCAAAATGAACCTTTGGTCTAATTACAGATTGTTACCTAGTCAACCGTTATCTGAGATTTGTTTTAATGATTGCCGAATGTAAATAGTTTTATCTCTAAAAACAGTTTAGCCTATAACGCTAGTTTATAGGGCATAGAGTAATGACGAATAAAAATCGCTTGTTATTACCACTAACAAGGCTCAAAATAGCCCCACAGTAACACGCTAGCATAATAAGGGTCCCTACATTCAAACCGAAGCATTGAGAACTTTGTCAGTGTCCATACAGTTTAATAAAGAAGATATTTTATACACACAGTCAACTTCGCGGAATACAGGAAGAAGCCATCTTTGAAAAATAGTCTCTACCAGTCGATCTACGAACGCTCGATCCACAATCAAATATAAACTGACATACATTGTCGTGTTTTTAATATTGCTGTATCCTCAAAGCCCTGTTGTCCGGCTCGTCTTAGCAGGGAACCGTAACCGAGGAGCGCGGAGCTTTGTGAAGGAGCAGTGCAGTTATTCTGCTTTGGTAAACTACAAATGTTTGTTTGTCTCCTCAGGTAGGTTTGGATTACAGTAATCCCTACCTGAGCCCGTTCAGGGAATTCCAGCGTTGGAAACATCACCCCTTGATAAAGTCTACCCTGGAGGGTGGTAACAGGATAGCATACGGAGCCAGAGCCCTCAATGAAGGAGGTTTTCAGGCATGTCGACAACTTGAAATTCTCAATATAAATTCTTCTTCTTTTGTTTAACTTCTCACATCCATGATCTCCCCTCCAGTCCATTCCTAAACTGACCTTCCCAGGCGGCATGCTGATCGGGTGCAGTCCGGGCTTCATGAACGTGCCCAAGATCAAAGGCACACACACGGCCATGAAGAGTGGCATGTTGGCAGCCGAGACAGCCTTCAGGAAAATCACAGATGAGAATCTGAAGTCGGAAACAGCAGGTAGCCGACCCAGGCATCTTTGCAAATTAGCTGAGGTGTCACTCAGAATATTAAAGATGTCCTAGAGTATTTTTTAATGCCTTTTTCTCTGCTAGGTCTCTATATTCATGAATATGAGGAAGCTTTTAAAAAGTCCTGGATCTGGAAGGAGTTGTATTCTGTCAGGAACATCAGACCATCTTTCCATAATTACTTTGGACTCTACGGAGGGATGGTGTACACCGGAATCTTCTACTGGATTTTTAGAGGAAAAGAACCATGGACTCTGAAGCATAATGGTATGAACTGAGAAGCTGGTTTAAACTGGTTGCTTGTTAAAAACAAAAGCTTTTCCTTCAGTTCACTGAATCAAAGACGGACAACATTGCAAATTGATGCAAATTCAGTATTCTGAGCTGTAAGATCATTGAACACAAAGGTTATGGTAAATAAAATTACATTTTGAAAAGTTTAATTATGATTTATCATTATGGACATAATTTATTTGCATTATTAATGTAAATGTGAATTTATTTGCATTAATGTAACTGATTGTATATATTTATTGAGCACAGGAAATGTGCATTTTATTTCTAATAGTAAACAAATGCTTGTCTTGTAGGTCTGGACTGTAATCAGCTAAAGCCGGCTAAAAACTGCACACCCATTGAGTACCCAAAGCCTGATGGGAAGATCAGCTTTGATCTGTTGTCATCTGTAGCCTTGAGTGGGACTAATCATGAGCATGACCAGCCACCCCATCTGACGCTCAAAACGACAGTGTTCCTGTGGCCCAAAACCTTGCGATTTACGACGGTCCCGAGCAAAAGGTTCTGTCCGGCTGGTATGTAACTCTTTTGCAACACTTAGCAATGGCAACTAAATGGTAACCTCCTTGTTAGACTTTTGGTTGCACTCAGTAATACAATATCAACATGCTCCACAAGTTGATGGAAACATCTGGGGTCTCATTTATAAAGCGTGCATACGCACAAAACGCCGCTGGAATCGTACATACACCAGGTCCACGCAATGGTTGTGATCTATAAAAAAATAAACTTGACGGGAGAATGTGTACACCTTTTAAGCAAACTTTGAGCCGTGTTTCCGCACATTCTGGAGACAAAGGTGTCAAAATCGCAAATGTGACTTGACTTGACAAAGGGAATTGGCGACACCAATGGTGAGCTGGAGTTAAATGTGTTTTTGGTCACTTTTAGACCGAAAATCTAAAGAAATGTATAGGCTATAGGCTACAGAAAGATAATAGAGTACAAATATAATTTCATTTACCAAGCCTATCTCTTGAAGCGAATATTAATCCCTTGAGTGTCCGCGTAGTAAGCGCGTTGGGCCGTTTAGTGAAAATGTGCATGTTCTCAATAACAGTTTAAATAAATGAAAGAATGATTTAAACTGTTTTACTTCAGATATAAACATTTAGATTAAATATGCCATTTTCATTAACGAAGTTAAACACTTAAACTACATGAAATCATTACTGAGAAGTTACAAAAAAATTATATTCAATAAATAGAAATATGTATTTGTTGTGGATGCAATGCTTTTGAACACTTTCCCTCTGGCATGTTTATAATTGCTAATCATGATAATAGCAGATTGTCTGAGAAAATTGTTCCAAATAATGCACAGCCATGTCTATCTGTTTCCATTAAAAATATAAATTAATTAAATAAATTAATTAAATTCTATTTTGCCAGTGGAAAAGATTGAGAAAATCTTTCTCTGAAATGTATTTGAAACTATTTGATTTATTCATTCAAAAACAAGGCAAGGATACAGGCAACTAAAAAATAATAGACACGGCACATCTGCATTTCATATTTTCCTAACGTCTTGTACCTGAACATGGTATCACGTGGATGAATAATAATATGCAAATGATATGCAGATGAGGATATGCATATTTAAACTAGGTGTTGTAAGTTCCATATATGGTTATTTCGGGGAGGAGACGCATGTGCGCACAATCTTCGGCTGACTGGGATTTATTAAAATGAATTCTGCGCAGGTTCTGGCGTACAAATGGTTTTATAAATCTGATTTCTTTTTGGCACACGCCATTTTTGTCTTTCGGGCACACATACACTTTTGGAAAGGATTCTACACAGTTTTATAAATGAGACCCCTGGTGAACAAGCTGGCATATTTTATCCCTCCTGTTCCACAGGTGTGTACGAGTATGTTCCTCTTGAGACGGGCGATGGCATGAGATTACAGATTAACGCACAGAACTGCGTCCACTGCAAGACCTGTGATATAAAAGACCCCAGCCAG